>WEIU01002939.1:1763-16706 GCA_013389925.1 Aegithalos caudatus
TCGCCAATCAAAAACACCTTTAAAGTTTGATCAGCTACTAGACATGCTAACACTAGAAATCCTGAATCCAAAAACAGAGTAGACACTTCCATTAAAGTAGGAGATAGTATTTTCAAGGATTATTCACAAAAAACAGAAAGACAGAAAGTTCTCCACAGATTAGGCTTTAATAAAAAACTACATGTGGTAGTGGTAACAGAGGAGATCTGAAACAAAAATGTAAATAATCCTATGCTTGAAAGAGGCAAATTCAGGCGTAGGGAGTTCTAAGAACACCATAACAATATGATAATGGTATACTGAAGTGTAGATAGGGCACAGAATTCACACTTCAGAAATGACCATGCAGAAGGATCTGGTGTCAGTGAGTTAGAAGAATGTCAATCCCTGCTCTTACAGAATTTCACACTGATGCAAAACGTGTCAAGTCCAGACTATGTAATTGGGTTCTTGGCTTGAGTCCTCCCTGGCACTACAAATTGTTTGTTCATCTACTCCTCTTCCAAACATAACCAAGGGCTTCTGCTGAGTCACGTAACTTTCCAAAGTGTAAGATGCCCACACATTGGACTCCTTGTACGGAAGGATCCTGTCAAATACTGAGGATCACATTACTGACTCCAGGCTCTGCAATCTTTGCACCATGATTATCATTACAGAATCTCTGCTGAGACTGACATCTGTCACAGCCCTACTGTCCTCTCATGTTTTCTCCTTTGTCTGAATGAAGAAATCAGTAAGGTATATCTTGTTACTCAGGGCAGGGAGACCCTTGAACACAAATAATCAAAATATATTCAATTAAATTATTCATATATGTATTTTTCTATCTATTTATTTATTCTTGAATAACTTCTGTGGAACACAAGTTTTGGTGGAAAAAAAAAAACTCCATCTTTTAAGAACTATTGAAAAATTTAGATCTTTCGTAAACGAAAACTGATTTAATTTTCTGCAGAATTTTGTTCATAAAATGAAACAAAAATTCCACTTTCACATCTCAATTTATACAAAACATAATTTGTCAAAAATTAAGATTTAATATCAGTAGAACTCTTAAAATGTGCAACCTCACACAACAGGGTAAATGCTTTTTTCTGTGGAACACCAAAAGCAGTTATTAGCATCCAAAAGTTTGCTAACTATGTTTTACTCATTGGAAATCTGATTGGCCTTGTTCAGAACCAAGTAAAAAACAGTGTTTCTTGTCAAAAACAAGGTAAGATACAAGAATGGTTAGGAGTTCATTACTGATGAGAAATATTAGCAAGTCATTCGAATATTTGGGAAACATGTCCCATATGTTGGAAAGGACAGTATGTAGCTGAAGTCAGAAAAGTACATACTGTTCTATTCAACAGTGCATCTCACTTTTTCTCATCCTTCTGCTGTCTCATTGTGCGAATTATAGTCATTTTCATACCCTGCAATTCTAAATAAATACTGTATCACTTCCTTGCTGCCACCCATCTTGTGATTGACTGATCACAGAGAACCTGGCAAGTCCTTGCATGATCTGGTAGATCAGGGATAATTCTAGTAGAGGTAAAGCATGAATAAAAGGAAAAAAAAAATCTTTGGACAAGTGCCTGCTAATGAAATATGCTATCAGTTTGCACCTATGGATTTACCACAAATTGCTCATGGAACAGGAATAAGCATCATATGTACATTAGGCTTGAAACTTACAATTGTTTTTACTCTTCAAGAAGAATCTTTGTCCTATCAGCCAATAAAACTTTACCAGCTAGGTAAATATTTACCTTGACTTCTAAATTAGTGTCTATGTGTCAAGCTGCTATTTTTACTTAATGACCAATCCTGTAAGGGATCACCTAAGCATGACAGAAGCAGGGCTAATTTTAAACTAAGCTATGGTCTTGTTAGACAGCACACCTGTTGGCTCCTTTGGGCAAGGGTTTGCTCAAAAACAGAGCCTCCATTTCCCATTGTCATTCTTCCTCCATAGCATAGGGTGATGTAAAATCTCTCTCTATACTGAGACATGATGTCTCAGGGAACATATAGCTCCATGGAGTGAGGGTGGACATAATGTCAGAAACATGGGAATGGAGAAAGGAACATGCGTAGTGCAAGCAAAATCCTTTATGCAAGAATGAACAAATGAAATTGCATGACAAAGATCAAAGATGCTATAATGAATTTTTGGATTTCCTTCAGCAGCTCTTCATAGTAAACAAGGTCTGCATTCCAATTAAAGTTGAGAAGTAGCTAAAAACTTCAGATTATGTAAAAAATATGGCAGCAGAGATACTTCTCTACTGATGCAGATAAACTCAAGTTACTCCTGCCCTCTCATATAGTATACCCTTTCTAAACCTCTCTAAATTAGACAGCAGCAGGGCAGTTATGGTAATTTCCTCACTCCTTCTTTCTGTCTTGTACCCCATTTCATTCTCCTCTTGTTCTTGCTATGCATCTACATTCTTAAACAAAGACCAGAAAATCTGAAAATGGCCTCTGAAGGGGAATATCTATGTCAAAAGGACATTCATGCTTATATTTAGGACTTCAAAATGTAAAGATCTCAAAGCACTTCTTAGCACAATATGTGATACAGTATGATAGATTGAGAGTACAGTATTTTCATTCTTTGAAGGGAAGAATAATTATAGTCATGTAGAAAGTCAGTGGCACAGTCAAGATTCGGATCTTTGCCTTGTGGCACTTTTGTTTCCCATTTGCCTAGGTAAAACTTCCAGTCAAACTAAAATGCACATAGGACTGTTTGACCAGATAACACCGGACACATCTTACACAAGTAATAATGCCTTCTCCACCCTTCCTTTTGAGAATATTTGTGCTGTGCTAACAAGATCTGATCAGTGTCAGTGAAGCATGTCTGTGAGGTAGCACACATTCTGCTTCCTAAAATCTTTGATAGTAAGTGAATCAGAGAATTACAGCACTCAATATTAAGTATCATAAGGAAAGCTATATCATTGTATTATTTAAAAAATGCTATAAGAAGCTGGTGAATAGTCTCAAACAGTGAAAGGATGACTGAATTTTAACCTATTTTAAAATATATTATCAACACAGTTAAGAACTTACTTACTGAAATAAATGTATTTATGATTTCTTTAAAATAAATTGAAACTTTTCCTCATGTGTTGTGTCCAATCCTCTCCTCTCTACTATAACCTAAGTCAAAGCAACAATACAGCATGGGTGCTTCTCTTGTGGCACTTCAAGAACCACATATGGAGTTATGTGACAATCTCCTGTTTTCATGTAGAACATAAATAATTCACAAGGTTGTGTTTCCTGCCATACACAAATACCTCAGAAGGTTCTAGGTACTCAGTAGAAAATACAAAGACCCAGAAAAATTTTCTTGTAAGTTGCTTCTGACTGCCAGTCTGAGGGCTGATCCACTCTGCTGGACCTACACTGACCTTGGTAAAATCTGAAGATCTCTTGGTCTAATTCAATAGATTTTCCTGGCCTAGGTAAGAAATAGGCTGGCTTCCCCTGCTTCCAGTTCTAGAAGTATGAGCCATATATTAGTGACTCCTAATGTCACTACAAACCTGATTAAAGGTATGCACATATTAAATATGCTAGGGGTCTCGTGGAATAATCAGACGATGGATCCACTGAGTTTGATTTTTTCCATATTTCTCCTGTTTTTACACTAAAATGCATCAAAAGCAAAAACACTGCCTTAAATAAAGCAAGGGCTCTCATTCTAGGGGGCTTTATACTAAACTGAATTCCACTTTTTATGTTGAAACTATATAGTGGTCTGTTGTATATTTCATTGAGCACCTCCTTCTATATATTATAAGACCTGAAATGTGTAAGATATAAACCAGATTTCTTTTTCTCTCAATCTGAGAGGAAATAGTCCAAGTCACTGAACTTGTTTCTTCCTTGAATTATAAAAGGAGCCAAAGAATAGGAGATAAAAGAAAATAAATTATAAGAATACGTACAGGATTTACATCTCAAAATTTTTGGTTTTGAAGTAATTGGGAAAGAACATTAATTACATATCATAGTGTCTCTGCGATTACCATGAGCTGATAATTTTCTGCTGTTGTTTTTAAATATTAATTTGAGGCCTTGCCCAATAACACTCATACAAGCTAGCTAAGAGTCAAAGCAGCAATTTGGGGGACCTATCCTGAAAAATGGTACTACCTTCTTCCCAGCATCAATGAGCTTCTCAATCCTGCAGCTGTTTTAAAAAGCTTCCTCCCAAAGGCACATTTAGAACTAAATTAAATGCAACTTTGACTTAATTAACGTTTTAAATGATAATGAATACAATGTAGATTCATAGAAGGCATTTACATTGCGTTATAAAACTGATAAAAAATTAATAACTCTTTGTTAATAAGTTATGTTGCTCCAGACACACAAAGCCTAAGGCAGCCAATGCTGTAGTCTAGGGTCTAATCCAGGTTCCTAATGCAGGTGGTATAAGGAGGCAGGAGACTGACTTGACACTTGACATTTGCTCTAAGCCTGCTCTGGATCAAGCCACTGCTTGCTCATAAATACTTTACTTCATATAGTAAAGGTCAGAATTTGGGCTCAAGGCAGGGCTATGACAGAAATGCTCAAGCTGAAACCGAGCCAGCTCTGGCATCTGTCGCTTGAAATAGCTCGGAAGCAGTAGAGAAGGAGACCTAACCGGCCAGCATCTGTCCCACACCAAGGAGGTAACAGGAAGAATCTGCTGCCTGGTGGTAAGAAACTGTCATGGTGAGTTTCATGACAACCAGCCACACTCAGGAACTAAAAATGCAAACATAATTTCCATGTCACCTTGCATAAGACCCTCTGCTAAATTCACTCCACAGGATGCAGACAGCATCTTTCCTAGCTTGTACCCATAAAAGAAAGCCACTCACTAGTCCCTTCCTGTGACCCTGGAAAGAATCACTACTCAACACAAAGGCCTAAAGGAATTAAATGCAGACTTCTTGATCTTTCCTTTCCCCACTATCCCAATTCTTCAAAGGTTTCACTGCTAAACTTAGCAGTGCCTCCACCCCATGAAGATGTGAGAGTTCACCTCCTTGTTACAAACATCACAAATTGGGCAGAGCTCACTCTCATCACCACAAGTGTCTATGTTGCATCACAAAAGTCACCTGAAAAAGTGCATGCCTCATTATTTATATTATCTAGCAATGAGCCAGATTGTCTCATTTTTACCATTCCACCTTCTAAAAGTAGCTTAGTTTGGAGGGATTATTATGGGCTTTTTTCTACAACTGCATTTCTACATCTTGGTATTCACCTATGTGCTCATACGATGCCCAAAAGAAGCTTAAATAATTTAGCTGCACTCAGGTTCTATTAAAGTACAGAACAATAAAAGGGATTCATTTTTTGTCTTAGAGCATAACTACGCAGTTGAAGTCATCTATTGCAAAATACCTATTGTTTCCTGTCACTTTTCCTCCCTTTGTAATTAATGTTGTTTCTTCAGGTTTTGAAGAGAAACACAAAAGTCATGGTGCACTCATATATATGACCAAAGTGAGGCAATAGATACTTGGAATCTCATGAGGGCATATACCAGCCCACTCCAATCACTGCAGAATTCTATCTCACTGTTACCAACAGAGAGAGAAATCCAGTTAGATCAAGGAGGGGATCAGCTGGAGGGCTGGACATCAGCAGGGCAACAAAGGCAGACAAAGGGTTGGCTCAGTGAAACCACTGCTCCAGCAAGCAGTTCTTGAATGCTAGTTAGGACTGTGATTGCATTTATTGAGTCAATTCATCCCATCTTCTTTAGTGGAAACACCTGCATACATCTTTGTTTGATTGCAACAAGGAGAAGAAGATGGAAAGAAAGTACATTATGCAGAATTGCAGATATAAATTAAGCCTGAAAGTAGAAGAGTAACTGCCAGTCCCAGGAAAGCAGATCTTACAGTGTCTGACTCCTGATTTGCCAGTACCAGGCCACAGAGCTGGCTGCAGATACAGAGATCTTCAGCATGTACAAGCTTTGACTTCATGACAGTGGCTACACATAAGACCCTCTATAAAACAGTACTGTGGGATTCTCTCATAGTGTTCTTTCCTTCAACTGTTCCATTATCTGGTTTTATAGGCTTTAAAACACCACTGTCCAGGTTTAGCAACACCAGCTTTCTCAACAGTGGTTCATCCTCAGAAGACGGCTAAGGAAGGTGATTCCCTTCATTCCTCAGTAGCAACTGTTAAGATGTATATGCTTGATTTCTTCTTCAGTTATACCGGACTTATTTCTTAACTGAGTTATCTAAAATAGTATTCTTTCCTAAAAAATTGCAACTAAAATAAACACAGGTACCAATTTTTACATTATTTTCAGTATTTCGAAATGGGAAACATAGTCTTGTAGATGTATTTAGAAGAAACATCATAGCTGTGTCTGTTCTCAGGAATACACCACTGAATGCATGGAAACCGATGTAACTGAAGAAAAAATCTGTCACACTAAAAGGACAATATCTGGAACCAGTTTTACATAAATCAGTATTGCACTATGTCTCATTCTAATGTTCCATTTTCATTAATCTCATTTAAAAAAAAAAAAAGTTAGACTATACAACATGGTGCTCTCTCTTTGTCCAGTATACAGAGGTGAGGTTATTCCATAAAAGTGAGCTGTGAAAAACACAACATTATCTGATTACAATCACTTGTTTAGGACCCTTGTGCCATTTAGAAAGGAGAGCATCTGTCCTTCTTTTCCCAATTGTTTTAATTTCCAAGACCCAATTGCTTGTTTATGCCTTCAATCTCTTCTTCCTCAAAACACTAAAAGCATACTACTGGCTTTTTTTTGCAGGACAACGATGAGACAGTGTGGCCACAGAGAGTTCATGGGTTATATAAAAAGAGAAAGGATTTATGCAGCATGTGCAAAAGTAAGATTTTTAAAGCAAACAGGTCTACTTCTCTCCTGTGGGCACTGCAGAAGTCTCACAGCTCAGAAAAGATGTGTAAAGGGAGAGAGCAGTGGTACTACCCTACCTTGTCATGATCATAGCATTATACATATAACATAAATGTGATGATATTCATTGGTGGATTGAGCTTCTCATAGTCTCTAGCTACCACAAGGTGGTATACACATCCTGTGAAAGGAAACCCATTGTTGCTGAGGGGTGAAGAGAAAATTCTAGCACTGAAATTGTCTCCTGACAGGTCACATACCTGCCCTTCCTGCATCTCAGCTCATGCATGACAGCAAGTAGTTCTTGTCTTGGCTACTAGAGAATAGCAGGTTAGAAAAGCAGAGGATAGATCCTCTGTAGAAGATGCTCTCTTGCATTCTAGGAGAACTAGAGTATGCTGGCTTTTCAGCCAGTATTTCAGGAACTTGGGACTTAATAATTGTCAACTCATTTAGCAAAGCCCAAGCATCATTATACAACTGATGAATTTTAGATAGACTGACCAATGTCTGCGTGTGATACGCATCCATCTCCCTGGTCAAATTGGTAAATTTTACATCATTTCAACTCTCAGTATAGAATTTGGCTTTATCAGTTGTAAAGACACACAGGCAAAGTCAGAAGTAACAGGTCAATGAAAAAGCTGGAGCTTTTCTTGGGCTAAAACTGCCTAAGGTCACGTCATCAGTTATAGCTTCAGCACAGTTTACCAACCTTGGTACCCAAAATGTTCACCTAACCTTGTAGAATGTGATTTTAGGTCCTTTGAGAAAGATTCAGCTGCTAACTTGTCTGTACAGTATAAAACAGGTGCTGACACTAGAAGACTATGGAATATATGGCTTTAAACTGTATCTGGCACACAGGCAGATACATGCTTTGCTTCTTTCAAAAGTTAACTTTTTTCCCTCTTGTTTTATCATGGTCTTTCCATGTAAGATGCCTAAGAGTATGGGCTGAACCCTGAATTTAAAATACAGTAATAATTATTCTTGTCTTTTGTCTCCAGAGATCCCTGATATTCACCAAAGCAAACGTCTTCCCAAAGCTTCTCAGAACTACCAGAGCATGCCAAAGCATGTTTTCTTACAAGCTGAATTAGATATGTCTGGCCTAACATCAAGAATATCCTTGGAAATTTATATTCCCATGGCAATGGGTGCAATGGCCACTTTAGGAAAGGTTTCCTTTAGGAACATGAACTTTTCATGTTCCTGAGAAGCACAGCCATATGGTGATGGAGAAACACAGAAATTAAATGGTTCAGGTTAAGATTCTGTCTGTATCAATTAATCATTTCAATGGCACCCCCCAAGACTTGGCACAGACCTAAGCAGAAACAGCACACTTGTTAATAACATAATTTCATTGTATAAACCACACCAGGTTTTTCAGTGGCTAAGTGTCTCTCTTCACTCTAATTGACTTGAGCCTCCAACACAAAAAATACTTGGAACATTTGCTATTCATGTAGCAATCTACCAAACACAGCTAAACACGAAAAATGTAGACACAAAAAAAGACTTAGAATTCTCCTTCCTTACATCTAGAAAAATTATAAGTATTTTTCCAGAAAACAGCCTGTAAACTCAAAAGCTCCTTTAATGTAATTATACTTAATCAAAATATGATTTTCATTTGCTGAAAGTAGAAACAACAATATAATAACAGAGAGACCCATTCACAGTGGAAAATACACTGCAAGTGTTACTTTCTCTGCAGATTATACAATTACAAGATTAAATCCTGTGTACACCACTGTATATGTAAATTGATATCTTCTACTCAACATCCGATTTTTAGAAGCATCACTAATTCTTATGAAAACTACTCATTGTTTCAAGAAGCTTCATACAATGGTCTGTGATTTTATTTACCTTGGAAAAAAATCCTGCTTTTATAACCAAAAGTTAAAAAAAAAAAAAAAAAAAAAAAAAAAAAAAAAAAAAAAAAACACAAAAAAAAAAAAAANCAACTGTAGAAGCAAACCAACTCAACTGGGGCACCACGACCAAAGCAAGCCCTGTAATAGTATAATGACCTTTAATGAGTGTCTGGGGAAACAATACAGTCATAGCATAAAAGACAAAGGGCAAAACCCATCATGGCTCCACTGACACTAATTTAAAATGATTTTCAGAACAACTAAAGAATGTAAGAGAGGTAATCTGATCCACCAATCTGACCTCACTTTGATTCTGGGGCCCTGCTGCTGCCATTTCTAATTGTCAAACACTCTACATTTCACATCTGCTCATATTTAATGAAAAGCTGACTCTCCCCACCATTCTTTGAGCTAACTAGCTCTGTCAAGATGGGCATCATCCGACCCCTGTGCACTGCAAAGAAAACACACTGATTTCTATTGAAGCCCTGCCAGTGCAACGTTGCGTGCATATATATATTTTAATTGGAAAAGAAAGGCTTATGCTGCTTTGCAAAGAGTGTGAATTGGTATTGATTTTCGTACTTATTATTAACAGTCAAAGGTGACTAGCCTCACAAGGGGAAGACTGAGATCTCTTTTGATTTGATGGAGTGATGAAGGGGGGAAAAGGCCCTTGAAGTATAGGATGGTAAAAATCCTCAAAGCTGTCAATATCACTTATCCTACAAAATATAACATAGCTCGAACATGTTTCCCAAAAAGCTTTTGTTGGAAAGAATACCATTATTGTGGAGGGTTTTGGCTCAGCAAGCAACACAATCAAAAATGTTTACTTTATCTGCCTCTGTAGAGCCTTAAGTGGACTTGAAAGCTATGGTAAACCTACAAATTAGTTTTTCTTTCCTTGCCAAACAGTGCTAATGGCAGAAATTTTACCCACTTGCAGGGGACATATTAATTTATCCTAATCTGGTTGCTGTTAACACCAGTGCCAGGACCCAGCCACATACTGTCTGTACTAGTCTGTACTCACACAAACTCCACCAGGCATGGTGATACTGAGGCTGTTACACTGCACAAAAACCTGCCTGCAGCAATTCTCAACACAGGAAGGTTTCTTGTTCACTTTTCTTAACAAAATACGTTTTGCCACATTTTACCCTGATAAAAGTCTTCTTAAAGGATAAAACCTCCTGTGATTCAGAACAGGAGTTAAAACTAGGAACCATCCACCTCATGGTGATACATGAGTTGCAAGCAAGTAGACAGCTAGGATATTCAGAGTGCTTGTACACAGATAGAGATAATTTTTGGTAAAACCTCCAAGAAATTCTATTAGAATATTTATAATTAATATCATCTTCAGACAAGAGAAATATAACAATTATAGGATTGTTATATTTGTTACTGGAAAAATAGTTCATAAATCAACACAGTTAAAGCAAAGTCATTCACCACGTGGGTTACATACTGCAATACATATGGTACCAAAAGACAACCAGGTGCACAATCTAAAAGCTACATTATAGTCTTCATAGCAGAAGGCACTTTCATCCACAGTGACTTGCCTTGGAAAATGGACATGCCTCCTGATCAAAGCTCCAATCTATTCTCATAGCTGTATCTGAATAATTTTATAGCTTTTCTTTGCCATTTGGGTAGGAGAGGAAAACAGCTCCTGTCCCAAGACATAGTTTTGCCTGTTAAGAATGACTAAAGAGGACAAGAAAATGAAACAAAGAAACAAAAAGCCATTTAACAATCTTCCTCAGTTATTGACATCACACTGATAATCCAAGCTTTGGAATCCCTACAGTTTGTCTGAAGAATTAATGGCCATGCAGAATTGATCTAGGTTCTCTGTCTTTTCCCCCTCAACTCTGATCTTTCAAAAGAGCTTTCAGGGTGCACTCCAGAATGTTACTGTCCTATGGAACAGATTCTACATTTAATTTCAAAATGTTTGTACCAGGGATTTGCATGAGCCTAGTTTTTCTAAAAAGACACTACAAAAAGTACAACAATTTTTACAAAAAGTACAAACATTTCAGTACCAGATGGAAGATCCTGCCTTACTGAGAACAAAGAGTTACAAACAAAACTAAAGATAAAAGTATTAGCACAGAATAAAATTTCATCTACTACACTTCAGCTACTCTGCTGTATCCTGTATATTTTTTCACTCCTATTGTATGGTGCTCTAGTGCCAGCATTTTTAAAACTACCCACTTGGCACCAGTCACAGACTTAGACACAGGTCTGGTCCTCCACCAAAGCACTTATTGCCTAATTAATGACAGTTTGTACTGTCTGAATTAAATAGAAAAAGATGTCACCACACTTGAGTGGTCCTACAGGCTATTGCAAGAGGATGCTTCATATAGAGCACACAAAGCAAAATATTTTTTTATTTTTTGCACTAAAAATAAAACCAGAAATATAAATACAGATCTGTAATCAAATTTGGGGTTGATTTTTAAATAAAGCATCAGCCCAGTAAAACTCACAAAACTACAATGCACGACACAAGACAGGGATGATACCACAGACACCACAGACATGGAACAGCATGTGTTGGTGTTAAAACTTACAGGCACGTAAACTGGTGGAGCAATCATTAACAGAGACAGAAGAAAGTGGGAAGGCTCTCTCAAGGGTGTCCATGTTACTATGTACACTGCCTGACATGCAAGAGCAGTCACGCTCAGAGCGTCCGCAATCAAAACAACATGCCAGTCTCATTCTCTTGTAGATGGACATCTTGGCTATAACCATGTGTTGGATGGGAGGAGAGGAAGAGCAGCAGGTTAATGGCAAGGTTATATATATAACAAGGCAGCTGGAAGGTAATTTAAGGGATTTAATACAGGCCTTAGTTAATGTTAACAGTCTTGACCCAGGAAAAAAAAATGCAATGAGATTATTGATAACACTTTGGCTGTACATTAAAAGTAGGGCAAAAGATTAATTGCTCTTTATTTCTGTTCAGTCTTAGAGGGTGACCGCAGTCATGGGGAAAAATTATTGTTTACAGTCAAGTGTTTGGATCAAAATAGAACACGGTAAAAGCACAGAATACTAAGAATACGCTTTTCCCTTGGCACAATTAATACAATTGGATTAACATGAAAACAGAAGCTGCTAGTCCATCAGATATTTTTGGCCTATCCTGTTTCCTGTAAAAATCAGAGATTTCTTTATATATAAATATATATATGTATGTATACACACACAGAAACACACATACACATATATTCTTACGTACACACGCTCATACGCACACATACATATACATATATATAAATATATTTATTCTTAGATATATTATAAAAATTTCTCTGTATTAAACTGTGCCAAGGAACTCCTAAACTGCAATAATTACACATTATTAAAAAGTTACAAGATATTAATAAAAATTTCCAAAAAAATAATTTCGCTTACATTATATCTTCATGAATTCAAATTAACTCTTGACAGAATACCAAAATTTGCCCAGTAAGAGACAAAACTAAAAATGGTAAATATGCTCAACATTAAGATCAGTTCACAAATAAGGCATCACCAAAAGCACACAGAGCATTGGTCCACTGAAACATGCTGAACCAAGCATTGGCATGGTTTCTGCTCTGGATTCAAAAGTAAGTCAATCAAGAAAAAAATAACTGAACATAGAATTAGGTGTTAATTCCAAAAGAAGTGCCAGGTTAGACAGAACATCTTTGTCTTTCAGTCATCTGAATGTCCTATTTACGTATATCTAGAAATACGGAGCATCCTATTTTACAAATGCATGTATAATTATCATCCTGAATTTTTTTAATGTCATCTGAATCAGGTATGTTTGCATCTCAAGAAATTCAAAGGCCATTTAGATTGCTTCACATGTTGCACTGAACCAACTTTTGGTAATGGTTTAGATTGAACTGACTCAATTATACTAAAAACAAAACAACACTGACAGGCAAAACAAAACCTTAAAAGCAAATGCAGAAAAAAGGTAATGTTTCTCTGGCCTGTACCTTCAGTTTAGGATGTCTTTTTTGTATTATGGTAAGGACAATAAATTTAAAAGAATTTTTTTTTCCAGTTTCTTAATCCCACAGTCACCAGGAAAGAGGGATTGAAATCACTCAAATGGGTCAAGTCCTGTTCTAAGGCCTTGATGGCTTGCCATACAGTATACTAGTCAAGCAAGGGTAACATTATGATTGTGGAAAACAGGCATTGAGGGAGATGAATGAGTGATCTCTTCAGCAGCGACTCCATTCCTCTAAAACTTTGCTCACATGACTAATGCCATGTTCTTTTAGCACCCTAGAGTAGAGTTATCTTACAGCTGTTCAGAAATTTATCATGCAGCATCAGGCTTGTTCATTGCATAGTACATCATTCCTCAGAGCTTGGCTTTTAGTAAGAAGGTTTCCACTGCAGCTTTTGATGCATACACATTCAAACTACACAGAAAATTCAAAACAGCATTTTCCCATGTTTTCCCTCTGTCTAACTCTTCCCAACACATTCTTTATAGTTGAAAAGTTGGACAGCAAAAGAAAAGTGAAATAAGTTACCAAATGTGTGACAGTCTTTCCAGCATGCCTACTTTCTTTTTTTTTTTTTTAAGGAAATGAAAGAAAAATAAAGGGCATTTGTCAGACACACTAACAGTAGGTGAGGAAAAAAAAACAGGCCCATTTTGCTGTAATTAAAGCTGTTTTGAAGGACTTTTTCTAATCAAACACTGTAGCAAAACACACTGCTCGGAAATTCTCAACTGCTATGTCATTGGTTAGTAACAGTCCCTGGTTTTCATTTACTTCTGGCCATATCTTGTCAACAGTCAATAATAGGATAGGACACATTTATGAAAATTAGAAAGAAATAATCCTTAAGGGCAAAGAAGGTGGGGAAGGAAAACTTTTTGTATCATTTTCATCAGACTTAAACCAATAAAGCTGGAAATTTAAGGCCTTCTCTTCAATGGGGGAAGGACATGATGGCGCTTCTCAAAAGCAATGCCCTTCAGGGACTGTTTTTAACTATTATTGTCAGTTGTTCTGGAGATCATGCATCATTTGAATATTTCACATCATTAACATGCAGGAAACAGGCTTGGACCTGTAAATATAAGTAGCAGAAAGGACTTGCCATAAGGGTTTTAACCAGTATATAAGCAACTGCATATCAGAGCAATAACTTTTGGAAAGAAAACATGCTGTTACTCTTCATTCCTTTTATACAGTCAGTTACATTCACACTAAATACAATACTTATTTTAAATAAAACAAAGCACACATTACTAGTAGGGATGACTAGTGACAAGATCAAAGACAGGACAGAAATGATTTTAAATGGTTCAGCCACACACACACACCAGTTTCTATAAAACTTCCATAAACATTAACAGAAAATGGCAATCATCAGAGAGACAGGGGGACCTTAAGAACAAACTCTGGGTGTGTGTTAAATTTATTTGACACATGTAGAACCTGCATAAGAATCAACTAATTTCTAGTCTTAGATGTGTTATAAATGTTGACTAGAACTGTATTTTGATATTGGTTAAAACAAAAGTTGGGACATAAAGGAAACGACTTCCCTATTTTCAATTGTATAATAAAGAGGGAAAAATAAAAAAGAACAGATCCTTGTACTTAATATGATGACAATCACACAACATCTGTAAAAGTAATCAGTAAAAGTGTCAGGGGAAGTTTTTATGGACATTATGTTAAGACTGCTTAAATAATTTACAAAGCATGGCACATATGAACCGCTCATTAAGAGCAAAAGGAGAACAAAGTTTATTTCAATTACTCATAAATAAATCCTTCTAGAAACTTGTAGATGCAATTTTTTTTCACAGAAGGCAGTAGCCTTCCATTCTATAAAAGAAAGAAAATTTCCCCAGATATCTAAGCTTTTCAAAATACCTTATTTTCTGATCTCAAAAAGTCAAAAATACAGTTAAAATGTGTAGATTGTCTGGATCTGAAGTGTAACTAACTTAGAGTTCACTAACAGTAATGGGAAATATTTCCAGCTGCAAAAATAAGCAAAGGAAACTGCAGATTATTCTCTACCTAAAATGTCAAGGAACAGCTCCTTTTTTTTTTTTTTTTTTTT
>WEIU01002939.1:16720-29436 GCA_013389925.1 Aegithalos caudatus
TTTTTTTGTTGTTGTTTTTTTTTTTCTTTAAAGAAAGCAGAACAAAGTATTACTTCTTCTGTCCTGATTTTTTTGTAAACCATAGGCTGTACCCATCCTGGTACTGCGGCGCTTTTCCCTGGGCTCAGCATATCCAGAGTAGAGCTCCGAGGACATCTAGTGGATCTCCCTCAGGTAGCAGCTGCTCAGCAGCAGGAACGGGAGGTTTCCTGACCACCGAATGGTATAAAAAGGTCCCAAAACACTTCAGAATTGAAATGCACGGTGTTATTTCAATTCATCAAGTTCTCATGATCCAAACTATGAGTGAAAAATCATCAGCATTGAAGGGCGACCAGGGCGGTGTGATCGCCTGTCAGCAATGCTGGTCAGCATCATGAGACTGAAACACAGACAGGACTTCCCCCAGCACAGTTTCAGTTTCCTGAAAAATACAGCAGCGTACCTTAAACTGTTTGTGAGAATTTATTAACCTTAAAACAACAGGAAAATCTATCCCTCCATTATGTAATTTTTACAAGACAATGTCGGCCCTGTTCTTTTCTGTTCTTTAGCCTTCTGATTGTTTACATACTTAAGTGTCAGATTCTCACACATTTTCTATAAACAATACTATTTTTTACATTCCTCCAGTTAGGAGGGACAATTGATAGGCACCTTCTCAGACCAGTGGAATTGAAGAGGTTGAACCTCTGTCCTCCAATGTGGTCCATTTCTGTGAAATGTATATAAGGTGAAATCAAAAAAGTCAACTCCTCTTTTCCTCCTCTCGCTCTGGCTCGGTCATCTCTGTTGTGTCTCATCGTGGCGTTCCTGCGTCAAGACAACTTCAAGACTAGCAAGAGCTTGTTCACTCCCTTGCAATTTTTGCCATCAAAGACAACTGGCTACTTGTTTGATCTAATTCACATGGTGCTGCTCTATGTCAAAACTTTAAAAACAGCAGGAGATCTGAGTGGACATCTTGCTCTATTTTAGTACATATAAGAACGAGTCAGATTTTGATGTAATGGCACATTTATAGACCAATTCATTTTAGTTTTCAAATCTGATCATGACCTTTCCTTCATAATCTTACAGAAGACTCTCAGCCAGTGTACTCTCAAAGCAAACTGAATTTCAAAACAAGCTATTGGGGAAATGGAAAAAAGAAACAAAACAAAACTACATGAGCTTTTCTAGTTCTTTCACAGCATGAAGAACTTTTTTACTTATTTTTTTATTACCATTTAAATGAACTTCTTTAGTTCAGAAAGGTCTCAACATAAGAACATATTTGAAATAAATATACTGCTTCAGATAAGTACAGATTATTTCCCTTATTTTGCCTCAAAGTCAATACGATTCACCATTTCATCCACAGAAATTTATTTTATTGTTGATTCTTATCATGCTGAACTGTTTCATAATCTGCTTTTTCCTGCTGCTTCATCTTTCTGCTGTGTCATTCTATTGGCTAAAAATAGATGTTTGGAGAGATTTCTGTCTTCTCCTTGAATATTTTCTTGCACAACAGGATCTCAATCCTTTAGTGTAGTTTACAGGCACCACAACAAAAGAAATAGTAAATAATGATAATCATAATGCAGGCCACCATAATTTCAAGAAGGCCAAAACTTTATCATGAGCATAAATTATTCCTTGATTCTTTGCATGATTTTACAGTGTGTAGAGCTGAGAGGGGAAAAATATCTCAATTCTGATTAAGACCTAAAGTGTTTTCACACAATAAATTCAGAATATCTGGTAAAATGTTGAAGTTTCACAGCCTCCTTTACTAAGAATAGCTGCAGTTACACAGTGAAGTTACAGCTTCAACCTGGCACTGCAGCTGAGATACTCGATCCCCCTTGCTCTTTGAAAGAACAAGCCCATATAATCCCAACACTGCCTCACAACCAGTACATTTCTTTGCAGCACTTGTATTTCTAAGCAGAAAATTCTTTCCATGTCCCAAATGCTGTATTTACCATATGTGTACACACAAAGTGGCTGATGTGAGCCTTCAAAGAGTCCATGCACTTTTAAGTGGTATGACCTAGATTGACATGAAGTGGTCCATAAAGCTCATATTCTCTATATAATAATACTGTAAAATTTTACAGCTTAGGTCCTGAAAAGTCAGTGTGTGTCTGCTTATATAAGTAATGTCAAAACCACCAAGCTCAGGAAAATAATCACTGCAGCTTGTTTCCTGTTGAAGATATCTCTGGGTTTATACATTAAAGAACACACCTCTAATTCATTGTCTGGCTTTCCCCAGTAACTCTTTTTTATCTGTCACTGGGGAGTAAAAAGTTAGATGAGGACAGTAAAGACTGCTGTGCTACTCTTTGTGTCAGATGTGCAATGGAAAGGACCAAGTCCCAAAAAAACTAAACAGACCTGACAACTGAATTGTATTTAACCAGGCAAAGAGTGCTATAGTGGCAATTACCCCAGCCTAACCAATATCCCTAAAAATTCATGAGATATCTCCAGAATAATTTCAAGGATATACTACTGCCAAGATCTCATTTTCATTTAGGGATAAAAAAAAAGCTTGTGGAAAAATGGGGCAAATAGATGGAAGAAGGGGAAACTGCTGTATTTTCTTCAACGTCACCCTAATCTCCATTGGTGTAAACAATGAGAAACTTGTGGGTATGACGTCACTGCTACATGCAACATAAATAAAGAAAAGAACCAAAATACTGAACAAAAATACTCTCTGCTAGAGAAAGACAGGTTGGACTGTACTCTGGGCTACAGGGAACCCATTTTTACTCACAATAGATCACTATCAGTGTGCAGTTAAAATATAGTAAGGGGCCGTGTTCCAAGGCAGCAAGAGGAAAAATAAATCAAAAGTTTGTCAATTGTCATCGATTACAAGAAATTCCTTCAAACACATCAATGTACACATGATTTGTCCCCTCTGGGGTTCAACCCCCACCGTTCACAGCAAGCACTGTCACTGGAAAAAATATATAGAGAATTAGATCACAGCTGTTGCACAAAATTAAAGAAACAGGAGGAACAGGTCGTCCAGTTTAGAGATTTCATCCCAACGTGTCTGCATTTTATATAAATATATATACATATTTGGCCTCTTGCTGCAAAAGCTACCATTAGATGAAATAGGAAAGAGATTGAAAACATTAAAAAAAATTAACAATCTGCGAATAAAATTTCCACACAAGTATTTCTTTGGACAATATGCCAACAGCATTTATGTGTTATTTAGGGAGTGGGATGGGTAAAGAGAAACGGATGGCAAAGAAACTGCAAAAGGAAATCAGGATTACATCAATTATCCTTTGCCTTGTATAAATGTACTGCTCTGCCCTGAATTATTAATTAATATTAGGCCTAACAAGTTTGGACAAATGGCTGTATAGGTCAGACTCATGTTTAGACCCCAACAATACCCCAGGATAATGTTCGGAAAGTATCTAAATTGAGGAGCATATTCAGATGAATTATTAAACAATGTGGGATTTAAGCATTATGGGAAGTTGTATTAATTAGAGACACCATAATTAAGTTTTCCATGTAAAGATCTTCTTTAACATCTAATTCACCTGATTGTCTCAATATTTTTATATACAACCTTTCCTTTCATCTTACATATTTTCCACATTTAGCTGCCTCTAATTACTATGCTACTCTCTCATTAGAGCATGTATTTGTCATACAGAGCTATATAGATGCATTTGTGTGGAGCATCAAAAATCAAACTGGAATAGTGATGCATTACCCGCTGACTGAGCAGTTAAGTTTCCTAACACAGTAGGGAAAAAGTTTTCTCAATTTATGCTTTGTTTTGGTTAGAACTGCATTTATAAGACCAATGATTTGCATCTTTTACAGATGGATAACATATCTAAGTTTTTTCAAAAGTGATTAGTGATTTGAAAGCTAAGCATTTTATGTGAATAACGGACCGCACTAAAGACTTACCTTAAAAACAAACCCAAACCCAAAAAGCAGGTCCCATAAAAGGAATTTCAAAATTCTCAACAAAATTTGCAAAACAAAAATCACTAATTACTATTGAAATTTTTAATTTCATTTTTTCTACTGACAGACAGCTCTTTAAAAGCCAAGTAATTGCCTTATTTCTAATACTCGTGAGCATGCTCCTCACTGAAAGCTGTTCTCAGCTCTCCTGTGGGCTGCCTGCTATCATGGTACCTGTGACCCCTTGTGTGTGTCTGAGAAACAGGAGGAGGGAGGGCAGACTGAGGAGAGTAGAGATGATGAAAGAGAAATTTAAGATTTTATTCTCACTGACCATTATTTGTCACCTGACTCAGAGGATTCCCTCCTTGGTGTTCAGTGCTCACTGCACCAGCTGTGACAGACACCTCCTTCTTCTGCCTCACTAACTCAATTTTGTTTGTTCATCTGCCCAACACCCTTTCATTTATTGGACAGATATGTGTGACCATGCCATTTGTAACCCTTCTGACTGCTACTTACAGAAGTTGTTACTCTTGCCTCTCCATGGCCTTTCCTATGGTAATATCCATTGTGTTGGCTGTGTCATACCCTGTTTCCTCCCAAGTTTTAAAATACTGAGAAGGGTACCTTGATTCTCATTAATGTATAATAAAGGGCTTTTAACCTTTATAATGTGAGTTTCAGATTCCTATCTTCTAACAGGTGACAATAAAACGTGTAGTTCTCACATCAAACTGAGAGATCTTTGGGATTTATTCTTTTTTAAAGAAGGACATGTTTAAAAAGCATACACCATGTGAAGGAGGAGTAGAGAAGAAAATAAAAATATTTGTTTGTTTCTTTTTCTCCTGACAGAACCAGATAAAATTAAGCAGGTAACATATTTCTCTTTAACTGTTGAGTAATTTGGAAAAAAGATTTCATTTGAGAGTTACAGGCACCCTGAGGCCTCTGTAACTGGCTTTACCAGAACTTACTCAGCAGACTCATTGGCTTTGGCAGCAGTTCAAAGGTCACATTCTCACATGGATAAACTGTTCTTGAACAATTTTTTTCCAATATGTTAGGCAAGGCATACATTCCTTCCACATCAGGCATGCTTTCCATGTGCTTTGCTCTCCTTGTGGCTACTGGGAAGATAAATACCATTTCCTGTCAGTTCCAGCTGCTTTTTCCCTATCATATTATTGTTCCACACTCTTGGTATTTTGGAGGAGAGGAGTTTTTTAAAAAATTCCCAGCGATAATTTTTTTTCTTTTTAAAATGATCTTCAAGAGTTCATCCATTTCAGTTACTCCAAAAAGCAGAGAATTTTCAGCTTAGGCTTTCTTCCATCCTCTACAGTAGTGCACTGATAATGCAGACTCAAGCTATAAATAACAGAGCTTTTTTCCTTTTAAAAGTAATGGTAAAACAGGCATGACTAAGCTCTTCTGAGGTCTTTCAATTTACCTAATCAATACTTTTGAACTGAATGATCTTTTTCACGGCAGAATACCATGGAATGCATATATATATATATACACACTCAATGAGAGATTGATTCCTAAATAATTTTGCTATTGGTATTACAAATGTGCATGGGTCAAACACATCTTTGGTTGAAGTGTGCTTGTGATAGGTCCTGAAAAAGGCTCTTTCAATGTCTATGGATAAATTGCTGTTTGCCACATATTTAAAGAAATTCAGAAGCAAAATCCCATCTCCATTCAAAAACTTAATTATTTCTTCATGAAAAAGTGTGCAAACATTTTAAGAACTTAACTAAACTTAATTACACCTAAAAGGATATATGTAAGAGGCACTAATATTTAATTTCTTCCAGACAACCCTTTTCTCCAGTAAAACTGTTCATTTATTTCAACAAAAAATTATTTCAATAGCTATATGATAAAATATAATTCCCTAGTTTCTTCTTTTGCAGAACCAGGTTCACCAAGACAGAACAGAAGTTATTTACAGAAAAATATTGAAATTACTGAATTTCTGCATGTTCTGAATGAGAGAAAAACTTCCCTGTTGGCTAATTCTTAACTCAGAAACCTCCACAGCTACATATAGCTTGACTTAATTCTTCAGTTTTTGTTAGCTTTGGACTTTAACTTAATTTTAATGAAGACACAGGTGTGAGTGGTGTGAAATGTAATAAAAACATGTGGACTTCAGAAACCCAAATAGCACTTACGGTGTTGATGTGCACTTATTTCTTAGCTTTTCTGAACCACTGTGTAAAACATGTAAATGCATGTACAGGTATTCTTCAGGGCTGAACAGTTCATGGAAAGGAGAGGAAGGGAGGGATAGAAATATTACTTACGCCGTTTGCAGCCACATTTTTTTATCCTTTTGGGATCTGTGATATCATCATGACAGGCCTTGCAGTAAAAATATGCCCTGGAGAGACAGAATGGAAAAACTGACACATTTCTTAATCCATACCAATGAAATTAGTCCCATATTTTCTCTTGTTGCAGTGACCAATTAATGAAATGCATCAATGCTAATTTCCTTTAATCTTTGAAAAGGTTTGGACATTTAAAGTAGGAAATATTTGCTGCAAATCCATTAATTACCAACATAAGGCTCCAAATTAGTATTTCTTTTACTATACTTTTATATTAAAAATAATTGGAAGAATCTATGATAATTATGCCACAATGTATTAGTTCATTTGTTTTTGATCTTAGGAAAAAGAGCATCCAATGAACTTTGTAACAAAAAATTGTCTGAACTCCTTAATAACCTTTAACTTCTCCCTAACCATAGCAGTTAAAAACACCATGTCATTTTACTTACAGTCTGAGAAAAAGTTCATTGGAGAGTGTAAAATGCCTCATAAATGAAAGAGAACTAGCAGCTCAGTAAAGCAGTGTGAAGACAGTTCCATGTATTCAACTGGGGAAAAGCAGCAGGGAGGAAAGAGCTGTGTGCTGCAAGGCAGAGTCCCTGAGGCCGTGCAGGAGGCACATGCTCCAGAGATGTGACAGGACAGCAGCACTGCAGCCCTCTTCTGTAGGTTTCACCTAGCCAAAAACTATCTTAACTCTTTCAAGAAAAATAGAATTTAAGTTCTCTAATTTCACTGCTTTGGTGTTTTGACTGTAAGTATTCATAGCAAGTAGGTATGGTTAGGTATTGTTTAACTATATTTAATCCTAAAAGGTTGGAATTGTATCATTTGAATACTTTATCATTTTAAGTATAAGATTTAGCTAAAATACCCAACTCATGAAGAACATTAGTAAAAATCTTATTGCCTGACTCATAACAGAGATACAAATTATGAGGAAGCACTCAGCTGCAAATGTTCCTTTTCCTCCTTTTTTTTTTTTTTCCCCCTCTCTCCTTNGACATTGAATGTTTTTCCTTGAAAAATTCTTTTACCACATTGCTCTTTTGTTCCTTCCAAGCATACTATAATCCTAACAAACAAGAGTACATACATTTGGTCCTCAATATAATATCATAAAACTCCTTTTCATTCATCCCAAATCTAGTACAGCCAGGTACACTGAGCCTGTGAAGTTGTCTGCAATGGATATAATGCACTTTTGTAGTTTGATTTATTATTATGAGGCCCCAGAGTTTGTAGTTCCATTAAAGAAAAATGACAAGAACATAAATATAATTTTGCTAATGCAATTACAGAATGAACACAGTAGCTAACTTGCACCAAGAATTTGCTAAAGTCTGTGTAGATAAGACCTCCTCTAAACCCCAAAATAACAGAACTGTAATCCCTGTCCTCCTCTCTCAAAGTAATTCCTCTGAGACACAGTAAGTATAGAGAAAACAAATGAAGATATTTCACATTTTCTATGACTCAAAAACAAGCCTCTATTTCTTTTCCTATCTGATGCAAATTTCATTTCCTTGATATTTAGGACAGTAGTTAGGAAAACTACATGCACATGGGTGGTTCAACAGTAACAACTCAACTCTCCCTCAAAATCTGAATAATGAAAATTAGGTGAAGCATTTACATATAAAGAAAAAAAAAACTAATTAAATATGTTTACTCCTATTCAAAGATAAAAACATATTAATTACCTTTTTACTTCTTTGGCATCACTTGCAATGAAGAATCCTAAGGTACCTTCTTGAATCTTGACATGGTTTCCAGGATTGATTAATATACTGCTCAGTGAAACAAGAACAAAACCAACAAAACAATAAGTTTATATTAATTTTAACTGAATCTTCCAAATTATCTTTGATTTTGTTATAGGGGACCCACTAGATTGAAAGGCTGCAAGGAAATTTTAAGCCATTCTTCCTCGATATTTCCAATCAAATAACAGTTTCACATGCTTTTTACAAAAACTTTAGTTTGAGACAGTCAAATGCCTCTGCTATAATCACATCATCTAAGTGCTTATATCTGTTGTCTTAGCTTTTTACTTTAAATATAGAATACAAAGAATTCTCTCAGAAATGTGAAGTGTGAAGCTGAGCATTTCTGTTTTCTTGCTCTGTCATGCAAAGTGGTGAGAAATTCACAATAGGGTGAAAAGGAAAGAACCATCAACCACCACTCAATAACCACAAAAAACATCACTTATGAAACTAAAGCCTTTGATGCAAATTTTTGAAAATTTCTAGTGAAAGAGAAAGTTAATGGGACCCCTATCTGGACATATAATGTTATTGTTTAAAATAATAAATGCACACATACACTCAAGGGGAATGGTACAAGACAACCAGTCACGACAGCTGAAAAAACATAGAATGAATAAAAAATTTTTAAGACACTGCTATGCAGCCATGAAAGAACAGAAATAACCCAACCACCATGACAGAAGAGCCTCAGCTAACTTTGACAAAGGAACTAGTATCAACAAGTCAGGTAGTCCATGTCTATGAAATATCTTCTTTATTTTCATAATAATTTAACTCTAGACCTTAGGAGTTTTGCATAGTACCCAGCTAAATATGAATATACAGATAGAAATAAATATAAAGATATTCTCCAGTAAGTCTTATTCATGTGCACCACATCTTAGCTTTTGACTTTCTAAAACTTAATACAGATTTTCAAAAGTTTTCGCTTTTTTGTCTTCCATTACCGTTTAGCTTTTCTAACTCAAAACATAGTAATGGTATGCATATGCAACTTAGAGTAAATAAAGAAATCAGGAAGAATTTAAACACTTGTCCACCTAGCAAAAATTGATTTTAGGTAAGTACATATACACAAAAAAAATAAATAAAGCACAATGCTGAACAGACATACATTACTAAAATTTGAAGGTCCAAAATCTTTCTTGCTATTGTTAGGAGGGAAAATGGATCTCAGTACATCTCTTATTCAGTATGTTATTTATTCTCTACACATTTGAAATAAGTATGACAACAGAATATATCTGAAAGATTAATAATGTGCACCTTGTGTAATTCCATATGCCTGCAAGGCTCTATGACAAGAATATGCAGGCCACAATATAAAGTCCTTGTAAGTTCAGAAGTAAAAGGTGGGTTATGAAGTCATATTTCAGCCCCCATTATGTAGATCTCATGATACAGTTCTTAATTTAATACCCACAAACTCCTTCCTTCTCGCAGTCTGAAACTTCTTTCAGCGGTGTTTTACTGCCATTACTTCAGGCATGGCTTTATGTAATTTATCTCTCTTTAAAATCAGCATCATATTTTTCTTGTGTGTTTTTCTGCAATGTTCATCACTACAGCATGAAAAGATTTACAAAAACGTAATTTCTTTTACAGGACAAATAAAGGTATAATATTACCCCATTTTATAGAGGAGAGATTAAGTCACTATGAGAAATGGTATTTATTAATTTGGGATACCAACAGGCCAACTCTTTCTAAGTGTTTAGCAATGCATAGCTCCATATACACTTTCTAGGTACTTTTGCTGTGGGAATGCTCAGCATTTCCAAAAGCCCAACCTCTGACTCTCAAAATAATGAATATACTTAATAAGAGGTCAGCTGCAGAAGGTTTGGTATAAATGATCATCTCACACAGATGGCCTGTGTCAGAGGCTGGAACAGAAATTAAATCTCGAAGAAGGTGTCTACCCAGATATCACTGCCTTTCCTTTATTCACAGTTTCAAGCTTTGCAACAAAAAAGTGAGGAGATCTACAGGAACTGGAAGGTATCACCACAGAAATCAGGTTCATCTCCACAGCACACTTTACTAGTATTTGCAAAAAATGAAATGTGATGGTAAACATAAAACCTGTATTACACACACAGATAAATGGGACCAAATAAAGTTACACAGCAAAACTAATATCATCCATAGTCAACTAGTATGACCTAGTGTCATATCTAGTATTTCTTTGTTAGTGAATTGGGCCTAATGGCTGCAGTTGCAATGAAAACTTCTACCTAATGCAGTCTTAAAATGCATTTTCACAGGTTTAAGATGGAATAAAATAGACAGGAGAATAATTATAATAATAATAAAAACCAGAAACATCCACATAAAAATTTTCTTTATATGAAACAGTTACTCAGGTCAAAAACAGGTTTAAAAATTTAGCTTTCCTGCAAAAGCTCTTTTCACTTGAACCCACACAGTACTTACTAGTACTTGCAGAGTGCTCTACTGGCCATCTTTATCTCCACCTTCCCTCCTCCCTGCCTGCTAGTATGTAGTAACCTGCCATTACACTGAGAATTTAGCTGCTAAACTCAAAAAATCTTCTACAGAGGCCAATCTCACATATTTATTATTCTGTACCTTATAACATATGAAAGGTCTTAGTAGTATAGCTTGGGTTGACTTTTTCTTATGTACAAATGGGTACTGCTCTATCTGAAAAATACTTTTTATTTCCTTACTTGATTCTTAGGTCACATAAGTGTTACAGCTTTTCAGTGAAAACAGATGAACACACCTCTTTACATTGATTACATCGATTGGTTGGGTTTTTTCCTCAATACAATTCTTGGATATAGATAAACCATACCCAAGAGTAAAAAATCCTACCCAAACCGCAGCAACCCAAACTCCACAAACTGAGGTAACCACTAGATCTATGAATGTTCACTTCTCATAACGAAATTTAAAATTTGAAGTAATAAGCAAATGAAGCAGTTCTTTCGAGATGCATGGAACAGTCTCAAATCAGAAGTAACTGGCTTCATTTATGATGCAATGTATTGTGAGCATGATTTTGTATCTCAAGGTTTTCTGAGACACATTAATTCAATTCACATGGGTCAGTGTACAGACTTTATTTTTATGAGCTTATACTTCATTCACATATACCTCTTTTCACAGATACAGTGTATTTATAATCACAAAATATAGATGTGATCACAATTAATGCAGTATGACCTCAGCAGCAAAATCTTCTGTTGGAAATTAAAATTAACTTGCCCCATCACTACTACTGGCTATGAATTACAGCAAGAGCTCATAAAGCTTTGGGCTTATGTACACACTGATATATAACCAGAGAAAAATCATGAGCAATTTCTACAGAGCTGTATGGACATATTAACTATACTGCTTATTGAAGCTTCAACTGAATTATTTCTTATGAGACCTGTAGTGTCGTTAGCTGAAATTATGCTTTGATAAGCACTCACTCTATATACAGCAAGAGAAATGTTTTGAATTAAAATAGAATATAGGGAACAAGCACAGGGAAAAACAAAACAATCTTCTGAGTATTCCAAGAAAAATGCATCAATCTGTTACTTAGAGATGCATGTGTTTTTTTAATATGAAAATATGCATATATATCCCCATAGTTGAGAATATAAGTTCATGGCAAACTAAATAGGAGTTTTAAGAGAGACGGCTTCAGATAATGTCTCATTCTTATCTATCTCCAAGGCTGCAAAGGAAAAGGGAAATAAGGACAGAAACCTGAGAGGTTTAATAGCAATATATATTGCTTATATATAGCTAATCCATAAGCATTCTGTGCCACACATCAGAAAAAATATTACTGAAAATGACACTGATTTTTCCAAATACATGTTTTTATCATAAAGAACAATTTGATTTTTTTTATCTCCTAAATCAGCTCATGAAACCAAGAAAGGAAGGCCAAGTACTTTAGAAGCTTGTAAGATCTTGATCAAACTTTGTAATTTTATAACATTTCTAGTTTAGGTTACCATAGAAAGTAATCAAGTAATAGGAAACTCAAAAACATTTAGTCATAATTTCTTCAATGATTCCAGTTCCAGAAATACATTCTTAAGTTCAAAACCTTTCCTGACAGGGCTCACATGATTGCTTGCTCCTTCCCACATGAACGTTTAGGACACATGGCAATTAAAGCCATGTAAATTAAATGTGATTTAATGTGTTCCATGGGAATTTTATATACTTCACCACCATAAACTTAGGAGAAGTCAGTTCCATTAATTTTTGATAATAGTACAATTAGGAAGCCACTTGTGGAATAGAATATGCACTCTGGAAACCTGTGNNNNTATTTGCTAAAAAAGATTCACTTGGTGACTAATGCATCTAAGAGCAATGAAAATGTCCCACACTGAAAATGTGGAAATCACCCTTGAATTCAGCTGGACTCTTACAAATCACAGAATGGTTTATGTTCAAAGAGACCTTTTAAAATCATCCAATTACAACTCTCATGTCATGGTCAGGGATACTTTTCACTAGAACAGATTGTTCAAAGCTCCATCCAATCTGACAGTGAACACTTAAAGCACAGGAAAAATCATGAATATTATCTACACGGCTAAAAATGAGTTCCCAGACTGACAGAAATATAAGCAGGTGAAACACAAATGGAAATCAGTGCACATTTGAGATG
>WEIU01002940.1:17563-47575 GCA_013389925.1 Aegithalos caudatus
AAAAAACAAAGCCTTTGTAATTTGTGCTACCAGAATAGTATATTCTGACATATTTTAGTGAGATAAAAATGCAATATCATTTTTATAGATGACACAGGAAAAAAGGCTTTTATTTAAAAGTGTTTTTTTTATAAATTCCCTAATATATAACCTGAAAGATTGATCAACTGTGTCTTCAAGAACATAATTCTAGAAATAATAATAATATTTTTATTTGAGCTTTCCAGTTCACTTTTATGACATATTTTTGAACCGGTAACTAGTGAAGTGCAACAACTAGTCTGAGTACTTGCAGACATCACCTACTGGGAGATGTAGTGATTTCCATTAATGTTGTCTCATGTGGAAAAGAACATTCTCTTGGTTGAACATCCTCCTGTTAAAATCTTATAAAGATTTTTTAAAAGATAACCCACTAAAATGATTAAGTATCTTTTATGGATAAAAAGCACTTGAATTGTCTAGATAAACATTTTTCAATTATTAACTGAATTGTTTCTTGCACATGAAAATAAAGCCCTGGCGTGAATAATTTCACAGAATCACAGAATGTTAATAGGTTGGAAGGGACCTTTAAGATCATTTAGTCCCAAATTCCCTGCTACGGACAGGGACACACCCACTAGACCAGTTTGAGGTCTCATCCAATCTGGTTTTGAACTCTGCCAGGGCTGTGGCATTTACGACATCCCTGGGTAACTTGTTCCAATGTCTCACCATCCTCACAGTAAAGAATTTCTTCCTTTTAATTCTCCTGTTTTAATTTGTACCCATTACTCATTGTCCTATCACTTCTGTTCCTGATGGAGTTTCTCTCTGCAACTTCCCTGTAAGCTCCCTTCAAATACTGGAAGGTTGTTATGAGGTCTCTACACAACCTTCTCTTCTCCAGGCTGAACAGGCCCCACTTTCTCAACCTGTTTTCATAGTGGAGGTGCTTCGGTGCTCTGGTCAATTTCATTATCCTTCTCTGAACTTCCTCTAGCAGTTCCATGTCCTTCTTATATTAGGAGCATTTTTTTCAACTTTTTTGACTTTGCATAAAGAACCTTGCATTACCTCTACATACCTTTTGATGCAATATTTTTCATAACCTCTGTTATACAAATCACAAGGCACAAGTGACCACTTTAATATTTCCATTTTAATCACATATGGGAGAACCACTCACACATGGCTGCTGCTAAAAAGTCAGTGTTCAGTATTAGTTTCTAGGCCAGTGGTACCTGACATTACACCTGCAATAAGGCACTTCAAGACAACCTGAACACTGAAGGGATTAGGAACCAAGCTTACGAAGCATTTCTGCTGCTTTCAAATACAGTAAACATTGAAAATCCAGTACTTGCCCATAACCTCCATGCATGCTATATGACAGCCCTCAGAGTTTGTCTGCCTTAGATCAATCAGCAACTCATAAAGTTGTTGGAAAGAAACAGGCAGACATTACAAAGTGCTCACTCCCACGAGAAACCAAAGAATCGTAAAAGAAGCTTCTTAAATTCTCTTTTCAAGTTGTAGATAGCTACAAACAGACTTGCACATGGATGACAGAGAATGGTATAAAACCCCCAACATATTCCATGTAAATTCAGAAATCTGCAGAAGTACTATTCCAGCAGAGGATGCAAAAGAAAATCCTAGTCATATGAATCTGTTCAGTTGTGCATGGAGTGGCATGCTCTCACTGAAAACAAAACAATGGTGGGAAAAAAGATTAATAGTTACTGAACATTTTCAAAGCACTGAAGTCAGATCTAGCTTCACGAAGATGTCAAATCACCCAATTGAAAGAGAAAAGGACAAGTTGAAAACATAAACCATAGTTAGGTGTCAGTTTTTAAGTGATAAAAGTGGAATTTTCTTTATGTGCCCTTGGGAAGTTGCTGATAGTTATTGAAGCATATGTTCTTTCCTATGTAACCCACTTATGCTGAAACACAGTATGTGGAAATGCTCTGATAAAATCCTACTGCTTCACCAACATTCTTTTAGATTTAAAAGTTTTGTTAATTCATCAGAGTTAAACTGGAGATCTCAAAAGCCCAAACTGCCCTTCAAAATTCTGAAAAATCAAGTGACATTTGTTCCTGCTCAGAATAAGGTCTCTGGAGCAACAACTGATGTCATGTCCCATAACGTCTATGTTAATAATGATCATAATTCCCAACAAGCAAGCACAGGGGCTGTGCATTATTGACTTTCAAGTTTGCAACTCCTATTTTATGAAAGCTTAAGGTGCTGTTCAAATTATTTCTTTGCATATAAATTATTCCACCCTCCCTTTTGATGTAGAGGTTTGAGTCTCCTTTGCTATCATAATTTCAAAACTCAAAATCAAGTTTAGAGAAACTCCAGAAAACAATGGTGTGAATATTCAAGACCATCAGCTCCACAGTAGACATAAACCAAGCAAAATGAAAACTTGAGAAATATGCAGTGAGCTGATGTTCTTTAACTGTTTAATTGAAAGAAAAGTTCCTGTAAAAATGCAAATTGCACCTTTCTTTTTGCTTCTTAATGCACTGGAACATCTGTATCTAAGGCATCAGTCTACAAGCAAAGACTCAATTGAATAAAAAAGTGTCAGTTCAGGAACATAAACCTGAGATTATTTAGAAGGTTGTTTTGAACAGTCAGACCTGTGCTATGTCTGAGTTCAAAGCTGGTTTAGCTGCAGTGTTTACTGCTGTGAAATTGAAGCAGGTGGTATCTTCAGATATGGATAAAAATATAAAGAAATTGTTGATATCTACAAATTGGAAAATATATTTGTCATATAACATACCCGGTTGCATGATCCCAAGAGACATGCAAGCCTGAAACTATTTCAGAGGTGGTAATGGCATAAAAAATCATCCTGAGGGATAATTAATCACAACATCTGATTTATGTTCTAGATATCACTCATCATTCCTGATTTGATCACCAATGGAGACATCCATGTCTCCTCTCTAATTGCATGGTCTTGGGATTATAAATCTTTTTTAAATTATTTTCTCTGTGGATTTTCTCTGTTTTTGGGGTGTTTTTTTGTTTGGTTGGGTTTTTTGGTTGTTTGTTTTTTGGGGTTTTTTTGGGGTTTTTTTTTTGTTTGTTTGTTTGTTTGTTTGTTTGTTTGTTTGGGGTTTTTTTTGTGGGTTTTTTTTGTGGGTTTAGCGGATCNCCTGTTTTTCAAATTCCTGCATTCCTAATGTTTTTGTTTATTTTGCTTTCCCTCCTTTTTAAGGACTGTTACAGAAGGCAGTAGCTGCAGGTGGGCAATCCTCCCAATGATTCACATAATGGCAGCCTACCAGTCTGATTCTGACCTGTTGCTTTATGTTGTGCTTAGGCACCAAACTCATACAGGTTGAGTCCAATCACCGAGTCTGCAAGAGTGTGTCTGTCCACTCAGCAGCCCAAGGTGGGAATTGCAGCTTGGGCATGTATAACACATCTGAACCTGTAGATGTGCTGATTTGGGAGAGGAAAGTAGAGTGGTTCAGCAGAGGATATAAAGCCCTCCTGAGAAGCCACGCACTTGTATATTTAGGCAATCAGGCTAGGTAGGCCACACTGCTTTTGATGCAGCCAAAGACACGACTGGCTTTCTGGGCTGTAAGTGAACTTTGTTGGTTCGTGTCCAGCCTCTCATCCACCAGCAGCCCCAAGCCCTTCTCAGCAGGGCAGCTGTTGATCCCCTAGGGAACTTACTGATGCTTAGGAATTTACCCACCACACATATCGGGAGGATCCCGGATTGCCTACACCTCACCATGACACTTTTCCAGTAGGTATCAGGGTAGTTGCAGTCCCCCAACAGGATGAGAGTCTGCGAGTGCAATGCCTCCTGTAGCTGGATCAGGATGGCTTCATCCATAGGTTCTCTTTATCAGGCAGCCTGCAGTGGACACCAGTCAGGAGGTTCCCTTTGTTGCATCACTCCCTGATTCTTACCCAAGAGCGCTCAACCCATTCATGGCCAGTCTTCTGACACATCCTCCCAAATGCCCATCCCCAAAACTCAGAAGAAACTCATCAGGGTTTGTACTGCAATTTCATTAGTTGTCACCTTTGTGCTTCCAGAGATAACACTAACAACACATTGGTTGATACTGTGCACTTTTTCTTGCTTTGAATTAGTTGGAGACAGATAGGAAATGTTTAATTTTGTTTTGGTTTTGTCCCTTTTGTATTCAAAGAGTAAGAGCTATCATTTTTAAGAAGAAGATGCACAATGGGGACATAATTTCTATTTTTAAAAAATTACAAAAAAAAATCCATTCTTTTATATCATTGTTTTGAACTGCTGGTTTAGGAAGTCAGCCTTGATGATGCAATAATAAACAAAGCCTTCAAGCTTAAAAGGTGTCTTCATCTTGTGTTGAACAAAGCACAAACTGAATTTTAAAACAAAAGAGATGGGGTTATACAGTTGTATTGGCAACAAATCTAATTTCCAAGCTTCCCTCTGGCACCAAGACCAAAAGAATATTTGAAAACACTGCAGAGGATTATTTTTTGATCCCTGTTTCAAGCTCAGAATTTGCACTATGCTCCATTCTCTGATGATAAACATCTCAGCCTTCATAGCCAAAGCCAGCCACTTTGCCTTACGACTCCAAATGCCTTCCTGGAGATTAGGTGAGCTTGCAGGGAAGCAGTTCAGAGGATGTCAAGCCATAGAAGGGAAACAACATTTTTGTGCTATGGTTTCTTGGTTTCTCTTTTTTATTTTTTTTAATGTTATTAATATTTTTTCAGTCAGAAGTAGTATGGAGTTGAACATATAGTGTGAGAAAAATAGCTAGTCAGTTTACCTAACTTTCCTGTATTTGAAAATAGGGAAAATGTAATGAAGCTGGGAAGGAGTGTCTGAGATATAAGGTTTACACCTAACTCCATGTGTTTGTAAATTTTCTGCTATTTGTAATATATCTCCATGGCTTCCATTATACCTTTCACCTCCCTTTTGTATTCATCGGGAAATTCAATATTTCCTCTCCAAAACTGGTGTGAAGGGAAGGGGAAGGAATGGGGAGCTGCTCATCTTTGCAACATATAACACTGCTTTTTTTGTAAAAGATTTCTTTAGTACTTCAATTTCAAGTGTTAGGGGAGACAGTGAAAAACTTTACAATTTTCAGATCAATCCCATGACAATTTTCAGAGGAACGCCACTAGTTACAGAAAAAATAGAACACTACTGAGAAGTTAGGCCTATATAATTTTCATACACTGTACATAAGCAATTTTTTGAAAACCACACAAATGATTTTTCTTTTTCCTGCTTATTTTTACTAGTAGTTCATATGTTTGGGGTTTTATATATTTTAATTTTACAAATAATTTTGCCTTGCACATTTGAGATCTAGATTAAAAGAGGGTTACTTTGTTGCCTTGGGAATTAATATTAACAAGAGTAATCAATCAATTAATTACTTTTTGTTCATGATTAAAATAGTTTCTGTCATTTATTCAAGCACTTACTTGTACTGCAATTTGAATTCGGAGACCTTTGAATATTAAATCAAGATTTCAGGACTTCACATTTAAGAATGATAAGAAAAAGAAGCCACAAGACACTGAATATTTTCCACCTTCCATGTTATGTTTAAAATGGAAGTACATGAATTTGCCAGAGATGACCATACTTGTCCATTGCTCAGAAAAATGTGTCTGATAATTATATTTCAGCATTGTGCCATGCTGAGTCAAAAACCTAAGTTTTCTGTTCTAACAATATACAAACATTTTTGATTTACAAGCTTGCACATACATGCATAAATAGATTGTGAGCTTTATTGCTGACTGGAAGACAGAAGGGGAAGTAAAGACTGTTCTCAACCTTAACTTTAAACAGAAAAATTCTCTCAGCAGCTGTTGCTATTCACTGAAAAACATTATTCACAGCAGCAAAAAGAAGAGGTCTGCTTCACTGGACATTCAAGAAATCCTTTGTAGAAAACATGGAATTGGGTTGTGACAAAAGGAGAAAGCTTACAGTGAGCAGAAAAGGTAAAGGCGCAAGCAGAGTCCCAAGTAGCTTTCAGAGGCTCTAATAATTACAATTATCTAAAAAGAAGCATACTTTCTTCTCCCCAAGTGAGCTAGGCCCAACAATTCTATGCTTACTGAGAAGAGAGGTATTATATTTTTTCCAGGAACAAAATAAGATTCCTATAATAATTCAACTTTATGACGTAGAGAGAAAAAAAATTAGCCTGGACAGAAAAAAAATGCCTCTATAAAAGGACTTTCAAAGCTAACATAACTCTGTCTACAATAGATACAAACTTCACTGGCAACCTGAAGCGACAGCCACTGTAATTGGAGAGACACAGGTTAGTATCAATGATTGAACTTTAAAGTGCTAATCAGAGCTACAGTGTTGATCAATTTTGAACAATTTTAACCCTACTTATCAAATTATCTGGACTGCCAATTAGTAAAATGTTAAAATAATGAGTTCAGGAAGAAATACAGGGTATTGATTGGAAACTGGAAGGGGAAGCAGAGAAAAAAAGACAGAACACACGAAGTTCAGAATGAATTTTTTTTTAGGTGATGGAAACACACGTTCACCTCTGCCTAAATATGGACAATAAACAAAAGCTTAATTAGATAAAAAGCTCTATTAAGTTTAGATGACTACTGTAACAGAAGAGTGGCAATGGGTATTATCATGAATAATGTATTCAGAATCAGTTAATCTTTCTAGCTTAACATAAATTATCCAAAAAGAGTGCATATATACAGACATTATCTATATATTTTTAGACTCAGAAGCCTTTGAAGCTCTGCACTGATATTTTCATGAGTTTTTTAATATCTTTGACCACCTGTAGTTCACTGCTCCTATTGGGCAAACACCATGCTTCCAATGTATTTCCCTGTGCAAAGGGAATTCTGGAGGCCCAAGATCTGTCCCAGAAAAATGTACTGCCATTCTGCATTATTGAAGTAGCTTTAAGCAACTGCAGGCATAAAGAGAGGGAATTGTCTTGATTTCCACTACCCAAAGAAAAGGTATGTTAAGCAAACATCTATCAGAGACAAGACAAACAATTAATGGCATCTGAATTCACATGGAGATAAACTTAAACTAGAACCACTGAAACAGTTGAAGTGGTGAATCTACAGATCAGGACACTTTCTGTCAAACTGATGTATGTCCACTTAACACAATGCCCTGACTGATGCTGTCCTTTGAAACAATAGGCTGTGAACACAAATAATCCCTAAATAGCAACAGGTCTGGTTTGTGGAACAGACTCTGAGTGCTTGCAGACTGGAGAATGAGGTTTAAAAATACAGCCTTAAGCCCAAACTAACACTCATGAGTCATCCCTGACTGCCCTAGCTAAAAACAGAAGCCACCAGCAGATTTGAGGAAAAGATTTTCAAAATCTGAAGCAGCACTAACACACCATCTGAATGACATCATCCAAATAAGGCTCATTTTACAGATGACCAGACCAGCTATTTGTGGACAAACATCAACACAACTGCACTTTTGATGTCATATATATGGGAAAGTGACTGATTAACAAGAGGGGAACAAATGGCGTCCAACAAGCTATACCCTGATGATTTCTTCTTGTTGCAGTTTCAGACTCTTGACTGCAACATATATTGCCATTGTTTATCTCCCTGAAATACAAGCAGGCTCCAAACCACTCAATGCTTCTTCCACTTTCAGCTCTATTTTTGCTGGCTTTGTAGGACAAAGCTCTTCATGGAAATGACAGAGCCTTTAGTACATGCATCGGTTATTCTCTGGCTGCATCAATAGAATCATCACTGACCTACTTTCTTTTATTTTTTTTTCCATCTGCACTTTTGATTATGTTCCTATTTACAGGACTGCCACTTGATGCCTTCCATTTCCTGTTTGAAAATGTCTCATATATGGGAACTATTCTCCACTATAGACCTTTCCAGATTTGATTACTTTGAGACTTCCCTATCTGTTATTACAAATAATCATGCTGCTTAGGTTAGTGATTAATAGCAAACCATGAACAGGACAGTCCTGTAAAAGATTATCAAACAGAAACAGAAAATATACAGCTGTCAAATCTGAAGATTTCTGAATCAAGCCACAACAGAAATCATTCCCTTCAGTATCCTATTTCAAAAGGAAAGAAGGGGACTATAGTTTAACCAAATGGAATACTGTGGGCAAATTGTTCAGTACACCTCTGAAAGTCCAAAATATTCTGAGGCATCTAAAAAGAGACATTAGCCAAAAGAACAGGAAGTAGTGGTAGACGTTGAGTGGTACTTTTCATAAATTCAGAATAATTACACTTTCAGAATGGATGCCTTATTTTTCTTTTTTCTTTCCCATGTCATTGAAATTTGAAACCAGAGTTCCTTTTCCAGAGTTCAGAAATCTCAATATGTGATCAAAAAAGAACCATTTGACAAAGTCAATAAAGGTAGATAGTCACTACAGACAGAATTTGGTTAAGTCAGTTTTCCCTTTCCAGTCTAAATTAATCATTTATGTTTCCTTTAGAGATGACAGAGACATTCTATGCCTTTCCAGAGGTTGATTAATCCTCCCTGTTTTATGATGGGAAGCAGGCAATTTAGTACAGAGAAAAATAGCGTGACTAAAAGAATTTGCATATTCAGAAAATAAGGCAAATAAAAGAGAGAGTTCCATAGATTATACTGGCTAAAACAACAAACACAAAAAAAACCCCAATGTAACAACACTCATGGGAAAAATAAATAACTTTAAATGTATTCTTGGAATATGGCATAGCCAATAACAACATCCCAATTTTTGTTTACATATTCATTTAACGCAAAATGCAAAATCATCAGCTGTTATAAACTATCATTTTCCCATTAAAGTCAATAAGACTTCATTAATTTACACTAGCAGGATGTTTGCTTAATAAAATTTACAATCAAAGGAAAAATTAGACCAGATGGAAGACAGAAACTAAGGAACTCTGCGAATGTAACTAGAGAACATAAAGAAAAAATGTCTTTATTCTTTGAAAAATAAAAAAATGGACCTCATTCAGAAAAAAGCTGAAGGAGCAGGGACAAATATTTCAACATCATTTGAAAGACTGTCACATGAAAGAACACAGGAACTTCCTGAAACCTAAGGAAGTCTTAGGATTTAAAACCAGGAAAGTGTACTTTCCTTCAGGGAACCACACAGAATACAAGTACATACTTGAGCAAATTATACAGGCTCTTCAGCTGATTCCCATAACCCATAATCTCCTTGTCCATTTTTGAACCCTGACATGACAGCTACTGCAGTCTGGGACACTTTGGAAATTCATGTTGCTGTTTCAATGCCAGGAATATTCACTGAAGAACAATTGCACACTTCAGTATGACGCACCTTAAAACTGGAGGAGGCAAGACTGCCAGATAATTTTTACAAGTGAATTACTGTGCAAACTTCTCAGCTCTCAATTTATAAAGTAAATGAGTTTATAAAAATTTGTACAGTATGAACTATTTTACTAGGAGAACATAAGAGGGTATGAATCTGTGTATCAGGAAATATAAATAGTTTGGCATTCTTGAAATACTTATAATTGCATTTATAAGAATAAAGCATTGTCACCTGTATTTACAACTAGCTATGATTTTGTGTACACAAACAAAGCTCAGTGTGAAAATTTGCTTTGAAAGGCATATAAGAAAGTTAAAATATTAAGAGTGCTTTGCTTCCCTGGAGACACGGTCTGTTCTCTTCCATTTAGCTGTAAATTACAGCAGTCAGCATGTCAAATATTCTTCAGATATACAAGCAAAGTTTTTATACAGCTACGCATATCTGGAAAACAAGAAGCATGTTTGTCATCAGCATATTATACTAGACCTTTCAAGGGATCACTGAAATACTGAGGAGTTTTAGTGGTATGCACACGTACTTGTCTGGGGCACAGATGTGGGCATAGTTACACATGTATTTTTCTAGTCTAACTCTGAAAAACTCAGCTGACTTGGTATTTGAAATAAGTTTTAGGTTTGCTGTTTGTTACTATTCAGAAACATTGCTGATGATGTTACAATTAGATGGACTTAGGCTATGCTGTATTTATCAGCCTTTGGATTTAAGCCATTGTGGACCCTCTTATTAAATCCCACAATACAGAAAGTAAATATTTTTGTATATTTCTGTGTTTTTTAATATATTACAGAATCACAGAATAAGCTGAGTTGGAACCACAAGGATCATGAAGTCCAATTCCTTGTCCTGCACAGCACCATCCCCATGTGCCCAAGAGTATTGTCCAAATGCTTCTTGAACTCTGTTGGGCTTGGTGCTGTGACCACTGCCCTGGGAAGCCTGTTCCAGTGCCCTACCATCCTCTGGGTGAAGAACCTTTTTCTAATATCCAGCTTATACCTCCTCTGATGCATTTTCAGGACCTATTATATCTTCCCTCTTTCTCATGCTCATTACATATGTAATATGTAAATATGTGTGGATATATATATATATACATACACAAAACTTACATAAAGCTTTGTACATGCACCTCTCTCCAACAAAGAAAAGCCTACAGTACTGCTCACACTAAGCTCCCCGTGACACATGACAAGGTTTCTACCTAGAGAAAGACAGGTGACATCTGATCATGAAATGCATCAGGAATGAGAAGCAAAGAGAAACAGCATTCTCAGACACATCCTGTTTTAGGTTCCTGTAAAGTCTTTGTATTCTGTCTTTAGTTTTCTTTAAACTTTCCCAAAGTATGGATAACAGCATAGCCCACTCAAAACTGTGTCTCAAACTGCTGTGCCTTCGCAGCTTTCCTTGGGTCTCACCTCCTACTATCTGTTGTGCCTTCCTGAGTCTTCTCATCTTCTCTGTTTTTGTGGCAAACAAGACAAGACAATACAATGTTTGTCTCTGTGTACAGGATAAGAGTTTTCCATTTCCCCTTTTCCCAAATGGTGATGTTACTGCTCAAAACACACTTTCAAGATGAAAAACCCATAGAAAGCCAGTACACACTACAGAATTTCTGTTCTGTTGCTGACTACAAAACATAAGGCAATAACAAGCAGCCAACTGCATACAGAAACTCTGCAGTTACAGAGACAGTTTCCCTTGCAGTGTCATCTATCACAATAGTATTTTATGGATCTGATTAAATCCAGGCAATTATTGTGTACTCTGAATGTGCCAACGGCTCCACAGAGTGTTCTTTAAATGTCCAGAATAAATTGCCACTGGTTCTTGCATATGTAAAGAATTAAACTTAGAAAAACCTGTTATTAAACACCTTAAGTAGTATTCTACACTGACAAACAGAAAATTTGATGTAGAAAATGTTCCTATGCCTAAGTTACTCATGCCAAAAAACCCCAATGCAGTAGAATTTGACAGCTGTAGGATAGGATTGTATGCTATGTGACAAAGTATTGAAGAAATGGTTTAAAAGAAGATAAAGGCTCTCATTATTTGTAGAAGGACTTTTCATTAGACTGAAAAAAAGAGGTGTAAGAGAAATAAAGGAGAATTCTCCTGTTACTTAGAAGATTTGTTGAAAACGTATAAAAGCACCAAAAATGACTTGAAAGCTAGCTGAAGGTTTACCAATTTATGCATCTGTCAGAAGAGCTAACAGGAGAAATAGGATATTCATCTATATTCTAGCTTATAAATTTTTGGTCCAACCTAATGTCACATGGTTTATTCCCTCTCTTCCACAATGAACCCTCAAGTGCCCTTTTCAGAACCAGATGCTTAGGCAAAAAGGAATCAGCAATTTCCATTATAGGCGCATCTCTCCATGTCAGAGGTAGCAAAGATGTAGAAGTATTTCTGTTGGCAGAAAACTATAGAAGGTAGGTACAGAATAAATTTATAATTAAAGTCTTATCTTTGTAACACCCCTTTCCTTGCCTTAGTATTCTCATAGCTTCTAAATACACTATTGGCAATGCTGGGATAAGGCCTTACAAGTATTATATTTAAAAATAATCATTTATTTAACATCAGAATATAGCAAAATAAAAGCTTTTTCTCACATTGACTCATTCAAGAGGAAGAAATTATACCATTTATGAGAGCAACTGAGAACGGAGGAACACACAGGCAGCCCTCAATGCCAGAGGCATAGCTGCTGCCAGCAGAGTTTTAATGAAAACATTTCCTGAGATTTTTTTCTCCTTAACATTAGAGTTTCTTTAGCTTCATTTAAAGGAATAAATGAGGAAAATACGACTATGTCTTAGTGACTCTTCCTTTCCTAAGTACAGCTGTAAAGAGAAAATAAAGAGCAATGTTCAAAAATTAGCCCAGAGGGAGGATGATTAGCTGAGTGAAAAAAAATTACTACCACTAAAGCTAAGCTGAACTCATTCAGTTTAAACCAAGAGACTTTCTTTGTCATGTTATGGGTATGTAGCCCAACACCACTTGTGCACTTTACAAGAATTATTATGCTTTCAAGTAGTGCTATGGAATTTGCTAAAATTTAGAATTTTTTAGGCTTATCTTGCAGTTCAGATATAAAAAACTAATAATGCTCATTGACAGCTCTTTGTATGTTAACATCGCAAATATTTTTGTGAAAAGCTATCCTGTGCTCACAAGGAGACAGCTGTTTGCAACATCTCTGGTGTTCTTCCAGTAAGGGATAACACAGAAATTCTTCTAAGAAGATATTACAGCTGAAAGGACCTACTTACCAAGTATACTTGCACTCTTGCAAATCCTGATAATTCTTGGAGCTTATGCAAGGAGAATTAAGGGTTTCTGTAGGGACTTGATTTTTTTTTTTTTGGTCCAAGTAATTCAGAGATGTGCAGCAGCAAAGAGAGAAACAGCATCTATGATGTTAGATCCACTTGTGTTCTATGAAAGTATAGGGCAGTGCCATATCTTGTTCTGTAAAACCTATTATTTTGTCTTAATATGATAAAAAAAAAAAGTTACTCTATGTAAATAGAAATGGTATCCCTCTAAAAACGGTTTATGTCTGAATAAGTCTTGTTGTCTGCAGAACAAAACTATACCTGAAAGTCCATTGGTGCACTTATCCTCAGTTGTTATCTTTGTTTCCACTCAGTTCTGAAGACCAAAGCAAAGCAATGGGAAGCCAAGGGGTTTTGCTGAATTTAGTGCATTGAAGTAGTACCTTTGGGGTTCCTGATACCACCTTTTGGCTATCATAGCTGTGCAATAGCCCTTGGTATTGCACATTGTGACGGTTTAGCGTCTGCTATTTGATATACGATATGGGGAACTCAAAAAGCTAAACAGGCTTACCTTAAAATTACAAAATATTGTTTATTCACACACATTAAGAATAAAGAACATGCAAAAAGATAAAGAAACAAAAACCAAATTAAAACCTTCAAGACATCCTTCCTTACCCCCCCACAAATATTCACTTTCCTACACACAACATAAAAAGACAAAACCTGTAATTTCAGTCAGGATTACCATTATAAAAATAATCTCTCGTCAGTTCTTTTAGGAAAGGAGTCTTTTTGTGTCTTATGGAGACCACACTTCTGCAGCAGCCTGAAAAAAAAACCTCTGCAAAATTGTGAAAATATCCTACCTATAGCCATTTGCCCAACACTGCACATAGGTCATAAACTGCTTATTAGGGGTACTGTTTGAGAATGCTTCTAGTCTGAAACAAAGATTCTCTGCTTCTAACTCCAAAATCGTCTTCTCCAAAACTAGAGATCTCCTTTTTCCCTAGGAGCAAAGGGCTTCATATCACTTTTAACTAGAGCCATGCATCCCCCCCACCCAAAACAGCATTTATATGTTACAGGAAAAAAAGGTCCATTTCTCCATAATTACAAAAATGTTACAGCCATATCAGGCTCCTCTTCCTTTGCCCCGAATAGTCTTTTCACTCTTTCTTCACTGACTCCATTTCATGCTATGCCTTTTTATGGTTCAATCACTTTGCCTTGTCTTCACTCCGAGGAAAGGGTCAGTGCTTCGAAAAGTTCATCTGCTGGCAAGGAAAGACTTAAACATTCCCGGGTCTGCGCTGATCACGAGGTCTCTCCCGCGAGAGATGCGAAGAATTCCAGGCCATGCTGCTGGGGAGTCGGTGGATGTTTCCTTCTCCAGCCCTCGGTCTCATGGCGCGGGCCGCTCTCTCACGGGGCCGCGGCTGCCGGAGGCCCGAAGGAGGGAGGAAAGGGAGGAGGAGGGAGGAAGGGGAAGGAAAACATCCCCTCGTCCCGGCCGGCAACAGCAGAAGCTGCCGGGCTTTCCTTCCCCTGTCCCGCTGCTCACCGTGACCGGGCCCGCCATCATGGCTGGGCTGCTCCCCCGTGGGGAGCGCGGTTCCCGGAGGGATGGACAGGCCAGGCCCAGCCCAGCCCCGTGCGGCAGCCGCCACACGATGGTACCGGGTGGATCTCAGGGACGGAAAGAGGAGGGATTCAGCCCTTTCACAGCTTAAACAGTTCCCCAAAGAGGAGTTTCCTGTCTTCTCAATGGTTAAAACTAAATGCTAATTGCCAAGGACTGGCCTCTGATAGAGAGGTGTTCATCTGCTACAAAGATTTTAAGGTCCTGGCAGGGTCAATTAAATTTTTAACCCATGACACAAGTTTTTGAAATTCTTGAGTATTGAATGACTTCCATCCAGAAATTCATTCAAATAACAGAAAAATCAAATTAAACTTTTGTCTATCAAAATATAACTCTCCCCACTATGCTTCTTTCAAGAACATGTTAAAAGAAGTGTAAAAGAATCCTAAATCTTTCAAGGGTCTGAAAGTGGGTGAAATAATTTTTAACACTCTGTTTGAAACAACATTTGCCCAAGATTGGATGAAAACATGGACAGACACGTTTACTTTAGTGAGACACAAAGATAGGAGCCTAACTGTCCCAAACTCCATATATTAGCAATAGGCAGATGGGCTGAATCATTCCTGGGATGTGCTTATCTCTTCATACTAATTGCAAGACACTCTGAGGTGACCATGCTTCTACCTCAAGCTTTGCAGCTGAGTGTGTCAAATTAGATTATGGGAATCTGTTCCAGAGTAAGGAAAGCTGTCAACTTTTCTAATATCACCAGATTTGTACACAATCAAGAGGCAGGTAGAAATCCATATCAAATGTTTGTAGTGTAGTCATGTGGAGCATAGGCTCTACTCCTGGTAATGAGCATCCTCTTGGTCAAGGGATGTAAAGCTGTACCAGCTGTGGAATACATAAGCATGTGTAGGGTGCATTTACCCTTTTCTTTGCACTAAAGTCCTTGGTTATGTAGCAAAGAGAGTACATATTTTTAGGAATATGTTAGCACACAGTTTAAATCTAATTTGAAACAGCATATGAGAATCAAGTTTAAGCAACAGGGGAAAAAAAGAAAATACATGACAAAAAGAAAGGATTACTTTATCAGTCAACAAGACAAAGCAGGTATTTACCTTACTGATGTATCACAGTGCTTTTTGCTCTTGCATTAGGCTATGAAATCTCAAATCCATTATTTAATGACTAAAAATTTCAGTAAAACAAAAAAGACAGAAAAGGTAGATGAATACAATTCTTTCAGTAATCCTGCTGAAGTCATCTTGAAGGTTAGGCCAGATTTGACCCTCAAGCTGTCTCCTACCTACTGAGTTAAAATCCCCTAGTCTGAGTTTGTGCACTAAAGGCAGTGTTTTTTATGGTTAGTTTGTAATGCATTCCACATCATATGAACTTCAATTCAAAGAGTATCTGGGTGAAAGAGCTCCCAGGGCAAGACATCCTTCTTTATTATTGTTTGGCCTATGGGTTCTGTCTAAAAAACCAATGAAACAAAAACTCCTGTACTCAGTCTTAAACTATGATTAACTCAGAAAGACTTTTTATTAAGAAATGAACCTATTTCTAGTTTATGGCTTGGAGCTGTTTCCACTGAAATAGCTGCTAAAACTCCCACTGGGTTGAAACATTCAGTATTTGGCCATCATAGGAACAAAAATACCACCCATTTTCACTGACATGGTGGAAGGCCAACCCAAGTTTCAAAAGGACCAGGTTCACTTTCATCATTACAGGTATACATTCTCATGGCTGTGAATGAGAACATGGCTCAAAGCATGCAGTATGGATTTACTAAGTGCAAATGGCACCTGACCAGTCTGGTTGTCTTCTATGTTAAAATCACTGGAGTTGTGGAGGAGGAAAGAACAATGGATTTTCTTACCCTGACTTTGGCAAGACTAAATACAAGGAATATTTTTGCACAGTGTCTTTTATTTAAATGAAGATCCTTTAGTCTTAGAGTGCCATGGTTAATGGATGATATGGAACCTGAAGGCCAGAAACAAGTTGTCATTGTTTAGGAATGGTATTTCCCAACTTAAGGCTGCTTCAGAATCTGCTCCAGTGCTCGCTCTTTATTTGCCTTACAGCTGAAAGCAAGAAAGTCAAAGATCATGGGTGGAGATAAGAAAAATTTATTGGGAACAGCAATGAGATAAGAAAACAAACAGCAATAATACTAATAACAAAAGTGTACAAAGAGAGGGTGATTTACATGCAAAATGCTCACTAATCCCAGGGCAATAAAAAATAATGGTGGACAGACTCTCTACCCTCTGTACTTTACCCTCAACTCGAAAGGAACACCCTTTCTTTCTGAAAACAAAGAACCCTTTTCCCTGGCCCTGGCAATGATGTAAGATGATATATAATAATATCAGGATATTAGACGCTCACACAGCTTCAGGCTGTGGCTCCGGGACGTGGTGCTGAAAGGAAAGCAGTGAAAATGTGAAATGAGCGTAGTGCTGAACAGACAGCTCCTGTGCAGATACTTCCACGGGAAAGGAGCAGTTGGGGGCAGCACCAACCCGGCCAAAAGCTTGGAGCCCAGTGGAAGGAAGCTCAGCTGAACCCAGCTGAACTGACCAAAAGCAGTGCAGTGGAATGGAAAGTATCAGCAACAGCAGGAATGACCTCCAGCACAACAGAGCAGTAGAAACAGCAGCTGAGGACCCTGTGCAGACTGGAGCCCAGAAGAATGGTAGTGGGATCCAACTGGACAAGCAGCTTTTTCATGGTTTGTCCTTGATTTTTCATTGTTCTTGGCTAGAGGGTGGGAAACATTATCCATGGAAACCCCCTTGCCATCTTGCCTTTGTTCTCTACTGCCACATGGGTGGTACATGGGAACAGGCACCATATTTCCTTTGTCTGGGGAAGCCTCTGGACATGACCTACAGGAACCCTATGCCATCTCAGTTTTTGTTCCCAGTGGTGAATACTTTTTTTTTTGGGGGGGGAGGGGGGTGGGATCACTTCTCTTTGCATGCTTTTGGTCTTATTTTTGCTGTTATTTTGCATTTCTTACTACATTGTCTTTTGTGTTCTGAATTTTTTTACCTCAGTCCATAGTCTCTGCTTTTGTCTCTCCCATAGCAGAAGGAGGGAAATAGGAAGTGGATTACTTGGAACTTAATTTCCTGCTTGTTTTAAATCACCACATGGCTTCAGTGAGGAGGGTATCCCAGTATCTACAGGGAGGTCATCCAGGAAACTAATCAATGTTCTTGATGGCAGCGGGTACTGCAAGGAAAAGACACATCAGACAGAAATTTAAATAAGAGAGGCTCAGACTGCATATAAGAAAAGGTTTTTCACAGTGTGAACACTCAGATGTTAAAGCAAAGTGTACAGAGAGGCTTTTCAAACTCCATCTCTGGAGGTTTTCAAGTCCTGACCAAAACAGTCTTAAGTAACCTGGCCTGACCTACCTGGTTCTGATTTGATCAGGAGATTGAGCTGGAGAAGTCTTGAGGTCTTTTTCAAACACAAATTAGATGCTGAAATATGGATGCAGAAAAACAAGAATAGACAAAGCAGGACAGGAGGAACTGTATGTCACAATAAAGTGAAGCTAGAACAATGAAAATATAACCAAGAAGGCATTTATTAGACATTCTTTAGAAGTCAGGCATACAAGTCTCATCTTCATAAGCCATGTTTCAAAGTTTTCTCTCTTGCACATATGAAAGACTTCCCTCTCCCAAACCTTCCTTCTTCCAATACCAGAGATTCCCCCTTGACAATCAGATTACAGTCTAGCAGCTGTGATCCTTACTGACAAATTGAGTCTTCTTAGTGATATGCACAAATCAGTAATTTTGTCACAAGTTTCTTGTTATAGTAGGAACTCTCCAAATATTTCATGACACAATCCCTTAATAACTATTCTGCAAGATCTCTGCACAGGACAGGCAACAAATCAATTACACATAAAGCTACTATAAGAAAAACAGCTATAAGGCATTAGACTTGAACAGTGCTTTCAAACATTACCTTGTTGAGGTTTGATGTTTGTTAACTCAAGTCACACATGCAAGTGTGAAATTGCTGTCACAAAGGAATTCTCCTCTAATTCCTCAGTGCTTTACTTTGTAGTCAAAAAACTGTTTCAGATGTGGAAGATACACAAAGTCGCAGAATGAATCAGTTTGGAAAGGACCACAGTGCTACCTGTGGTCCAACCTCCCTGCTCAAGCAGGATTATCCCAGAGCACATGATACAGAATTGCATCCAGACTGTTCTTTAATATCTCCAGTGAGGGAGACTCCAGAACCTCTCTGGACAATCTGCTCCAGTGCTCAGTCATTTGCACAGTAAAAAAGTTCCTCCTCATTTTCAGATGAACCTGCCTGTGCATCAGTTTCTGCCTGTTGTTCCCTTTTCTTTTGCTTGGCACCACTGAGCAGAGCCTGGATCCACCCTCTTGACACCCCCGTTTCTGATACTGACAGACATTGATGAGGTCCCCTCACTGTCATTTCTTGAGACTGAACAGCTCAAGTTCCCTCAGCCTCTCCTCAGAGGAGCAATGCTCCAGTCCATTAGTCATCTTTGTAGTCCTCTGCTGAACCCATTCCAGGAGCTCCATGTCTCTCTTGTACTGAGGAGTCCAGAACTGGACACAGCACTCCAGATGTGGCCTCCTGGGGCCTGAGAAGAGGGGCAGGATCGCCGTTCTTGACCTGCTGGCAACACTCTTCCCAATGTACCCTATTGCCTTCAGAGCTGGACTCTGCTGGAGCCAGTGAAAGCCCCAAGTTAAGGTCCCAAGTGAAGGGATGGCCCTTGGGATCATCCCTGCTCATGTCTGTCTCACACACTGAAGATCAGAAAGACAGTGCTCAGAAAGTCAGACAGAAAGCCTCATGCAGCGTCAGTCAGGCTTCATAGAATTTTTGTGAGTGCCATCTCACTTAAAATACTTTGTTTGTAGAGAACATTAATAACCCCCTTGAAACGGACACAAGAGAGTGTCTCCATGCATAATCAGTGCTTTCAGAGGGGATAGAAAATTATTCTTTCCTTAGTGATCTTGTCCCATTATGGAGGTAAGATACCTGAAAAACACTTTGACAGGCAAAGCAATTTCACATATTGCAAGTATCTTCATGATATTGGATCTTTTTGGTATTATCGTGCATTTTCCCTTTCATATGCTGGGATGGTATAATATCTAGTCTTTCAAAAGTTTATTTCTCTTTTTCAAGCCCCTTCTATACACAAACTCATTTTAAAACCTCCACAATATTCTGTTTACTATAGAAACAGATAACTTTTTAAATTGAAATCATAATGGTTCATCCCAAAAAGCTCTTTCAAGATCCCACTCCACCTTTCTTCAATTCATCTCTGAGTTTTTTCAATTAGTCTGTCTTGAAATTATGATCAATAAAATTCTCATAAAAAGTCTGAATTGCACTTCTAGGGCTTCTATTCTTTTATGATAACAACAAGAAAAGTACTCTTAAAGGTAGGATAGTTCATTTAATCCTCTCTGAGATCAGGGTGTTTTCTATGTAGTTTGCTGCAATACTGTTCAGTTAGTTGTTCCTTGACTATTTCAGTATCATATCCTTGAAAAATATTTTAGAGATGCAGCAAAGAAGTACCTCTATCACCTACAAAACCTAAGTGTTAAACAGATGGCAAAGTTTCACAAATGCCAAGTAGTTGTTTCAAAATAAAAAATCATGGGAGATTTCCACACCATACACTGTTGAGTAACTTTGGCACAGTTCAGACTCTAAGATATGTGTATTTGAAGAGAAAAGGGAGGTGCTCATATGGGGTATGTAGGTAGTCAGCATGCAGGTGTTTTAGTTGGAGGCAATTAACCCATCTGAATATTTCCACTATGTTGTAGAATTTTTCAAAACACTGTTAATCCCAGGCAGGTATTTTTGGTTTCAAGACATATCTAGACATGAGGATGACTCTTCTGTGAAATAAAGGTGATAAAAGCAAAGAAACAGCTCATGTTCTTTATCCAACTAATTCACATACAGAACCACAAAAGCTATCTTGTCCACAACTGTTGGAAATTATTTAACAAAGGAGTCAATGTATCTTTTAAAGGCATAAAGTATTTTTTTTTAATCTCTAAAACTCTATCCACAGGCAAGCAAAAATAAGTAAGTGTAAGTCCATATTCATCTCTCCTATGTAGACCTGAATTTTTCATACCTCATACCTGTTGATGCCTTCTTAATTGTGTAAATCCCTAACAGGTGCAGTAGTGAGCCAGAGAAAGCTTACAGGAGGAGAACCAGGAATCTGGTCTTCTAATCTGGGCACTCCCTGGCACTGTAGCCTTTTTAAGCTTGGCTGAAATCTGTGGTTATATTTAATGTCTTCAGAATGTGATCCTTGACATCATAATCACCAGGAAGTGATTATCAAATTCATCACTCCAGCCCATCTGAAAAGCCTTTTCTGGGTACAGTCTGTAGGCAGCAAGTTGATACATGAGCATGTACTTGATCATTAATATTCAAGATGGTCAGTTTAGCTTTAATTAAGTCCAACATTTCATTGTAGCAGATGAAAATCCCTTGCCACTGGTCAGTGAGGGCCACAAAGTGTGTCAGATTTGCTCTGGTATGCTGGGTGAAAAATCTGGAAGGGTTTACCCTTCTGGTGATTCACATGCCTTCAGTGTAACTTCCCCCATCCTCACTAGAATAACTGGAGAGAGGAAAGAAAAGGCTAGTAGGAACTCTGATTTTATTTACTAAAAAATAATGAAAATACAGTTTCACTTCCAAATGGAAGGCTGCCCACTACAAACTATGGTAAAAATAAGCATAAAATCGCATTCCAAGAACACTGATGTGACTTTAAGCTGACAAGCAGCAATATTATCACTTTTTTCTGCAAATTTATAAAAGACATCCTTTTTCAATCACAGCCACGCCACCAAACAATTAAATGCAAAGCAAATTTTGTCTTCAACTACAAACTTAAGATTCCAGGCGTCTTCTTTTTTGAGAGGCTATTTTTAAAAATCATGCATGAAAATATTAAAAAAAAACCAAAAAACTCTGACACTGGGTTTTCATTTTCATTGCTATCATTAAAATAAAGTCAAATTTTTAAGTTTTTCACTGATGGTTAAACTAAATGAGGCTTTGGAACTTTGTGATGGGCATTAACAGATCAAAGGTAATAGCAACAATCTAGCAGAAGTGGGGGAAAAAAAAACCACTAATGATTCTGGTAGAATTGAAACTTTTACTTTAGTAAAAACACTTCAGACTGTGCCTTATTTGATGTCAAAATCAGAGTTCAGGAAAAATTGCTAGTTGCCTTTTGTTGTCAAGGTAATTGGTACATATTGTTTACAAAATATTTATCAATGTTCCCATTGTATTGTGTACCATCAGGAGAGAGAGAAAATACAAAATATAATATACATTACCAGCAATTTTGAGGCGTTGTGTTGGCACTAGAAAAATAACAGGGTATTTCACAACAGCCAAAGTATAATATATCAAAATCCCTGCCTACACCTACAAATCTTCATAGCTACTGGAAAAACACAGCACCCAGACCTGACTCACTCAGAGGTCCAGTTGGAGAGGTAAAGCTATTCTTTGTGCAGCTTCACCCCCACTTTGCACAATATTTTCACCTGGGTATGTCCATTTGCACTTGGGCCTTGAACTTCTCATTCCACTTGGGCACGCTGGCAGAGCTTAAAGGCGAAAAAAATATATAAAACACCTGAAATATGAATCAAATAACTACAAAGCTTGACTGTTTCCTATGATAAATAGGGCAAATCTGCAGTAATGGCTGACACAGCATCTGAAAACCAAGGTAGTTCCATGCTTTATATCGTGGGTATTGCACAGACAAAATGTACCTTTGACACTTTGTGAACAGCTTAAACACTACAGCCCACATTATCCTGTGACTGGTACAGATGAGCCACATACTTAATTTCCATGAGCTCAGCTGACAGAAAGGGCTCTGCATTTCAAATGAGAAGCAGTGCTCTCTCTCCAGGGTGCTGTGTGCTGAACATCTCAGCCTCTCACTCACTTCTACTCACTCCCTTCATACATCAAAGAGGAAGAGCAAGTAAAGTTAAATTTTAAAAAGACATACCCAGTTATTGCCTTAAACAAGAGAGCACCTAGAATACTTACCTTGAGGATCTTCCTTAAGTAAAAAGGTATCCATTTTCCAGCTTGTCATAAGCAACTGCCAGAGGAAGGCAAAACTTCTGACAGCAAATATTCAAGCAGAATAAGCTAATCCTATCTACAGTTACATATATGCATACAAAAGAATTCAAGAGCTAGTCCTTTCTCTTTCAATAAGTTGAAAGAAAGGGCACTGGGATGGATCTTTGAAGTTTGTTGCAAAACTTTATTCAATATCATGTAGAGGTAAAAAGGCTGAGCATGTACTTTTTTTGACCACAAATGTATTGCCTGATTTTAAGAAGTGCTAAACACCTGCAGCTTTTATACAAGTGGAGACTGTCTCTGACAATAGACACATAATTATCAAAACAGCTGCATATCTGGAATATCAATATGATGAGCTAAAATACTGCCCAATTTTAAGAAGCCACATTCACTTAATCATTGCTCTGTAAGTACATAAAAGGATTACAAAAATCCAGATGTTATTTACCCAATAGATCCATTTCACGTATTGCTTTTGTGGCTCCTTAGCCCGAAGAGGGAAGCAATAAATTGAGGGCATGTGAGCATGCCAACTTTCCCAATCTCCATGATGTTCAATAAAAAAGAAATCTCTTCTTCTAACAACTTTAATGTCAGACTTTTCCAGTCTTCAACTTTATGTAAATGCAGAATTACTCCAGAGTTAGCAACTATGAGTTCATACCAGGATAACTGAAAAGTCTTCTGTTTTTCTTTTATAATCAGAACATCTGAAAGTAAAATGTAGTTCTTTCTTTCCTAGATAAGAAATATATAATTTAAAAAGCCCTGCACTTATGAAAAAATATGTAATTAAAATTATAATGAAAACACATAAAGAAAATGTATTCTCTGGCTTTGGAAAAAGTATGAGAGTCTGTAAGTATATTCAAGTAGGGAGCCATTCATTATTACCCTGGATAATACACAAATATTGAAACTTATTTCATCTAAGGCTTCTCATCCAATGATTTCAATCATTTCATTTGGAAAACTGCAGGGAAGCTAAGATACATGTTATAGCAAAAACATACACTGTATACAAGTATTTATAGAGGCTGCCTCCTAGACTAGTTGGAATTCCAGAAACCTTTACAAAATGGAAAATAAACTAAAAATATTGCAAATGAAAATTCTTATCATTTAAGCTGGACCAAGATTGTGAAAGAATGAAAGGCAGAAAAAAACACACACAAAAAAAAAAAANAGCCCATGTTATGCTGGTCATTTAAACAGAGAAGGTAATTCAAGATGGAAAGAGCTCAATGGCTTGGCTGATCCTTCACTCCTAATTACGGGACATTCAGACAGCTTCTTTAGCCTGTGGCCTTCTCTGACTCAAAAATTTGCTATGGGCTTGGGTGAGCTCTGACCTAGAGAAGCCAGATAATGTGATCAGAACAGTCTAAAACCAGACCACAGCCTATGAACCTGGGGCAGCTTTGGTGTCTAAGGAGAGTTTGGCTTCAGAAGGACACAAAGGATGGGAGTCAGTGCCTCTGCAATCTTGCATCCAGCTAGATAGCCATACAAAGATGAACTAAAGTCTTCTTCATTGGCTGAAACATTTTAAGTACATGTAAAATTCCAGCCATGCATGAAATTCTCATTGATCTTAGTGAGTTTTAAGATTATTATTGATTACTTTCAGTGCTGTTTTCAGGAGTGAGCGAGCAGTGCATGGTTTAAAGTGGCTTCAGTGCGAACACTAAATTGGAGAAAACAGTTCCTAAACCACAACACTAAATTAATCTTTAGGGGCAGTGTTGTATTGCTAGACTACACTGTGGAGGAATATGTTTCTCTACAAAACCCTTGTTAAGTGGTAACAGTAATGCACTTTGGATAAATAGTAACTGTAATTATTCTGGCCTTATCTTCTCAGACAAACAATCCTAATTCCAGAATAGTTTAAGCCTCAAATTAAGCTTCAAAAGCCTAAAGCCTTCTTGACACGTAACCTTCCACAGATATCTCAGGTTTGATTTTGGAATAAAGTTTTGTTTTCATAAATAAGGATACTAAGAAATAAATACTGAAGTGCTAATAAGGGAAAGATATTAAGGATGTCCACCAAAGGTTTGAGCATCAGGAAAGGTCCTGTAGACTGAATTTCCAGTTCAAGGGAAGAAATCTGGTTACAGGGAGGATCCTGTCAATACAGCAGGTCTCTCTCTGCAGCAGGAGTCACTGAGAACATTTCTGCACCCTATTCAATATATCACTGCCTCACCCAATCATGGGGTGAGATACAGTAAAATCAGAGAACTGGAATAAATTGGCCTCTTTTTGTTTAGTGTAACAATAACAGCAAAGAAAATCGGGATGTGACAAAGATATCAGCAAATATAAGCAAGAAATCAACTGAATTTTATACAAAGTGTTGGCACTTTTTTACTTCTCAAGGAATAATATAATTGCAGGGCAGAAGATATTATAACAAAACTAAAAAAGATGCTCAAATATTGAAATAAAATGTACTGTCTACATGGAATAAGGAACTATTAAGGAAAGATCCACATCCCACTGGACACCGGTTTTTCATGCCAGCATTGTACCTGTGGGTGGGAGGTGCCACTGCTGCCTGACACTTTGTTGGTATATTTAGGAGAAATATTGCAAGGCAAGGGCCAAAATCATCAACATGGAAGTCTTAAAGTTGTTATGTCTGTGTACATAAAGCAGATGAAAGAAAGCAGGCATTGAGTTTCTTCCCACTTCACCTTCAGAAGAGGCAACTGCATATTGGAATTTGTCCTGCCTCTTGCTGACAATGTTGTGAAGCTGAAACACAGCATCTCTTGGCAAGTTGGGAGGGACAGAAGCCCAGCTCTCTGTGTTGGAAACCTCCTGCTACACACACTCTGCCTCTAAGAGCATTCCTCTAGCAAGGGCTGAGCCACCTGCCCATCCACAGCTCCCCCTAAGCCTTAGGGGTAGGTGTCACCTCACACTGTCCTCAGACTGTGCATGAGTTGGCAGATGACCTAGGCCAAGCATCTCCAAACTTATCCTGCTCCTCATTTATCCAAAGCAGTGCCTAAAGTTTCCTAGAAACACAAAGAAGAACAGAAAAGAGAACATTTAAATTATTTAACACCACAATGCTTGTGGTGTCACATGAAAAACAGGCTTTTTCAGCACTGTAGAATTGTATTTAAAATTCCTTGTACTGGCATTGTTGTTCACAAATCCCAGGAGGAGTCAGCCAGTAATATCCAACACACTAAGATGAGAATATTCCCCAAATGTCTTTGGCTTTCCAAAGCTACTGGCAGATTGTAATTGAGATGAACATGCAAGTGGGCTAATTCACTTGGGTAAAACATCTTTTATTGGCTCAGGGTCAGTTCGGTGAATAATCAAAATGAAATGTTGTGCTCACCAGAATTTATTATTTTATTTTAAAAAATAGTCAATATGAGCAGGCTAGGGGCACACTAGGGAAAATATTCTCTCATCTGCAATTTTTTTTTTTTTTGATTAGGACAGAAAGATTTAGGTCAGAAAATATTTTTTTGTGGAAAACAACTAGTTCATTTGCAAATCCTCCTTGGAATGCATATGCTCTTGGCAGGTTAACATTTGCCTAAAGGGGTCTCTGATGAGGAGAAACAAGGACTTCTGGTTCCATCAGAGCCAGCCTTTAGCAGTAGCCTAGATCAACACACACTCAGCATTCAGAGACATGAAAACAAAAGCTTTCCCTCAAAACAATAAAAAAAAAAAGGGGGAGGGAGCGGGTGAAGGAGGAGGAGAAGAATGCTGTTAGCGTGTGGGGGTGAACAACAATAATAAGAAAAAACACTGCAAACAAACAAAACTCTTAAAACCAATGTAAGATGTCATTTGTTTTGATTATGGTTTGTGTTTTGTTGGGGGATGTTTAGTGGTGTAATAGTCTTATTTACCTGGTAAGGTATACTTTGTCTGTAATGATTCAACCTCCAAGTAAGCAGTTGCTTTTTCGAGAACTTTTACCTTCGTGCTCCCTCTAGTGCTCCAAGAAACCCTGCACATTTTTACATAGTTCTAACGAGAATGTTTTCCTCGTTATTTCCTTTCCCATCTCGAGCAACCAAAGAAACTTGATAGGAAAGGACCAAGACTGAATTTATTGTGGCAATAATTTGAAATGCATACCTTCACTTGGCATGCTGCTGTGTAATCCAAATTATTGTAAGGTCCTTTCTATTGCTCAGATTATGGCTTATCTTTTGCAGACAAAGCAATACTCAGATTTGAGGCAAGAAATACAGATATGCACAGCACTACAATTGCTTTTGAATACTTTTTCTCATTGATGGCATAGACCTACCTTGTGATCATAAATTAAACATTCCTATTACCAAAGGAAAAAAATGTGTCTGCATGTTGTACTTAGTAACTTGTCTGCTTCATGGTGCAGAGCCATAAAGCTAGCCATGCCCAACTCTGAGCAAATGAGTTAAATAAGCCCCTAAGATCAAAAGAAAAACCAACCTCTACTAGCTGTCACCATTAACGTTTGTCACCCTACACATGGCAAAAAGCCTGAACTACTTCATTATACATGAGAAGCAGCACCGGCACATTTGCACAGGACAGCAGGTAGAAAATTCATCCTATTCCCCAAACACCGCTGCTTCTACATTTTAGGAAGTTCACCTTTTTAATTTTTTTTTTATTTATTTATTTTAAAGAGAAACTATAACCTTTGGATCTGAAATATGAACACAGCACAAGACACTTACTACTCATAACTGCAATTGGCCTAAGACAATGCAGGCACCTCAGTGGAGCAAGTTAGAGTCTGAAATGCCAAGTTAGAAAGACAAGACAGTAATAATTACCTTCCTGAGAAGTACTTACAGTATAGGTATCTGCAGAATTTGCTGCAGAAAACATTATTCTGTGATCCAAACATGGACAGAGCCTAGAAAACTAGTACTTCTAGTTTTTTCCAGTCTGGCTTTTGCCAGTGGCAAGCTAGAAACATCCTCATGGCAAAAAAGTATAATGAGACCAAATCTTCTGCTACACCAGCACAATACTCCTGCCACTGTGCAAATTAGAGATGGAGAAGAGCAAAGCCCTTCATTCTCTTAGTTTTCAAATATATTTTTAAACATATTTTTGCTACACACAGGAATATCATGGATCAAAATAATATTAAAATAAAACATTTTCTTTTTTTTTAATATATAGATTACTGTGTCAAGCTTGCCATAGACAACAGTAGTCTTCATAAATAAATATTATTGCAAGTTCCCATGTCAAATAAACTGTCATATTCTTTAATGATACATCAAGATGCCAACATTTTCTGTTTGCATGACTTCAATTGAAATTTTGTCTCCTTGACTATGCTATGTGACTAAGTCTTTGAAGGAAAACTTAAGCAACTGTTATGTAGAAGAATAAACTGTAATATAGCAACGAATACTAGAAAAAGTTTTAGCTATATGTCCAATGATGATACAATGGCAGATGCTTTTGATACACAGGTATACTTTTTGAGAGATCAGCTCAAAACATTTTAAATGGTACATATAATTCAAAGTCATAGTCCTTTCTTTAGAAAATCAGTGCAATGTGAACCAAGAAAATGAGTCATCCTTGTTTCCTCAAAGTCTTTAATGTTCCTGGCTGTTCAGAGTTTGGGTTCAGATCAAAGCAAGATAAAAGTGAATTAAAGATTCTTCTAATCTGTTATTCATATCTGATTAAAATATATTTCCTTTTACCTATTGCATAATATGTCATATATTTTGTTTTATTGTGTTTTGGCAAGAAGATGGAATGCAATATGTTTGAGGAAAATGAAGCTTTATTTAAATTTAGTAAATCCTTTATCTGCACTTATATCAAAACATATAAAATCTCTATAGAGGTAAGTAAATAAGTTAGAACAATCATTAACATATCTGCCACCAAAATAAATGTTTATACTTAATTGATTAAATTTGTATGGTAAAAAATAATAAAATTTTCAAAATAATCTAAGTGATTAATTGTCATTTAGGAGTCTAAAAAAAGAAAAGTATAGTCTTAAGATTATTTTAAAAGATCTGCTATTTCATTTGAAAAACTTCAGAGCCATAAGTATTTTTTTCACCCACTTCTGATTCTAGCCATAAACTTTCCCACCTGAATAAAATAAGATAAAAAACTCTATACAAATCCTACACAAAACATTTTTGCTACTGCCCAATTAACAAAAAACAAACACAAACAAAACCAAAACAAATAAATAAACAAACAAGACACACACACCTTACTCCCCTGCCATCCCTGAAATAAACAAAAGAGGAAGAGGAATAACAAACCCAGGAAGAATGGCTTGTATCTCCCTAGTGTCTTATCAAAGACTATTTGCTATTCTTAGTTAAAGATAACTTTTGATGCTTTTCGGTAGATAGAATTCCATAATTGCAGACAATATGTCCTATAAAAAGAATAGGATTATTCTTTTAATTACTTATTCTTACTTATTCTTAATTACTTCAATAGATGGAAAATCCACATAAGGATTTTTTGTTTCCCCAAACCAAACAATAGGGGAAAGGCTCTGCTATATCCTCAGTTACAGCACTTATCTTTGCAATGCTGCTAATTGATATAAATGCTTCTGCTGGAAGAAACTGGATGAAAGGACAGGTCATTGGTTTCTGATGCTCTCTGGTACACTGCCAGTGTTCTCAGGCATTCATTCCTCTGTCTATGTTACACCTACTACAGTGGCTTTTCTGGGCACATATTGTCTTTGAGATGGCTCTCGCCATCTGACTTTGTCTTCATAACATAATTTACTTGGACTGCTGCACCCATTCTGGGCTTCATTAATGCCAAAGGGCAACATGGAAACATACTATCTGCTTTTATGTCACTTTATATTACTGTGATCTAGATTAGTGTCATAACTGTTTCAAATGCTTCATGGCAACACAGGCAGGAACTTCAGCAACTGGGGTCACCTTGCAGCATTCTGTACATGTGTCCATGTCCCGTTCAGTTCAGAAGGAAAGAGTGGACCTGAGGACACCAGTCAGACTGGCAACTGCAGCTCCACCTATACCAGTATCAGAAGATTCAAACATTAAACAGAAAAAGGTAATTGTATAGACTTCCCAAGTCTGTCTGGACCCACTGAAAAAGCCCTAAAACCTGACCTTTGTTTTGAGACGCTTTTACTATTTTGACCATTGATAGTGTCAACCAGGATTGCTCTGTGAGACATCCACATTTTTACCACTTTCAAAGTGATATGAAGAAAGGCTGCTAGTCAAGCTGATATTTTTCTCTAGCCCATGAAATCAATTAAACTCAAATTTGTATAGTCAATGGAAATCAGTTGCTAAAAGCCCTCCATAACTTTCTGCTATTATTGAAGAAACATGTTCAAACCTCAATACTGATTAGGCACATAGAGAAAATCTCACTCCCACCCTTGAATACTGAATGTTGGCTCAAATAGAATCAGAAGTTGATTTCTTGATTACTGTCTAATGTTTGAAACAGTTGTTCTTGTGAACATAGCTGCTCGGAAACATTCTTTAATACATAGATTC
>WEIU01002940.1:51593-62698 GCA_013389925.1 Aegithalos caudatus
ACTGTTAACTGAATTTACTCAACCATCAGTCTGAGGCAAACCTTATTTACTGTATTCATCTACTAAACTAATATAATCTTTCATATTTTAATCAGAAAAAGTGGCATTTAATTAGTGTTACACAGCCAAGACTTGAAGAAGCTCCCCTATATGAGCATTCAGCTAGGCTACCATTTTTCAGTCTCACCACAGTGAGCCTTATATTCTGTTATGCTTCCCTTGGTCAGAGTTTTTTATTAATTCAACTGCCTGACATCCTTCCTCAACAGGAATAAGCATTCTTTTCACAATTTCATACAAATCATGTCTTTTGGCTCAACTGCCTTACACTGCAAGGACTGGAACCATCTCCTTTCCCAAATCCCTGAATTTCCTTGAGTACATTTTGTCATCTTTTTAAGGACTTGTGGTGGTTGAGACCACCACAAGTTATAAAAAACAAAACAAAAACCAAAGAAAATCAATCAGTCATAATATCAGCAATCTACAGGTGTAGACATGCCAACAAAAATAAAAGAAAAAAGTCAAAACTCCTGTGCATTCAACTGCCATACCATCCCTTTTACATTTTTTCAGTTAAGAGCTACAGAAACATTCTTCTGTTGAGGGGTTTCAGACTATGACCCAGAGATCTTTGGCTGTTCCTTGAACATTCAGTTTCTTCCATCCTGAGGTGCTGAAATTAAACAGGCTACTTCAACAATGGCATATCTTCCATTTCTGCCCAAATTTTCTGCACCTGCCTTCTTTTATCTTTCATGTCCACTACTTCTCTCACACTCTGCTTTGTAAAATTGACTGGTTTTTGTTCCAGCTGGGGACTTTAGAAAATTTCCACTCCCAGCCTCCTGAAGAAATTGAAGATAACAGTTTTCACGTTAAATATGGACACCCCACTGTGCTATGGCATATCTACCAGGGTGGTGGCTGTTGGGGTTTAAGGATTCCATAGTGCTATGGGTCCTGAGTAGCTTGGCAGAGTTCTGATATTACACTAATCCATTCTAATGATAAAGCACTTTCATAAGCTCACTCACTCTGGCCCATATGTACATGCAAAGCCTGTAAATATTTAGGGTTTTATTTATCTTTGAAGGACTTAATTTCACCTTTTTAGAACTAGGCAACGTGAATTCCTGATTTTAAAAAAACATAACAGGCCAAAGCAACATGAACAAATCAAGCTTCAATAAACAGTCTTCTGAGTCAGCTTGCAAAGCCTAAAACTGAAATATATATTTTTTAAAATATTTCATCATTGTACAGCAGGGAATTATAGCAGCAGCTCTGAAATACTGGCCATTTAAAATCAAATTCTTCTATCTCAAAGTGAACTTCCCTTGCCACTGCCCACCCAAAATCATATTGCAGCAATTAACTTCTGAGTCACTGGTTCTACAGTTTCAGATATTTGGCAGTGCAGTCCGGTAAAAGTGGCATGAGCTAATGTCATAGGAGGTTCAAAGACTTGTTTTGGATGAGGCAGCCACTTACTACAAAAAAAAAAAAAAAAAAATCATACATTTTTCTCCAAGCACAATATACTAGCAGTTTTTATTCATTAAATGTTCACTTATTTTTCACAAGTATAGGCTGAAGATCGTGGCCTTGTCTGAGTATCTAACATCATTGTATATTAGTGAGAAGTTTATTGATCACCATCTGAATGTTTATCTTATTTTCCTTTAACATTCCTGTTAAACAGCATTTTGAAATTCTCTTTGAAGAAAAAGGAAACAAAAAAGATGAGAAAAACAAACTAGGTTGTTAAAAAAAGGTACTTGAGAATACTTGCAGCAGCAACCTGTGGGCTTAGCGGAAAGCTCATTGTCAAGTATGATTTATGAAAACTTTTAAAATTTATTTAAGATAACTGGAAGGCAGACTAGGCTATTACACTAATAACCTCTTTAACATAAAGTCTTATGGAATACAGTGCATCCTTTATACAATAAAAAGGTTAATTTGGCTTGTCACAACACAGAACTGAATTTACAGGAAATCAAAAGGCTCTCAGTTTGTGTGATAAAATAAAAATACTGGGTGATAGCTGAGCTATTGCTACCATTTCATTGTTTCTTCTTGCTTTATCATGTAAAAATTAGATATTAAGTGTGCATGGAAGAAAGTAATATAGTCAAATGAAAGCAGAGCCACCACAAAAAAAATCTACTATGCACTGACATTTCAGATTGGCCTTTTTATTTTCTCTGCATTAAGTAGGCCATTTGTATTTTAAAATTCCAGTTAAATTAAGAAAACATTACTTTTTGGCAGATTTTTTGTTCTGCATATAATCAGTTTCTTGCTCAACCAACAACTGGGACTATTCCTACTGGCCTACAGATGAAAACTCACCTCTGCTTCTACTATTTGTTTCTCATACATAATTGTTCACTGTAGAAAAACTATCGCATCTAGCTTGTGTGTACATCTATGCAAACACACATACACACACATAAGTTATGTTGAAGTTGTATCTTTTTCTGAGCCTAGACTGGGAGATGATCATGATGAACAACAGGAGATCCTTGTGAAGAATGAGAGATTCCTTGCTGCTGCATCGCAAAATTAATGAATACCTGTAAGACACGATAAAAAGTAGGATTTTCAAAATAAAAGCACTTGAATTCAGACTTTGGGGGTATAGGTGATGGTATTTCTTAGCTGCTCTCCTTAGCTTTTTTGACAAAATAATTAATAACTCATGTTGAGGGAACCCCTCTGAAAACATATTTTAAAAACCCTAAAAATAATCCCTCCTCCCCTCTCCATCTAAAACAGGGGTTGATAAATGAAAACAAATTATGGTAAAATGAGTTACCGAGATAAGAAAAATACATTTTATGCACAAGTAAATGTGAAACAATGGTTTTAATTGTCTTTGACATACCTAAAGAATACGATTCTGTTGTATCTGACAGTATTACAGATGGGGGTGCAAATATTTCAAGGTGAAAGCACACTTCTGATTCAACAACAAATGTGCCTCCATGAATTGGTTTGGGTTTTTTTAAACACAGATCTTACTACATAAAGACTTGTTTCATTTTTAATCACACAACTATTTCACAGCAAGGCATGCAGAGGGAAAAATGTCTCTTCTTTATTCAAATGACCCTCTTTGTATGCAAACAAACTTGGGGTGCATTATAAGTGTGTTTCTTACCATGAAGAACTATTTTCCTGTTTAAAACTGACAGTCAGGGAGAGGAAGCAGTGGTAGGTGACTGAGGTGATGCATCACCATAAAAAATGGAGAGGAAGTAGACCTGAGAGAACAATGCCTGAAGAAACAGGCTGAAATTATCCTAGATGCAGTCACTCAGTGAATAGATCATTTACAAGTACTTAGTAGACCAGCACAGAGGAAAATACTTCAATAATGATTTGCACATGGGAAAAAGGAACAAATTCACACCATCAATCATAGAAAATTAATATTTTGACTAGATGTGCCTCTCAGTTTGCAGAATGAATAACAAGTAGTTTTATATGAGGATGCTGTAACACATCACAATCACCCAAAAATCCAATGCTTGCCATCAATGTGTTCTTTTTCCCACAATAGGATTTCACAGTCTTTAACAGTTGGGTCTCTTCCATCTGTTTGTGCATTTAAAATTCTCACAGGATGATGTTCTGAAAGTCTAAGGTTTACCACAATTCACAGAGACCGGTTCAGCCTTTTCAAGGACACTGGTAGGATCCCTACTTTTGGATCGTGGAGGTGGTGGTTCACAGTCTCACCTTGTTGTCCTGCATAGCTCCAGATTCATCTAAGCACAGATTATGTTTGTGCACACTACCAGTGTGTGGCTTGCTGTGATGATCTTACTATACTCACCTCCAGCATAAAAGCAGCGTGGGACATGGGATCACTATGTGACCTGAGATGGCCTGGAACTGCTGGAGTATTGCATACAATCAGGTAACCCAGCAAAAGATAGAATATTCTACTACATCAATAACTACAATACACCACATTTAAGGGAAAAAAAAAAAAAAAAAAAAAAAAAAAAAAAGACAGGGGGACTTGGAAAGTATGGGGGCTGGGAAGAAAAGAACGAAAAATGATAAAATACCTGCTCTAATGTGGTTTGGCTAATGGAGTAGTGTTTGATTTGTAGAAAAGCTTTTTGATTCTCTAGGACTCTGAAGAGCTCTGCTAAACATCCCTGACTTCTTGGTACATGGTACTCGAGCAGGTTAAGATGTTGTCCCTGAAAATAAGCAAAAATTAAAAAAACAGATAAAAGTGCATGTACTTTGTAATGAAGCTACACTTGCTTATAATCAGACTAAATTCAATAGTCTCATTGAAGATTAATATGGAAAATATGAGGTTTAAAAAAAGAACACATTTTGTCTACACTCAGCACAAAGAGTGGTTCATACTGAGAGCACAGATTTTGTGTGTATTCTGAGGTGCTGGTTTGTTAATCTCATATATGATATAAAACTTTATGGTAATTTTAATCTAACAGACTAGTGCTGTTACAATGCAGTCTGGAAAAAGGCTGAGCATATACAGACACAGCTGTCTGAGCTGAATAAAGAGTTATACATGCAAAGAGGTTCATGTCTAAGATAGACATTCCTTTCCATGATTCTTTTTCTAAACACAGTTAAAGTAAACACCCTTAAGAGATTTTACTGAAATGTAATTACTATAGGTCTTTTATAAGGTTTTGTATTAAATCAAAGAATCTCAGTAAAGGCTGAGACTTAACTCCAGGCCTTATCAGAAACCAATCAAAGCAAATACTCTTAGTGACTACACTGTAGTCCTACTTCAGGTGAACACAGATTTAAATTCAACTTCATCAGTATTAAAAACAAAAGTAAATTCTCAGTCAGAGAAAAGACCTTTTTATTTGCATTGCTAAGATGCCTGTTTGGAGTTGATTTAATCAACACCACAAGTCCATCTTTTACGAATTGCTTAATAGAAAAATAAAAGGGATATTCATATGTACTTTTTCCATGAAGATCAATATATCCAAACATGTAAATATCCAAACATGTACATACTCTTCTTACTAGCCCCAAATTAATCCTGCCATATACTACAACAAGGAGTTTTATCTGTACCTTAAACTGTGTTCCAGGAAAATACAGTTGTAGACAGTCCAAAATCATTCTTCCATAACTTATTTCTTTGCTAAGCCAAACCTTGACAGAATAACCATCTCCAAACCTGGGAATGAGAAGCAGAAACATAAATCCATGAAGACACCATGAACAAAAGAACATTTGGTTCAATCGATTTTTCCTATGATTATATCAAATATTACACATGCCTACTGCATCATCACGATGATTTTACTATAATGCTACTGAACAAGAGAATTTCAATGAGAGTTTTAAAATTAATAATAACACAGACAATAAACATGTTATGCCTAATTTTAGTTACTAGTGTGTTTCACTACTCAATATACCTGAACTTTTGTTAAGAAAACAATGTTTTAGTTGCTATATTGCTTTACTGGTCAGTATAAAACTATGAAGATTACCAATCACATATACAGAAAAAGACAAAAAAATCCTTCAACTTTTCTAATGAGAAAAATGGGTGTGTAGAATGATTTTTCAAATCTATTAACAAAGCTGCACCTCCAAAAGCAGATTTCAGCAGTGTGAGTACAATGGTGTTTTAAAGATATGCAAGTGTAGGGATACTTAAGGAGACAGAAAAGTTAACTAATTTTCTTTGTCTCTATGACCATGCAATCTCTCTCAGAATAATTTAGGAAATGAACTTCTCTTTCTCACTACAAATGTGATAAAATCTAAGTATAGACAATCTAACCAGCACTATGTTTTTATTAACTTTACTCACTGCTGATGGTTATTTGAGAAAGTTGCAATAAACCAGTGAACCCTGAAATGACAACCATGCATATTTCTTCATCGGTGGAGGTTGCGCTGCGCCAGTCCCCAGACTGGGGCGTAGACTCAGCAGAAACATGGGACAAAAAGGGGCTGTGCTCTACCCTTTCTCTCCTTTGCAGCTACATGTCCTCCTTCCTTTGGGTTCTCCTTCTTGGTTAATTGCTAGGGAAAAACACTAGCAGGAGCAACATCAGAAGAGTTTTCCACTGCCACTGTGGTTCCCTGTTACCAGTGAGCAAGGGAAAGGAAGAGCTGCCCACGTCTCCCTAGAAATCTGTCACTTCCTCTTTCTTTGCACTGACCATCACTCCCTCATCCTTCATTCTGGCATAACTCCCTTTTCTTCATTCTCCAGTGTGGCAATTACTCATTGCCAAATCCTTTATTCCAGTGGGTTGGTTCCTGGTGATTACCTCTGTAATATGCCCTTGTGCCAAACCCGTCCTCTCTTGTGTCTTTCCCTTGCACAACTCATGATTCAGGGCAGCAGCTGGCTTAATTGGGTCTGACTGGTGAGAGGCACATTTTCATGTCACCAAAGCAGAGGACATATCACAGCACACTCTACAATGTTTCCCTATTTCAATACATTAAGAAAATTGCCTACATATTATTAAACAAAAGGTAAAAATGATACCAAGAACTATTTTGAGATACATGTCCAGTTTAACCAGTGCATGAGTGATTCCCAGTGAAATATTCCACATGAAACAGCATATGTTCCTCATTTATAATAAACATACAGAAATGTAAGATGTAAGGGCTTTAGTTTTTATTTTTTGTTGAGTCAGACACACTGTTATGATAAAGGATCAGTCTGCATTGATTTAAGAGCATTGCAAGTTTCCACAATGAAATAAAATCAACACCAAATTTTATTCTATTAATAATTTCACATGAATTCAAAATACAATTTTCAAGGATCTCAAACAGAAATCCATTTTTTTTTAATGTATCACAAAACAACGGCAGCTTCTGCATAAAAATGAAAAGCCCCATTACAGATAAATGAGCGTAGGGATTTTTTGCTTTTGGTTGGTTTGTGGGGTTTTTGTGGGTTGTTTTTTTTTTGTTTTTCTTTGGTTGGGTTTATTTCTTTGGGTTTTTTTATTTTTATTGTAGTCAAATGCAACCACTGAACTACTTGAAATGGAGTAAAAAACATCCTGATGCAGTGTCCTGTCTGTTGTTTCCTGAAGGATGTTTCAGAACTAAATTGTATTGAGTCCAGAGAGCAGGGTACTAAATATTTACTGGAGAGTGTAGCCTGACAGACAAACAGTGCTGATTCATCAAGGAGATCCAAAATTAGGTGGAATCCAAAGCAGTGTCTGGCAGATTTTCTTTGCAATGATTTACTAAGTTTTAAATAGATCTCTAATTAAATGTTTTAAATGCATAGCATCATCCCTGAAAAAAATACATGTGACAATAAAAAAGTTGTTATAAAGATGGATATAGTTAACAAGGGTATTCAATTTAGTTGACAGCTAACCTGAGGCAACATTTTACAAGAGATCATTGATTCTGATCACTTTTTTGGCATTTCTATACAACGACCATTGAATTACAGTTTGAAAAATGCTGGGTTTTATGAGACATTCAACAGTCTCATAAAATGAAATTGCTGTATGCAATGAAGTTTCCAAAGAAAATGAATCAAAATTCTGATTAGCAAAGACAGAGGAGTCTGTGCAACTTTGGTTTAATTCTAAATTGTGAATGGCATAAACACGAGCATGGCACCAATAAAAAGCTTTAAATGATTTTCTACTTTTGGCTAGTCGAATTATGATGCTTCTATACCTTGATTTTATACTTCATTTTAGTACAAGAGCTCCCCATATAGAGTAAGCTGATCAGCAATAAACATTTCCCCCTGCTATAATCAGCAAGCTGCTTTCGGCAATGCACTGAGGCAATGGAAACTGAGTTGACCATTTTGTTCACTCTGTTTTCCTCTCTGATTCAGACAATTTGATTAATTCAGAAACCCAAAGTGGAATTACAGAGAAAAGCACAATCTGGTTTGATTAGCACTGTTAGGATCAAACCTTTAGCACCTGATAGTTCAAGACCTGAAGAGGAAGACATTATCATTAGAATGGCCTAAGCTGAGCCAGCAGACTCATTCAGCAGCCATCTGCTGCAAAAGAATTTTCATTTCTTCAAAGCTATTCAGCAGAGAACATATTTTGCACTGCCATGTTACTTTATCAACACCTCCGTTTCTATTTTTGTATAAACAAATACACAAAACCACATATTCTGACAAAGTAAAATATTTTTCTTCTCTCTATACCTTCTCTTCTTCCTCAGTGTAACTCTTAGTCCATGATTGACTCTCACCTCATTAGTGGTTCTGGAAGTATAACTTATTGAGTGTTTTTTCTGTTAAAATGCCAACATGAGACTGAAGCTAAAATATAAATTCCCAAATTGACTGTAAACTATTTAACTTGACTATTTAACAACAGCATCAGCTGCAGAAGCAGGAGCTTAGCAAGAACTACAAGAACTCCACACTTTTAATTTACATAGGTCCTCAAGGTATGTGAGCACTCAGATAACAAGGGAGCAAAAGGAACATAAAAAGGTAGCAAGGGATGGAAATATTTCCATACCAGGAATTACTAAGTAGGCTAGCACTTTTCATCATGAAAGGTGACAAGGTGGTCAAAAGGTATTTTTAGAGAGCCCAGAATCATGACTAAGCAAATGAAAATAAGAAATAATTCTTCACTCATATGTTTCTCATGCAAGGGCAGGGGACACAGAGTTAAATTATGGGAGAAGAAATGCCAAGTCAGTAAGATGAAGTAATCTTCCTTACACTGTGTAGAGAAATTGAATAACTCAATGACATGGGATGTGCTAGATTTCAGAACTTGACATGAGTTGAATAGGAGACCAGAAAAACTCATAGTGGGGATCCACTAAAATCACTTCTAACTTAAGAAGCTTTCTAAAAAAGAAACTGCTGAAGGTGATTGAGTAATATGGTAAAGTAGCTTCCTGTGCTTATCTTGTTCCTGTACTTTTCCCTCTTGACCACTTTCAGAGAAAGAATATTGTGCTAGGTGTTTGATCTGACCTCAGCTTCTTTTGGTATAAATGTCACCTAGAGGAGGTCACCCTGGGTAAATCACCCAAATGAATCCTCAGTTCTCAGAAGGGTTTTGCAGCCCCACAGCCACACTGCCAGCAGTACAAAAATAGTTTATGTAAATCAACCTCAGATATGTGTCTACACAAGCTCCAGTCACACACTGAAATAAAGTGTAACCAAATCTACACTGATCAGGAAGTCCCCTGGATGCTTTCCTGATCCTCTTTTAACCTTGCAATTGTAATAGAAGTGGATTTAGTGGCCCAAAGGCTGAAAATTCTCAGGAATATCAAGGAGAGGAGCTACCACTTGGGGAAGAGTAGCTTCTCAATGTTCCCATCTGCCCATTCCTTGGAGGTCCTGGTTCAGAGGTTTGAATGGGGACAAGGGTCCTTGTTGAAACATAGCCGAGCCTGCATTTGATCACAAGGATTCCCTAAAGGAATTAACCCAATGAGTTTTCTTAAGCTTGAAAACCTGTTTTATGTGAAGGGTGAAAAAGAAAGTATATTATTAGCAGACTGTTATGTGCTTTTAAAAAAAAAAAAAATCTGTGTTTTCATTTAAAAGCCTTAAGAATTTGCTTGTCTACAAAGGAAAAAAAAACCCAAACTTTGAAACCACTGTATTAAGTTAGAGCAGGTCCAGAATAAACAGGTCATCAAATCACACTCTTCCCAAGCCTACTTACCAACTCTTCTCTCCCCCAGTAAAATTTGCTGAATGTAACCTTAGGAAATTAAGAACGTGGCCCCATTTCCTAAACTTTGAGGAATAAGAAAAGCATCTAATAACCCATATGTGTTTTTTGGGGGGTTTTTTGGGTTTTTGGTTTTTTTTGTTTGTTTGTTTGTTTGTTTGTTTGTTTGTTTTCCCACTAATCAAAGAGTACATTTCCTGGAGAAAGTTGCTCTCTCTCTCTCTCTCTCTCTCTCTATATATATATACACACACATCAAAAATTACAGCTCATAGAAATCTTACTGATGGAAATATAATGTGCATACTTTCTGTATGCACTAGTTTGATCAAAGGATTGCTTCAAAATGATATTACTGGATAAAAAAATAAAAGTAGTAAAGAGAACACTGGCACTTAATGTCTGCAAGGAACTGCATCTTTTAGAATATATGCCATAAATCAAAGAGAGGGAATAATCTTTTACTGTGCTGTTTATCACTCTGCCTTCTTTTTATATTCATTTGCAGGCAGATATGGTTCTACTTTCCCTAAGTGAATAGAATCATGGAATCGTTTAAGCTAAAATAGGCCTCATCTAAGCAAGATAACTTAGTTACACCAGTATAATTGCTGAAGCCTGGGATACACATCCAGGTTATTCCTCTAACAGACTTAGTCACAAATGCAATTTACAAACAGAACAAATCTTTAACAACATTGGGAAAATTTTTTTAAAAATTAGAAAAAGAGAAAATAAAATTGAAATAAAATTCTGAAAACAAATTCATCACAGTTTAAGATAAGTTTAAATCACACAATCTATTTAACTATTTCATCTATTAAAAAACAAGCACAGTCAATACCAAGGAGGGACAAAAGGTAATTAATTTTTAAATAGTTGATTTTTTTTTTTTTAATGCTAAAAAAAAATGCAAATACCCTGTCACTTGTAAAATGGGATTTCCTTCTGCATTTATTCAGGACCTCAGCATTGCTGAACAGATGAACTTGATTAGATGCAAACAAACAGACATAAATAAATTATAAAATCTCTCTTCTATGTACTATTTATAGAATTTGTTTCATCATTTTTTAAGTAATCATGATTTTTTCCAGGGTAACAATAGAAACACAAAAACAGTTATTTACATGATGACTAACACTTGTTCAGGTATATTGTACATGCACTATTTGTTCATGTACACTCAGGCTTTCATATCAAACCATCTAAAGTTAATTTCTGTATTCAATGATATAATTGTCAGAACAGTGAATTTCCCAGATTATGAGCACTGCAGGGTACAACTTGGTCTCTGTGCATTTCTAAATTCTTAGGTGTGATTTCCAAATATGTGGTGAAACCCTCAAAAAAATCTTGTTAATTGTTTAAATATGTGCACACACAAAAATCTCTCTG
>WEIU01002946.1:5765-22020 GCA_013389925.1 Aegithalos caudatus
ACCCCCCCCCACCCCGTGACGTTGCCCCTTGAGTATGGTGCAAAGAAGAGTATGCACTTGGAAGAGGAAGATCTTTTTGTCCTGACACAGTTGATTTGAGAGCAGGGACGTTTCTGACTTGGCTTTGCCCTAAGGGTGGTTTCCAGCTGGGCTTGGTGCGTTTTCTTCTTTTGCAAGTCGACAGGGCCATCGTGTGGTTGTTTTGATGAGCGCTGACAGTGCCCAGGGAAAAAGGCAAGCGCTTTTCTGGCCCGGGCCCCATTCGTGTGTGAGCAGTTCGTGGAATAGCTCCCCTGTCCGTCCTGGCTCTTGGAGATTGAGAGAATGTGATCTTGGAAGGGAAGGAAGCAGGGAAGGAAGAGAAATCATTTCATTGTTGGCTGTGCAGTTTATAGCCTGCAAGAGAAAAGGCAATTTCAGCACAGCCTCTCCTTTTTAGAAACTTTTCTGTGTGATCAGCTGCTCAACATGTAACTCACACTGCATCCCTGGAGGTATGCTTTTTTCCCTCAAGCTCTATGTACCATCTTGCACTCTAAATCTTGCGGCTCCGAAACCCCTTCAAAACATCTCAGCTGCTTGCAAAGAAAAAGTCCTAAACCAAAAAGCCTTTATAGTCTCTTTGCAGTCTGTAAATCAGATGAAACAAACTAGTGATTTGCACGTTCCTTCTCAACTATATGTGTATAGCATCAGCACATTCTCTCAGTGGCAGTCCATTGTTACAGAGAAGAGATTTCAGCTGCTGTTTCGACTGAGAGAAGTGCCAGGACAGAAGGCATTTGCTGGCCTACCATCTTCCCTGTGCAAGCTGGTATTCTCAGAGCAATCATTTCCACACACTTTCAGTGTTGCCCTGTTGAAGGCTGCTAGAGATCACAAAGAAGGAAGTGTCAGGACAGAAGATGTTCTTAAAGTACCCCCTTCTTCTAACAGCATTTAAATTGTGCCTGCCTTGCTTCTCTGTATCTTCTTTACCAGATAGACTTTCCATCACTTTTTTCACTCTCAGATCTTTGTTGCAAATGTCCAGCAGTTCCTCTCAGAGAAAAAAGCTCTAGAAGTAAAAGCCAGTGCAGGGCTGCATCTTCTGCTTGCCACACATAAGCAACATCAAACTCATTGGTGCACTCTGTCCTTCTCTTCTCTGCTCTATCTACCATTGTATTCTCTGGATCTCAGACCCTAAGGGTAGGCACAACTGTTTCCACAGAGGGGCTGGAAGAGGAACAGGTAGCAGCACAAGTAGCTCTCACTGAACTTTAATCCTTGCAACTACCAATGTGAATTCAGCTGGCAGGCCAGTGGCAGCCAAGCTGCTTTTATAGCTGGTGCACTGTGCTCACCATCCCAGTGGTCTGCAGCTTTGTTCTTCGCCTCTTGTTCTCACTAGCCCAGAGGCAAATTGCTGTGGTCTTGTCACCCAGAATATGCTGGCAGCAAAGCACTCCAGTGCTCTGCTTCTGCCAAAAGATGTTCAGGCCATGCACATACCTTCTAAGTGCTACATAGCCCTGTATTCTGTCTGTCATTGTGGTTTGAATTTACAAAAAAACTTTTTGGCTAGGTCCCGCACAGAGAACTTTGCCAGGATAACAGGCTTGCCCAGAGTGTCCCCCTGCAACTTGTGAAATCTTGTATTTGCACCACATTCAAGGTGCAGTCTTTCCTATACAACCTGCAAAGCACAGTCAGACTGCCATGCTCTCTTGCATGCTCCTTCTCAGCTTGAAGTACCAGCGTGCACATTACAGCCTTGCAAGGACTAAAGATCCAGATAGATGTCACAGTTCATGCATGCAGCATAGACACTGAAAAGTGGCAAAGCTGAATGCCATTGCTGAGCTTCAGTTCTGTACAGCTCACAGAAGGCGAAAAATAAAGCAGCAGAGTACTGGGTTTGATTGTGCAGCATTCAGACTGCAAGAGGAGTGTGGCTGTTGCTTGCCACCCTCCTAAATTCACATTAGCAGTTGCATGGAGGAAGTTAATCCACAACTTACTTGTGCTGCTACTTATTCTTCTTCCAGCTCCCCGTGGAAACTATTGCTGTTCCCTTTAGGCTCTGAGATCCAGAGAACACTAGGGTAGATGCAGAAGAGAAGGGTAGTGCAGAGTGAAGCGGTAAGTTTGATGTGGCTTACGTGCAACAAGGTGAAGGTACAGCCCAGCACTGGCTTTTGCTTCTACAACCTTTTGGTGTGGGAGCAGCTGCTGAAAGTTGGCAACAGAGTTGTGAGGGTGAAAAATGTGATGGCACATCTAGCTGAGAAGGAGAGTGCAGAGCTGCCCTGTGTTGTGGGCAGTTTCAAGGCTGCTTGGAGGAGAACGTCAAGAACATCTTCTGTTTCAACGTGTGCTTCTGGGTAATGTATTGCTGCATAGCCTTTGCAACACTGAAGATGTAAGAAAGTGCTTATCCCAGGTTTTGTGATGAAATCCCATGGCTGTGCGTTACTTTTCTGAGCAGCAAGCATATCTCAGCTGATTCTGATTGTGATCGAGCTCTTGCTGGACCTTTGCAATTCTGTACTCTGCACACACTAGCCAGGTGCTCTTCAGCTTCATTCTTTGCCTTCTGTGATGTGTACAGAACTGAAGTTCAGCTATGGCATTCAGTTTTGCCGCATTTCAGCATCTATGCTGCATGCATGCACTGTGTGCTCTGCATGGTTTCTCTTTAGTTCGAGGTACAATGACACTCTTGCTTTTGGAGAGTCTAAACTGTCCATCCAGTACTTGCTCAGCAAAATGTTCCAGGAGAAAAGCACTTGCTGTATTAATCTTTCTGTGTCCAACGCTTTAAAGACAGCTACAATCTGAGCTACAAGGATGGGTAATGAAGAATATGTTTTTGCCCTGGCACATTTTTCTGTGTGAGACTTGTATCAGGATCTTTAGTCCTTGCAGGGCTGTAATGTGCACGTTGGTATTTCAAGCTGAGAAGGACCATGCAGAGAGCACAGTGATCTGGTGGCACTTTGCAGCTTGTAAAGGAGAAAGAACTGCCCCTTGAATGTGGTGCAAATACAAGCTTCCACAAATTGCAGGGGCATGCTCAGGGCAATTCTGCTGTCCTGGCCACTTCTTCTGTGCGAGATATAATTTTGACAAAAAGCTTTCCAGTAAGATTCAGAGGCCAAGACAGGCAGAATATGTGGTACATAGCATTGAGAAGGAATGTGCATGGTCTAGGAGTGTTTCAGCAGAAGCAGTGCACTGGAGTGCTTCGCTGCATGCACAGTGTTCTGTGTGGGAAGTAGACGATGATTTGCTTCTGGGAGAACAAAGGCAGTTCAGGTTAACAAAAGGCAAAGATTGAAGCTGCAGAGTACCAGGTTTGTGTGTGCAGAATTCAGACTACAAGAGAAGCATGGCTGCCACTCTCCTGCCTGTCAATTTCAAGTTATAAGTCAGAAAGAGGAAGTTCAATGACAGGTTTTGCTGTTACTTGTTGCTTTTCCAATTCTGTGTGAAAACTATTGCCCTTATGGTTGGGCCCTGAGATCTAGAGAAGACAATAGTAGATGCAGGGAAGAAATTAGGTACAGACTGCACCAGTGAGTTTGATGTGGCTTACGTGGGGCAAGGGGAAGGTGCAGCCCAGCACTGGCTTTTATTTCTATAACCTTTTGCTATGGAAGCAGCTGCTGGACATTGTCAACTGAGCTGCAAGAGCGTACAAAGTGATCTATCTCAGAAAGAAGATTATGAAGCCACAGTGAATTATGCACAATTTAAATGCTGCAAGAGAAGGGGATAGTTTGTCTTCTGTCCTGACACTCCCATCTGTGTGAACTCTAGCTGCTTGGATTCGGTGACACTAAAGGGGTGCAAAAGTGATTACTCTGAGAATATCAGATTACACAAGGAAAAGGGGAAAGTCAGAAAATTCTTTCAGTCCTGGCGCATCTCTCAGTGTGAACTGCAGCTGGAAATGCTTCTTTTTAGCCACGGAGTCTGACCAGCTTGAGAGAATGTGATGATATAGCTGAGAAGGAAAGTGCAAATCACTAGTGTGTTTCATTTAGTTTACAGACTGCAAAGGGACTCTAGAGCCAGCACTGGCTTTTTGTTGAAAGACTTTTTCTTTGCGGGCAGCTGCTGGATCCCAGTGTGGGATCTGTCAGAGTGAGAAGGTAAGATGGTACATGGGCTTGAGGGAAAAAGCATATCTTCAGGGAGTTTGATGCAGTTGAGTGAGTGCAAGTTACATGCTGAACAGCTGATTGCACAGAAAAAGTTCTAAAAGAAATAGGCGATGCTGCAACTACCTTTTGCAGACTATAAACTGCACAGCCAACAATGAAATTATTTCTTTCCCTTCCCTGCTACACACAGGATCACATTCTCTCAATCTCCAGGAGCCAGGACGGACAGGGGAGCTATTCCACGAACTGCTCACACACGAATGGGGCCCGGGCCAGAAAAGCGCTTGCCTTTTTCCCTGGGCACTGTCAGCGCTCATCAAAACAACCACACGATGGCCCTGTCGACTTGCAAAAGAAGAAAACGCACCAAGCCCAGCTGGAAACCACCCTTAGGTTGCCCTAAGCAAGCCAAGTCAGAAACGTCCCTGCTCTCAAATCAACTGTGTCAGGACAAGAAGGTTTAACTGATCTTCCCCTTTCAAAAGCAAACTCTTCTTTGCACCACACACAAAGGGCAACAAGAACTCCTTTGCCCTAACAAAGCTTTTCACCATTACAGAGTCCAGCTACAAACTTGAAAACATCTGCCAAAACCAGAGCTTACAAAACTACCAAATGAGAAAGGTCTTGCTGCGTACAACTTCAACTGCACATGTTGGACTGCCAGCACTCACCCTGCTATCCGTACTTTCCTACTCAGCTCCAAGTACCATCCTAAGCCTTCAGTCTCACAGAGTCAGGATCCAAATGGAATGGCGCCAAGGACTGGTCACAAACTAAAACTGCCAGGACAAAAAACTCAAGAGCCTGGTGTCTGCATTCCTACTGACAGTTTAACAGTTCTAACCTGGAGAACTGCCTATTGGGAAAAGCCTTTAATTTCACTAAGACAACCCAAAAGTGCGCATGCAATCTTGCTTTATTTTTTGCCAAAGAAAGGAACAAGAAGCCCATCACAAAAGAAATGGCATCCCTGCCTCCAAAATATAAAACATGCAGGGACTGATCCACCTCTAGTAAAGAATATATCCAACAATTGTTCCTACATAGAGGGGGCCAGAACAGAAATGTCTTGCTGGACTATACCTCCTCATGGTACCTTAACATCTGCTCCATCAACACTGGCACTATGTTCTTTGCTTCCCAAGTTACTCTGAGTCACTTGGCCTTGCCTTGCTTTCAGTACCATGTCTAGTTTTTCCTAGCCTACCCTTTTTTTTTTTTTTTTTNGAAGCAGCTGCTGGACATTGTCAACTGAGCTGCAAGAGCGTACAAAGTGATCTATCTCAGAAAGAAGATTATGAAGCCACAGTGAATTATGCACAATTTAAATGCTGCAAGAGAAGGGGATAGTTTGTCTTCTGTCCTGACACTCCCATCTGTGTGAACTCTAGCTGCTTGGATTCGGTGACACTAAAGGGGTGCAAAAGTGATTACTCTGAGAATATCAGATTACACAAGGAAAAGGGGAAAGTCAGAAAATTCTTTCAGTCCTGGCGCATCTCTCAGTGTGAACTGCAGCTGGAAATGCTTCTTTTTAGCCACGGAGTCTGACCAGCTTGAGAGAATGTGATGATATAGCTGAGAAGGAAAGTGCAAATCACTAGTGTGTTTCATTTAGTTTACAGACTGCAAAGGGACTCTAGAGCCAGCACTGGCTTTTTGTTGAAAGACTTTTTCTTTGCGGGCAGCTGCTGGATCCCAGTGTGGGATCTGTCAGAGTGAGAAGGTAAGATGGTACATGGGCTTGAGGGAAAAAGCATATCTTCAGGGAGTTTGATGCAGTTGAGTGAGTGCAAGTTACATGCTGAACAGCTGATTGCACAGAAAAAGTTCTAAAAGAAATAGGCGATGCTGCAACTACCTTTTGCAGACTATAAACTGCACAGCCAACAATGAAATTATTTCTTTCCCTTCCCTGCTACACACAGGATCACATTCTCTCAATCTCCAGGAGCCAGGACGGACAGGGGAGCTATTCCACGAACTGCTCACACACGAATGGGGCCCGGGCCAGAAAAGCGCTTGCCTTTTTCCCTGGGCACTGTCAGCGCTCATCAAAACAACCACACGATGGCCCTGTCGACTTGCAAAAGAAGAAAACGCACCAAGCCCAGCTGGAAACCACCCTTAGGTTGCCCTAAGCAAGCCAAGTCAGAAACGTCCCTGCTCTCAAATCAACTGTGTCAGGACAAGAAGGTTTAACTGATCTTCCCCTTTCAAAAGCAAACTCTTCTTTGCACCACACACAAAGGGCAACAAGAACTCCTTTGCCCTAACAAAGCTTTTCACCATTACAGAGTCCAGCTACAAACTTGAAAACATCTGCCAAAACCAGAGCTTACAAAACTACCAAATGAGAAAGGTCTTGCTGCGTACAACTTCAACTGCACATGTTGGACTGCCAGCACTCACCCTGCTATCCGTACTTTCCTACTCAGCTCCAAGTACCATCCTAAGCCTTCAGTCTCACAGAGTCAGGATCCAAATGGAATGGCGCCAAGGACTGGTCACAAACTAAAACTGCCAGGACAAAAAACTCAAGAGCCTGGTGTCTGCATTCCTACTGACAGTTTAACAGTTCTAACCTGGAGAACTGCCTATTGGGAAAAGCCTTTAATTTCACTAAGACAACCCAAAAGTGCGCATGCAATCTTGCTTTATTTTTTGCCAAAGAAAGGAACAAGAAGCCCATCACAAAAGAAATGGCATCCCTGCCTCCAAAATATAAAACATGCAGGGACTGATCCACCTCTAGTAAAGAATATATCCAACAATTGTTCCTACATAGAGGGGGCCAGAACAGAAATGTCTTGCTGGACTATACCTCCTCATGGTACCTTAACATCTGCTCCATCAACACTGGCACTATGTTCTTTGCTTCCCAAGTTACTCTGAGTCACTTGGCCTTGCCTTGCTTTCAGTACCATGTCTAGTTTTTCCTAGCCTACCCTTTTTTTTTTTTTTTTTCTTTGCTTTGCTTTTTTTGTCTACATCTGCCTTGCCTTGCCCTACCTACAACTTCCTTGCTTTGCTTTGTCTTGCCTACCTGTCTCTACCTTGCCTTCTATGCAGGCAAGGCAATGTGGGCAAGTCAAGGAAGAGGTAAGACAAGGTGAGAGAAGGGAGGGGAAGGCAAAAGTGGTAGGCGAAAGAAAGCCCAAAAGTTATAGGTAAGGCTAGGCATAGGAAAGTAAGCCCAGTGATGGGTAGGCCGGGCAGAAACAGAAAGAGGCACTGGAGGAAAGCCAGTAGGCAGGTCCAAGGAGGGGCATGGGCTTGCAACGGAATGCAAAGCTAGGGAGGATTAACAGAACAAGGCAAGGAAACTGTTGGGTTGCCAAGGCAAGGCAAGGCAGGTGAGAGGTACATTCAAGGATTGCTGCTACATGAAAGTAGCCAGAAAAGAATGCTCTGTCCAGCCTTGATCCCGTAGGGGCCGTCTCTAATCTGTACCTTAAAACTCTTGGGCTGCTTTCCTTCCTATGCAAAAGATCTGCCATTCTGGTCCTGGAGCTCAAGGGTGAAATGTGAATTTCTTGTCCATAATTCAAAACATGCAAGGACTGCTACCAGATAAAAGCTGCCCAGACAGATGGATGTGGCACAGGCTGCTGGAACTGCCTGTGCTAGTGATAAGAGTGAGAAGCTGAGGCTGGCTGCCAGAGTCCAGGGCATCCCTTTGGTCACCCTGGAAGATCAGGGACCTCAGCAGAGGTGTCTGGGACCTGAGCAAGAAGGTTTGATACCTGTACAGGGGGGTCTGGGATCTGTACAGGGGGGTTGGAGACTCTGGCACAGAGCTCAGGAAAAGACTGGCTTTGACTTCGGTCCATAGGAAAAACCTCCAAAACTGAGAGAAGAATTGCAAGCCATCAAGGTGTGAAATACAGTAGTGTAGTTTATCACAGGGTGCAAAAGTAGAATTTAGGTGTTGGGTATGTCTTGTGTTGAAATGACTCCTGACGTATTAGAAAACATCTTTTTCCCAAGCCCTGTTCTAAAGAAGTCCAGGAGTCATTGCCTTGTTTTTCAAGGCTGTTTATTCTTTCTTATCTACTACATTCCTTCTTTGCCCTGCTGAATTTCTCACAGCAACTCAGATCATCACCGACTTGCCAAGACCTTGATCTTGGGGCGGTGTTAACTCCTTGTACTATGTACTATGTACTGTGTACTATGTACTATGTACTATGTACTATGTATTATGTACTATGTAACCTTTATTTATAATAGTTTTCCAATACCTATCACCTATGTTAGACAGTCTATCTCTACTCTAAACCAATCCAAAAGTCCAACCATCACAGCAGAAGATGGAGGACAANCAATCACAGCAGAAGACGGAGGACAAGAAAAAGAAGCAGAAGGACAGGGACACACCCAGATTCCTCAATTTTTCCTTCTTGAAACCCCCATTCTAAAAACCCTAAATGTCGGGGTCCAGGGCATCCCTTTGGTCACCCTGGAAGGTCAGGGACCTTGGCAGAGATGTCTGGGATCTGAGCAAGAAGGTTTGATACCTGTACAGGGGGGTTTAATCTGTGTGTGTCCCTGTCCTTCTGCTTCTTCTTCTTGTCCTCCATCTTCTGCTGTGATGGTTGGACTTTTGGATTGGTTTAGAGTAGAGATAGACTGTCTAACATAGGTGATAAGTATTGGAAAACTATTATAAATAAAGGTTGCATAGTTCATAATATAAAGAGTTAACACCACCCCAAGGTCGAGGAGTAGGTGATGATCTGAGCTGCTGTGAGAACCTCAGCAGGGCAAAGAAAGAATGTAGTAGATAAGAAAGAATAAACAGCCTTGAAAAACAAGCTGATGGTTCTTTGACTTCTACTTTGATTGTGGGGCTTGGGAAAAGACATTTTCTGACAGGTTGGGAGCCATTTTAACACAAGACATACCCGACAGCTGGCCTTCCCAGGGAGGTGAAGGGGACACCTTTGCCCCTCTGCCCTCCCTGCTGTGAACTCGATTCCAGAGAACCTGGGGTCCGTGCAGCGGTCCGTGCAGCAAGTGGGGAGCGTGTTCAGTGCCCTGCCAGCCACTCCTGCCCAGTGCCGCACTCCCCTGAGGCGTTTTTCCCACCCATCCTGGAAAGGAGACGTAAGGGATACTGATTTGGCGATTACCTGTCAGTGGGAGCAACTTCCCTCTGTGTGAGTGAAGGCAGGAACGAGACGGGACTGCTGGAATAGCTGTTCTCAATCTTTAATAAAACATCAGTCTCATTACAGGGGTAGAGACAATTGAGCAAAAGCAACAGCTCACAGCCTGCCAGCAGCAGCCACAAATTTCTTTGTTACAGAGCATCTTAAAAACTTTTTAGTCAATAATATACTGCTACACCTTACAGACACTTGTTTTAGCCAATCAATTATAGCACACATACACCTGCTTCAAACAATGGCCATTTGTATGTTTTCTATTAACAATACACAATATCCTTTATTAAGCTTAAAACCTTCTATTATCTTGTCAGGCATATATTTTCTGCAGTGTTAAGATTTATTGAAGCCGAACCTAGAAACTCAGCTTTTGTTTCCTGTGTCCTTGTTTGCTAAACTACTGCATCTTTTCTAGTCTCAAACTTAGCAGATTCTGAATTCTCAGCTTCTTCTGTCTGAGGCCTGCTTTTTCAGCTCCTAAAAATCCTTTTTACATTTAGTGTTTCCCACATCTTCCATTGGTGACCTCTTTTTTCCCTGCAATTCAGGTACCTTGTTGAAAGATGTAGTGCTAAAGGGGGCGGCTTGGCACAGATGCTGTCATAGGTGGGGCAAGAATTCAATGCAAGGAGCTTTTAGTGGCACATGCAAAGGTAGGAGGGTATGACATCCATATCTGAAGGCAAAAAGGTTGGAGCATGTAGTCAGCTGCAGTAATGCTAAGTTGCCAATCCTTGCAAACTGCTTGCTGAATTTGTTCCTTTCTTAGGTCACAGGGGTTTGTATTAACCAGAACTGCTTGTGGTCACTATCTGCAGATGATGTTAGGTGGACTGTTAGTAAAGTAAATGTAGCAGTTTAGATGGCATTCTGCAAAAAAAGTGACAGGTCTTTCTGTGTTTCTCAATTCTGTGAAGTTAACAAACCCCTGAAAATTTGCTTTGCAAAACATCAGATTTTTTTTTTTCTTGCTAATACTGAGAAGAGCAGTCACCTTTTCTTTGAGAAAGTAAGGGTTACCTATTTTACTCCAAGACCATGAAGTGCTTTTGATCAGCATTTGTGTTCATGAATTAGCTGTCTACTTGTTCTTCCCTGGAGAACTTTTACAAGACTTTGATGATAATGTGTAGACTGTATACTGCAGTGTGGACTTCAAGGCTTCCAGCAGAAGAGAGATGCTGTCCATGTTTTGGGTTTTCCTTCATGTGAACCTGATCCAAGGCTTCAATTTTCAAGCAGTTTCAAAAGCTCCATATCAAGACATTAACATGTACTTGTTTTTTCATCACCTCAGTTACCACTGTTGGTTTAGTCAAGTTATCCTGTGCATTGGATTTAATTGACAAATGAAGCATGTGCTAAAAATACGTACAGTATCTCCTTAATTACCTTTCCAGAAGGGCAAGTTGATTGGACAACTAGGAACTCTGAAGACAAATATTTGGCATACAAAAGTAGAATTTAGGGGTTGATTGTAGAGCATGGCAGGCACAAATAGTTAAAGAGGACCCATCTTTTTATATCCACTCTATGGTTGTTCTCATTTGAAGTACTGAACATTCTTCAGGTTGGTTTTATTAGGGTTGTGGATTTTGGGGTGGTTTTTTTTGGATGGAGGGACAGTGGTAGGGGAGGATGTGGGTGTTGGTTTTTAATTCCAGGATAGTGTAGAAAGAACTTGTGTCCAAAAACAGCACAATGCAGGCTCAAAAGAAGGTCACAGAAATGTAGGATACTATGAATCTGAAAATGCTTCAGAACTTACCCCAGTGTTTCACTCCAACAAGGTGATTGTCTTCACAGAAGTGTAGTGTCAAGCTTATACCATACTAGCAGCAATGACCTTTCTCTGCCCCAAATTGACCAGTGAAATATTTTGGCTCCTGATTTAAACCCCTGAGCCAACTGTATTTCAGGCTGCAGAAGCTGCAGCTGGTGTGGCAGAGGCAGGTTGCAGCCCTGCCCGCTGGTCCTGACCTGTTACCTGCAGGCTGCAGTGCCTGTGGCCCGCTGTGTTGCCCCACCAGGGCTCGGCCTACCTCCCTCCCACCTGGGGTAGCCAGAGGGAAACAGCACACTACTCCATCAGCTTTACAAACAAAACAAACAAAAATTCTACTTTATGAATATGTAGAAGTCTTCAAACTACCAGTGCTTGATTGGAGTTTGTTGATGGAGCATACAGCTTTTAGATAAACTGGTATTGCTGGTACTGCTTTCAGATTAGGTTCCTAAACTTCAGAAAGGAGGAGGTGGTGGTCATGTACCCCTGAGGAATTTTGGAAACAGTAAGATTGCTTAGTCATTTAAAGAGGGCCAGAAAATGGGTGTAGCAGTGGAGTGGACACTGTGACTAGGTAGTCTTAAGTCATGTAATGACTGGCACTTCAGTGGGAAGGTCACATTGACACCAAGAGGTTGTGTCACGGACATGTTGCATGACAGCAAGCAAATGGGGACAAAATTCTGCCAATTTTGACCAAGGTGGACAGGCCACCTTCACTTAACCCAGAAAAGGGATATAAGTCAATTATGTTTGAAAAGCAAACATTAAAAAATAATCCCTTTAATTTGTTGGACTGTTGCAACTGTGCAATGCTCTGTTGACAGGTCACAGGAAGTAGCTGTTGGATCCTAATTACAGATTGACACTTCCTAAATCAGCATCATAAGGAGGGTTAATGGTTTTGATTGAGAGGTAGTGCACCTTTTTTTCCGAGTTATGGCCCAAAGAAGACCAGTGTTCATTGCCATGACTGCTGTTGTACCCTTCAAGAGAAATGGGCTGGGTTTAGCATTGTGTGAGACTTCTTGGTTCATTCTAACAGAACCTCCTTGGTTCTGTTGGTTTGGTTTCACAGCTGGAGAAAAGGCACAGTATGGGAAGCAATTCACCGGGCAGAATTGGAACATATCCCAGGCACTGGTCTTCATTGTCCTTCAGCAGCACAGTGTAATTGAGTGTAGTCTAATGTTGCAGCATGGCAGGATGGTGAATTGCTGCTACCTTCTGGAAGCATCTCTTTCAGAAGCTCTGAGTAGGCCACAGGAAAAATAATTTCAAATTCATGCACACATACAGGCCACAGATAGCTTGGCAAAGGAAAGACAGGAAGGGCCTTCTGTATGATGAATTCCAGTGAGGCTTTGTTACATACCATGCCAAAGGGAATCAGGGACAAAAGACAAGGACCGTGTGGTGCTCGGTGGTTACGTAAGGGGTCAGCTGCCAATGACCTGAGGGCACAGGAGCTGTACGAAGGGCAGGGCAAAGGGCAGCAACCTATAGAGGGGATGAGGGATGAACAATTGGGGTGGACAGCATCAACTGGCCAGTGGGGGAAGCAGTCTAAGGTAGATTGGCAATAGTTCTGCAGGGCACCATGGGGGAAGTCCTCTCTTTCAGCCTAGGCAAGGAAACTCCATGGTAGATCTTTCCAGGGCAAAGCCTGGAGGTTTCCCTGAGGGGTTCAAGGGATTCCACAGTCTAATTGGTGGAGCATTGACCTTCAGCAACAACAGATTTTTAAAAAGTTCTTAATTCTGTCAAAACAAGAAAGAAGGAAAGTGATGAGGATGAAATACTTTCCTCTTAAGTGTGGCTACCAAGCAACTTCAGGGGTAGCATACTCACCTACTTTAGCACTGAAATCATATTGGAGTCACTTAAAGAGAGATTTCCTATCGAGTACTATGAAACTGCCATAGCAGTAACAAGTTTTCATACAGTAGTTTGAGCTTAGAGGTAATATAGGTACAGTCTTGGATGTTTAATGCTGCTGGCTCAAGAGCCAGCATTGAACTTTGTTGTTTTAAATCCAGTCTTAGAGCTCTGCAAGGATCACTGCAGCATGACATTGTGGCAAGGGGATGCTGATTAATGCATAAACCTTAGATGCTTTCATGATATCTCCAACCAGCTTTGAAAACCTATGACTATCTGGCATGTTGCAACTTGAGAGACATGGTCAGGGTTTTCTCTAATCATTTTGTGATGGAATGCTATAGCTTTCATTCCAAAAGAAACAGCATTGAGCATATTGCTGGCAAAATGCTAAAAGAATAAGCCAAAAATATCCTTTAATGGGAAGGATGGAAAAATTTAATAAAAAAAAAATAATTTTAAATTTAAATTTAGAATTATGTGAAGCAAGCCTGAATGTATTAGCTGCTTGTGTTTCAGTCCATTTCTATTTCTGGTCCTACTCCTTTTCATTATAAACCACTCCTCAGGCTCAGTGAGCAGATGTGAAATAGGTACTGTGCATCCTTGTAATGCAAACGGTCAGGATGGGTTTCTGCAGTAAAAGGCTACAACAAAGTGGATATGCAGTCTACAGTGGGAACTCCTGGGATTTTTCTTCTCCCAAAACATTTCTCCTCTCAAAAGTGATCTCTATAGCAAACTTTACACATTCTCCTACTCCTGGGGTATTTATTATGTGACACTGCTGTCCCTGCCGTGTACCTTTGCGCCTGGATCACAGATTATTTTAACACAGCCATGATCCAGAATGTTGGCAGATACAAACCCAACAGTTTTTTCGTCTATTTGACTTTTTACATTCTTATTGTGTTAATATTGCATTAATTTTGTCCACAGTACCTGAAATAATTTACCATGCAATTTTGAACACAGCATGAATATATATATAATTTACTCTTAGAAGAGAGCAAGGTCAGCAAACTCACTCTCTCTCTTCCCCCCTCTCTCCTGTCACATTTCTGTGTGCAAGTCATGGCTGGAAACCCTTCTGTTTAGATTCAGGCTGCAAGAGTGCTTGAAGGCCATAGTACATAGAGCTGAGTAGGAAAGTGTATAGTGCCAGTCTCTTCTAGGACACAGGGCAGTGTCATCTGAGAATGCTCTTCCTTACTCAAGCCCCATCTTGTGGCTGATGTACTGCATCACACAGCCTGGAAACATGCACTGTCTTTCAAGCTCTAGGTACCAGTGGGGTCTCTCACTCTTGCAGATCCCCAAAAGCTTAAAACATCCAATAGCAACGCAACAGGTCCTATGGACTCTGCCAGGTGTACAGGTGATTCTTCCTTCCCTACTGCACCACACATGCTGTCAAAGTCACAGAGTCCACAGCAAAACCACACAGCCTTTCCACTTTGAAAAGCTAAATGCCCCAGGACAGAAAGTTTTTGCTAACCTGGTCCCTTGCCTTTTCTTTGCAGCCTTTCATCTTGGCAAGCACTGAAACTATGCACTTGCTACCTAGCCAAGTACGTTGTCATTTTCTAGAGTCCAATATGTGCACCTCTTTGTGGTGCAGAAAGATGTCAGGATGGACAAACTTCTGTCGAAACACACTGATGCTCTGCGCTTTCCTTCTTAGCTCATCATACCATCCCATTTTCTGTCACACTTGCCAACACAATCTACACTGAAAAGTTTCCAGCTACATCTTGTATGGATAAATGTGCCAGGAGAAAATCTGCTCAGACTTGCCCCTGATGTTCAGAAATGTCCATTTGCTCCATTCTGCAAACTTCATTCACACTGCCCAACAACCCCCCCACAAAGCCCCCAACCCCATTGCTGCCCGCTTTGACCAGGGTCTGCCCATCCCCATGGTGCTCATTGAGAGCTGCTCAGAGATGTACCAAGTCCACTCAGTCTTGAAGAGAGTCTGATATGCTTCTTGCACAGAAAAATATCCAAGTCTTCTGTCTTTAAGCTTTCCAGAAAGCCGATTTTAAATTGATGGACATTTGGGATTCTGAGAGATTAAAAGTTTGTGATCCAACTTTTAGGTGAGATTTAATTTGCAGTGCAGCTTGCTTTTTACATTGTAGGGGGTTTAAGGAGAAATAAGTGCTACTTTTTTTTTTTCACAGATACAAATCTGGAAATTGAAAGCTGGTGAGGTCTCCATATTTGGGAACATTTTTTTAAAAAAGATTTGGACTTAAGTGCTTTATATTTAGTTGTTTGCTGGTAAGTAGGGTACATTCTGTTTATTAAGTCCATCTAATTGAGTTTTCCTATGTCATTGTTCATCATCAGCACTAGATAGTGCCGTGTAAACACATAATCCCTCAAGATGCAGCTCCCACTATGAAAACATTTAGTCCTCAAACAACATGCATATATGTTTTTCTGACCTTCCTGGTCCATGTGTGTTGGAGAAGATGAAGCAGGAAAGCCTTACAAATATGATTGCTTGGCAAAAGATTATAAGAATATAGAATCTATATCCGAAATAGAAACGAAAGCCAGCTTTGAGCCAAGCCAAGTTATTATGTGACAGGAAGACAAAGATTAAGTCAGTTGAAGGCAAGATTCCTGTGATTGCACAATACCCCTAGCAGACAAAGGGATACCAAGGGGGAGGGGTCCTGCCAAGGTGGCAGGGAAAAGAAGTTTAGAAATTAGCTTTTAGGGTTTAGAATGTGTCATGGTATCATAATGTAGTAGTTCTTATAGGCTGTATGTAAATTCTATAGAATTTGTGTCTTGTACAGGTTGGTTATTGTAAATTAGAATATTCAAAACAGAAAAAATAAAATGTACTGTAACAGGAAATACGTGTTCTTTCGGGCATGCTTCAAGCTGTGGCTGTCAGCTTTAAGCAAAGCTCTTGCAGCCATGACCAATGCAATAAATTGCATGTTTCAAGAGCTGCTCTGGACTCCAGAGATTTCTCTCAACCCTGTCCCCACTGTTCTTACACATGTGCAGGACTAAGTGCAGCACACTCAAACAGCCAGTTATATTTGCTGATGATGTTTTTTAACTCTTGGAGAGACCAGCAACCAAAGTGCAAGTATTTGACAAAAATATAACTCATGCAAATGCCAGGTGAAAAAGCTGTTGCTGGCTCTACCTTTAACGGCATCTATTGAATTGCAGCATACAGCCTTTAATCTTCATTTTCCTTTTGAGGGTTTGGTGTTTATTATTATTTTATATAT
>WEIU01002947.1:4015-141789 GCA_013389925.1 Aegithalos caudatus
TTTTTGTGTAGAGAAAATTGCTTGGTTTTGATCATGTGGAAATATTTAACTTATATTGAATTATTTTGATCTTTATGTAGGACTACAGATTAGCATTTAAAAAATAATTTTTTTTGCTTGACACAGGCAAAATCAAACCAAAGCAAACAGTGTAAAACACATTACTTATAATGTCAAACTAAGATATTTTTGCAATTTAAATTTTATTACTGGCATTGCATGTCAATATCTACCTTTCCTCATGAAGCATAAATTTGATTTTATAGTACCTGACTAAACGGTCTACAGAAATATATTTGTAGAATCATAGTTATTTATAGAATCAGTTTGTTACTAACAAATGGGGTCTGTGGTAATTTTCTGTACAAAACAAAAATGTAAATTAATTTCCTGCCTTTCTTTTTCTTACAAAACTGTATTCACCTGTTTTTTCCACGACTCGCTGCAATCTCAATTTAATTTTCTCTGATTTCTTGAATATTTCTAACAATTCACGTCCCTTTATCCGATTTAGGAGGATCTTTTCAGGGGTCTGCAGCAGTAGCTCGGTGCCTCTGTATCCTGTTTCATGGGGCTGTGTCAGGAAAGTTGGGGTCATTAGAGAACTATTTGTTTCTCCATGGTGGGGCACCCGTTAGATCCTTAACCATGGGGAAGGAAGGATTTGCTGGGACCCTGCTTGATGACATTTTTTTCATAGCTGGGATGAAGAGATTCATTTTGGTGCTTCAGCAAGAAACTCTTTTGTCCCCAAGCAGAACATGGAGTTGAATGAACTTTCTTGTGTATCTTACGATTTCTCTGTGGAAAACAGAGGACAGATCCTTACCCAGAACCCAAAGCTCAAGTTTTCTTTCCAGAATCAAACATTTCACCATAATTACAGCTTCATGGAAGTGCCCAAACAATGTTGTTCCTATGAAGATAAAGACCGTATTTTGAAGCTCTGAAAGTTTTCATAAAATAGTGGTGTTGTCCTTTAGCTAAAATAAATTATCTCCTCTATAAATGTTTTTCAGACTCTTTGACCTGTAATAATATTTTCAATATTGTTTCAAGTATGACTATACAGCTCTGCATTTCACTTTGCCAATTGTTTAATATATTTTTTTATTGAAGCTTTTGCAGCTTTCAGCCTTTCTGAATGTAGAAAAATAATTTTTTAGCAGTACAATAGATGTTAAAACTTACAGGGTCATCTGCAAATTACTGGAATAATAAGCTTTTGCTTACAGGCAGATTTTCAGTCAGATATGAGTAATGAAGTGTAATTACTGTTGTTTCGGTTGAAAGATGAAAATGTAAGTGCAATTTACAAAGAAAATAAGAAGAAATGCTGTGTGGCTTGCCCTTCTTTGCAGTCTGTTGGTGAGAGGTAGTGAAGGGAAAATGATGACCAGCATTTTCAATAATTAACCTGTACCTCCTAGGCAGAAACCAATTTTTGAGAGGAAATTAATTCTGAGGGAATATGATTGAAGTAATTTCCCCTTTCTTTGTTCTGTTGTCTTGCTGGTGGGACAAAGCAAAAATTAATATATATGTAAGTGCACTTACTATCAACACCTAACCTTCCCTTTCAGTAGATATTTGGTCTATTTCCTCTACTTCCTCACATTTTCTTTCTTAGGTACAAAGAACCTGGCTTTGAATAATGATGAAGTATAAAAGAATACATGTCAAACCTGCCTCTGAAAAGCAGATATTTGTGTGCCATTATCTGGTTTGTGCACAATAATAGCCCACATCCATGGACATTGGGTATTTGGTGTATATAGATTTTGCTATGGAATAGGTACTTATTCCTGGTTCTTCTGATGGTTTGTGATGGCATACTCTTAACATTTGGTTCTGTGCCTGATGAATTTCTCTGGGCTCTTCCATACTTTTCCTCTGGGAGTGGGTGCATTCTCCCAGCTCAGAGAGATGAGAGGACCAGAGTAATATATCTCTGTTGGCTTGTGCTCTTAGACTACCTGAACATATTATAAAACAAACTAAAAATTAATCATAATACAAAAAAATCTGAAATACTCTTCTGGGCTGGGTTCTGCTGGTCTTGCAGCTATGGACCTTTCCAGCTGTGATTTTAAATTTGATCTCTTTTTTTTAACCCCCCCATTTTCTTAGTTGGCATCTACCTGTTGAAGTCTGCTTGAAGGCCAAATCTCAGCTTTCACAGTTTGATATTTTTCAGTTACGATAGCCTGAAGAAAAGGGGGTGATGTGAGTGAACAGCCCTTCCCACTCTAGTGTAGCTAGAAGTAATGCTAAAGACATGAAAATCAGTTTTAAGAAGCTGAGATCAACAGAGTCTGTAAGCACGTGCCTGGGGATAATCTGTTGTGAAAATATGTGTAGCCTCAACTGCCAAACTATTAAAAAATCCCCAAATGCAAGCAATTATAAAGCTGAGATACTCCCATTTGACATGACCTTATGGAAAGAACACCAATGAGTCAAGAGGCTGCTTTAGTGTCTTAAAGACATCCAACAGCTTCAGTGTCCTTTTAGTAGGAATACCACTGAGTATTAGTGCACAAGTGCCAAATCCTGTCTGCTTCAAGAGAAGTCACACTGGCTTCAAGAATACTCTTAATGTGAATGTTAATTTGAGTACTGTGGATTTACCCTCCAGTGTTTGAATGAATGGGAAATAATACAGTGAAATTACCTAACCAGTTATTAGTTAAAGGTTTTAAAAGTAATTTTGAGCAGTAGCTTTCTTATGATTTAGTTATAATGGTTATATTCAATAGATAATTTTCTATATGGAAATGGACACTATTTCTATGACATTTCATTGTTTTGTTCCTTGGAGTAATCAGATCTTTGGGATGCTGACAGACCAAAAATTCCGAAAGGACCAAGGAGTCACTCAGTCAATGTTAACACAAATGTTAGGTCATCAAACATCAAAGGTCAACGTCTCTGTCTAGTTGCCTTACTATTCACAAAAGAAAACATTTTTAAGAAACGTGCTCTTTTGAAAACGCACAGTTTGGGAATTCATGCCTAGTGAACTTCTTGGGGTATGTTACTATGTTACCTTGTGTTTATAACACAATCTACCAACATAAACTTACAAAAGCTGAAGATGTGGAGCATTTTTGAGAGGTGATTTCCAGAAAGTAACAGCCAAGAGCAGAGCTGTGCCTTCTGTTACATCTCTTCAGACATTTTGACTCTGTTCAGCACAAGTAGTGTGTGCATCTCTCTGAGACCTAAATTTCAGTAACAGTACTTTTCCATATCAAAATTTTCTATGTATGGAAAAAAAATTGGGAGTTTTAAGAAAGACTGTTATTACTCACACATTTAAGCAGTTGTTGACACTTCTATTTAAAAAAATCCCAAACATCTATTTAGTTTACCAATGCCTTTGACTTAATGGAAAGACTATCAGAACATCTTTGTTTTCAGTTTAGGTTCTGATCATGCAAGTATAGATGTATTTATCTTTGGTCATGAAAACAATTCACTCCAGTGGGGATTAATCCATATGTTTAAAGTTAGTTGTATGTGCTTTTGGAATACCATGCTCACCAGAAGATTCTTGTATTAGAATTGGTTTAAGAACTTAAAAATCTGATAAAACCTGATTTGCTTGAATTATTCAATCTAAGAATTTCTTTGTGCATGGTGGCTAAATTCAGTTAACCACACTGATAGGAACTTGCACTCAGAAATTGCAGCCATTTTCACTAATCTTTTTCAATGGATGTGTCTTTTTCATATTTACTTGCTAACCACAAGTCATTCTTGGTAATATTATCAGCAAATGTTTATTTATAGGTGAATATAAAGAGAGAAAAAGACAGATTTTGATGAAAACCCCCAAGTAATATTTGTTTGTCCCAAGCAAAACGGTTGTCTCTAAAGAATGGGACAGTCTCTGGTTGCCCCTGGGATTTCTACTTCCACGGTTCTCAGGTTTTAGGAATAAGGAAATAAAGACTCATTTTAAGCACTGGAGTAGTTTTCCTTGGGGCAATTGTTTCTCTAGCCAAGTATCTGTAAAGCTGGTATACCATGGTACAAGTATAAGCTTTTCTTCTTTGGTATTTTCAGTGTTTTTGCATTTTGGATTGGATGCACACACCTGGTAGTGTAACCAAAAGACAAGTATTGAGTCTGAAATTTTGGTGTAACTTGATTTGCTTTGTAGGCACTGAGGCTCTACAGCATCATAATGACTTGGAGCAGCATTGCAGTGACAATGCATACAAGAAGTACAGTTTGGGACAGACAGCCTATTTTAGCTTGTTTTCTTTGGGCTTGCTTTCCTGGGTTTTTATGGATATAGTAGAATTGGATCCAGTGAAAATTATTATAATGTTTTAGGACATGACCACAAATGTTGAGTATAAGGCATGAAGGAGCTTAGCTGTTTAAATCAGAGAATAATATCTGCTTTAATACAACATTATTTTAGCTATAAAGCTGTAAGAGAAAAGTAAAAATCTGACACTTTCATCTGGTGTTGGCAGGTCGCTTAAATAAAAATGAAACATATTTTATTTAATTTAACTTCCAGCATTTTTCAATGGAGTAGTAAGCTGGATCTTTTTTTTTTTTTTTTTTCTTTTTCCATGGATGGAAGCTATGAGACANTTGTTGTGGAAATGGGTTTTTTTTTTTTTTTTTTTTTCCTTCTCCATGGTAAGCATGTAAAATTATGCTTTAGTTACATTTCTCTACAAATTTGTCTTCCATGTCTGTGGAATCTGCTTGTTAAAAAGTGACAAATATATTCTAGACAAAGATCAAGAGAGGCTGCTGAAGTAGTTTTGTTGCTCTGTTTATTGTTTTGAGTGGAACACTGGATCTGAGAGACTATTAAAGTCATGGTAACGCTAACATGTTTTGAAAGGAAGTGATTTAAAGATGTGAACTGGACATTATTATCTGAACTGCAGTAATGCTCAAAGCATTGTTTTTTCCTGAGCAAATAACCACATTAAAGAAAAAATCCTAAAGCATGTATAGATACGTTTGATTGTGCATTCGTGATGAAAAGAAGGAAGTGAACCGATTTCCTGACTTGAAAGCTTTTGAGAAGTCTGCCTGGCTTCTGCTCACAACTCAGTTTTCTGTCCTCAGGCTCAAAAGAGTGGTTAAACCTTATGTTTCTTGTGGTAGCTTCTGTGTGGGTGAAATTAGACAGAATGAGGTAAACACGCCTTTATGAATGGGAGCAATGTTTCTTTGAAAGCTCCTTTATGCTTGATCCTTGCTATCCCATCACAGAGCTGTGGCATGAGAGGAACAGGGGAGAGCTGGGACCTGTTCCCCTTTGAAACCTGCCTGTCAGCTTTGCTCTGTGGAGAAATCAAATCCTGCTCTGTAGCCTAGAGAAGTAACAGCTCTGCTCACTCTCCAGGGACAGCATAGTACAGCTTCCCAGAGACACGTGCTGCTGATAGCACTGAAGAGGTTGCTGTGGTACCATAGCCATGGTGGTGCTTCTTTTGCTTGCAAAATCCCAGGTGCTAACCCTGTGACATATTTTGAACCTATAGCCTTTAAAATTTCTTGACACATAAATGTTCAAGATTATATAAAGTTCATCTTGCATTTCTGTTAATGGTCAGTCCTCAGATTTTAAATAAGTAATCTGTAAACACAGGGCTTTTCTTGCAAATCTACATTAATGTTTTCTTTTTGTTGTTGTTTTTATTCTTCTTTGTGGTGTTCTTTCAGCAGAGTGTTGTTCAGCAGGTAGGACACTGAATTATTGCTTCAATTAAGTAAATTATACTTCTGAACTTACTACTTCATGACTATAGGGGATTAATTTTGTCTTTTGTAGCTCTGCTTTCCAATCAACACCCTCATGCTAATGGCAGTTAAGGTTTTGGAGTAAAAATTCAAATCTACATATATAAAAGGATTATAATTCTACACCACTAAAAAGTATCCTGCAAAATCTATTAAAATTGCTGTACTTTTCGGACAGTAACAAGAATCCATATACATACATACATTCATACATATATATATATATAAAATACCTTCAGAATGAACCCTGTAGCTTTTGCAGGATTTTGCAAATTCTAAGCTTCCATTGAAAATAGAATAAAGGTCAAATTCTGCTTGTCTTACACATGTATGAAATGAACAGTTGTACTATGGTGATGTGCTGCCAAGATTTGGACAATGGGTTCTTTCAAAAATGTTCCTCCTCCTCCACTGATAAACTCTGTGTGGTGACATGTGTGTGCACACAGAGGAGATGACAGTGAGTGAGCAGTATATGCCTTTGTTTTTACTTTTTTAATCAAAGTGTGCTTTTTAGAACCTAGAAGCCAACCTGTTGTAACTCGCTGATGTGTAGTTACTGTTCCTCTAGGCACAGTATGTGACTTGTGACTAATTGTTACTAGAATAGCTAATACAAAGAGGCACAGTCAGAGGGTTCACATACGAATTTGAGGGTGCCACAGGGACATATGTGTTCCCATATACAGAGCCTACTGAAGATGTCTTTTGGTGTGATTAGAAGAGGAAAAGGACATTCACAATATTTGTATAACCTCTGTCTCATTAAATTTGGTAGTGTAGGTAGATTTAAAAAAATTGTTTGGTGTTTACTTGGTGTTTACACAGAGATTTTTCAGATCTGTAGAGGATTCAGCTCATTTTATTGTAGTCAAAAATACTGTGCTGCAATAAGCTCTATGTAAAGCTTTCTCCTGTTGCAGAAGAATCTCCTATGAATAAAGCAATAGACAATATAATAATTTTCAGACATTGTCAGAATGGCAGCATTCATTGCAACATATCCCAGGATAGCTTCCTTGTGGTGAAGAATGACATTGTTTAATCTTATTTCACATGGTTAGGTAAATTCCTCATGTAATTAGGTTGCTAATTCTCTGACTTCCCTTTTCTCTCCATCCAGCATCTTAGCTGTGATGGCAGTTCATGGCTACAGCCAGCTGCAGTCTTGAAACTATGCCACCTTGCTAATATGATGTAGAGCCTGAGATATGCCATGCTGAGGACACACTCAGTGAGGCAATGAAGGTCCTGCAATACAAAGCTTCAAGGAATTAAAATTGCCATGGCGAGGTATCTTGGGTGAAAATGGGCACTTAACTCTCTCTGAACCAGGATATTTTTACTATGGTCTGTCAGAGGTAGAGCAAGGCCAGGTTTGGGAGGGATGGGAAAGACTCCCCTCATCATTGAAGAGAAGGTACACCAAGAGGAAGAAATATGCTTGGTAATGAAAATTCTTAACCACAACATTAAGATCTTTGGAGAAGAGGGAAACTTTAAAGAATCCACAAGGTCTTTGGTTTTTGAAATTGTCTTGATTAAAGGCTGTGTAATATTAGTAAACCAACCTGTGCTTTCCACTGAAGACTTGGAATCCTATGTGACAGCAGCAGCAGCAGCAAGCTACAGCAGACTTCTGGGGAAATGCTTTTGCCAGGTCCAGTCTGAGCTGGTTGTGTTGAATGTCAGGAGTAGTTCTCAGATGGCTCTAAGTCACCCTGAGATCAGCTCAGTTGGTTAGAGCATGGTACTGTTAATGCCAAGGTCATGGATTTGATCCTTGTGCAGGCCATTCGCTTAGGAATGTGGGTGGCTTTCAGCTCAGAATATTCTGTGGTTCTCTGAAGTTGGGTAGGTGTGGGTGACCTGCAGATGTGCTTTCCTAGAGAGACCAATGTTCCCACAGAATTGTAATATGACTTGTCAGCACTGAACATGTGTGGCCAATGCAGGAGCTCAGAGGGATGCAATCCTGCATTTCAGTGCAGGCCAGTCAGGAGAGATCCAGATTGATGTTGTAAGCCATATGTGTATATTAACAATAATTTCCTCCTTTTATCTGTTGAAGATGATTTATGGTTTGGAGTTTATTTATGATATATGGTTTACCTAATTTTGAAATACTGAAATGTTATGGTTGCCATGCTCTGTTTAGTCCCATTTATAAGTCTAAATCATTTTTTTACACTTGGTGTTCAATTTCTGATAGTGACCATTATTAAATGCTGAAAAAGATGCTGCAATGTGTCTTAAAATGGCAATTTTAAGAACTTACCTGCTGATGTTTCCTCCTGCCATTGAGTATGAAAGACTCAGGAAGTGATATTTTGCCTGTAAGTTACATTAAAAAAACACACCTTGAAGCCTGAATAGCATATAGTAATTTTAAAATACTCTTGAAATTGTCAACAGGATTTCTCGCTCTAAAGGAAAACAGTGTACAATGTTACTTTTATCTTTATTGTGCAATGTTTCTGCTTACAAGGAAAACCCTCTGAAGTTTCCAGGTGTACAAAATACACTGTTTGGGTAGTGATTTGAAACCTAAGCGGTAGCTGCATTTTGCTGCTTTCAGTGGTGGAACTAAAGCTGAATTAATGCAGCATAAGTTTTTTTTCTGAATACTTAAGTGAAAGGATTAAGTCAGTCTTTTACTCCCTTTGTGTTTCCTCTCTAAAGATTTTGGAGATCTGAGTTTGCTGTAGCTGTCTGAATCAATTTTCCAAGCAAACATTTGTAGAACAAAATTTATTATTGGTTGTGGGAGTGTAGAGATAGTTTTTTGTTTGTTTGTTTTTTCCTTGTGATGTGAATTTTGCAAATAAGTTACTGTGGGATTTATCTAACCACTTGCTGCTAAGGAGCAGAGTTTCAATGTCTGATGGAGCATTTTAGGCATACAGAGAATTGTTTACAATCAATTCAGTAGGGAACATGGCTGGAATAAATTTAAATAGTGAACACAGTTCTGAAAACCATTATGTGAAAAGGTCTTCAGCAAAATCTAGTTATTCAAAATTGTAGTTTCATAAAAACCAAAAATGTGTTTACAAAAATTTACTTAAAAGTGATAAAACTGTGTAATCAATTTGTGGTCTGGCAGCATTTTTTAGTATAGGGTAGCTTCTGTGATTTTTTTTTTTTTCTGCAATATAAAGCTTTCTTTTTACTAGTGAGAATGCTGTTTTTCTTATTCTCTTGTTTCAAAAGGATGGAAATGTGCAAGTTATTTTGGTTTAATCAAGCAGATTTTGTGATTTTTTTGGCTTATTTTATCCCTGAGATATAATTTACTGTAACAGGTAACATGGAAACTTAAGCTGTAACACTCAGGCTTCTTCAGCTGCTGCAGTCTAGGATTTGGCATGTCTGGTTGAGGATGGGACCAAAAAGGAGGGAGTCTGCATACTCCTGTTGAGGACAGGGACTAGTCCAGTAACCATCTGGACCTAGAGAGAGAATTACAGAGAATTAGATAATCAGTTCTTTCATGTGCTGCTAGGGGATCTGCAGCAGCTGAGCCAGTGTTGCTGTGCTGGAGCCTGGGTTTCAGTGGTACAAGATGTGTGAGCGGACAGCAGAGACCAACCCTTCCACCCCCTTGCCTTTTATACTTACAGACATATGGGAAGCAGGGCAGAAGCATCTTCAAAGGAATGGGTACTGCAGGATATATTAAGGAAGGGAAGAAGTATTGTAGGGGATTGGAATTGAGTGGAGTGGCATAGAACAGAGCATTTACTTGGAAGGGACCTACAGCAATCCAACTCTCTGACTGCTTCGGGACTGATCAGAAACCTGTTACTAAGGGAATTGTCCAAGTGCCTCTTAGACACACTGATAAGTCTGGCACCTCCCTAGGAAACCTTCATGAGTGTTTGACCTCCCTCTTTGTAAAGAAATCCTTCCTAAGATCCAATGTAAACCTCCCATGAAGCTTTGAACCATTGCCATGTGTCCTGTCACTGGATACCAGAGAGAAAAGATCCAGCAAGTAAAGACCCCCTCCTCAGGAAACTGCAGAGAAATGAGGTTGCCCCTCAGCTTCCTTTTCTCTAAACTAGAGAAGCCTCAAGTCTTTAGCTGCTCCTCATAGGTCCTTCCTTCCAGTCCTCTCAGCAGCTTTGTTGTCCTTATCTGAACACATTCAGGCACTTAAATTGTGGTGCCCAGAACTGCACACAGTGCTCCAGGTGGGGCTGCACCAGTGCTGAGCACAGTGGGACAATCACCTTCCCTGAGCAGCTGGTGATTCTGTATTTGATGTACCCAGGGTGGGCTTTGCCCTGTTGGCTTCCAGGACACGCTGCCGATTCTGGCTGGGCCTGCTGCCAACCAGGACCCCCAGATCCCTTTCTGCAGAGAGGCTCTCCAGCCACTCTTCTCCCAGTTTATATTTGTGCCTGATCAGTCCATACCAACTGCAGAATCTGGTATTTTGACTTGTTTAATTTGATGCCATTAATCACTGTCCAGTGCTCCAGTCTGTGCAGATCCCTCCCACAGCTGGACAAGTTGTCCTGGACGATGCTGCGAGGGACAGTATCAAAAGCATTACTAAAATACAGAAGAACCACATCCACCAATTTCCTTTCTTTCACTGGGTGGGTGACCTTACCATAGAAAGATAAGTTAGTTAAATAGAAGTTTCCTTTCGTGAACCCATGTTCTGTCATTCTCCAAAATAGGAAAATTTGATTTCTTAAAATGGACCATTGTTTTATACACAGTATTAGACTGATGGTAACTAAGTTATAATGTTGTGTTTTTCTCTTTGATTACAAGTTTTATTCTTTGCATTTCTGCTTTTCTGTTTCCTTACTATTAGTTAGACTTTTAAAAATTTTATATGTTTAATAATTTTGATTTGATTTAAAGGAAATGTTACCAAATAGGAAAAATGTTATGCAAGTCAAGTATGCAGAATACCAAAATAGTGTATGATTGCATAATTTGTCTGAAAAATGTACAGAAAGCAGTAATCTTTTTACTAATATGTGACTTAGGCAGAAGTTGCTACCTTAGTTGCAAAACAAGGTTGCTTAAAGTTTTAGGGTGCAGAACTTGTTGTTTAAAGAAGGAGCATTTACTTTGTGATTTCATGTGTAAATAAATAATGAAACATTAATTTTATTGATGTATGACTCTGACTTTTCATTTCCTCAGCCATCATGTATGTAATGGGAGCACTTGGGCCTGCAGCTGGATACTTATTAGGAGGACTTCTTATTGGTTTCTATGTTGATCCTAGGACAACTGTGTACATTGACCAGAGTGATCCCCGATTCATTGGAAACTGGTAAGGATCAAGCATTTTTCAAAACCATTCTCTCACTTGCCACTAGGGAATTAAGACAGGTTGGAAGATTTTATCCCTTGAGGACTTGTTTAAGATTGTAGAAGGAGGCTGAGGAAGATGATGTTTCTGTTGATTACTACACACTAAAGATGTTATTTCTATTGATTACTATATACTAGCCCCTGAAAGAGAGAAGTTTGCCACAGGAGTGCACAGGAACAGTGCATGGAAAACCCCCTATGTTTGGCTGTTCAGGACTGTCCCTGACCACAGTGGGCACAGACTGACAGTGCTCATCACAGGGGTGGCAGGGCAGGATATTGGTGTTGCAGGCAGGCATGGACGAGCTCTGCTGCCCAGAACCAACCCCTTCCTACTGCAGGTTGGATTAATCTCCTCTTTGGTTTTCCAGAGGAGGCAACACGAAACTCTGCTGCCCAGATGAGAAACATTAGACTTTACTGATCCTATTCCAGGTGAAAGAGATAGGATTGGGTCAGAACATGCCCTTTCCAGTCTTTCTTTCTCAGGGTGATGGCTTGTGTTTACAGATGCTGTAAACCATCGCACTATTCTCTGATAAGGAGTAGGCTTCCAGCAGAACTGAGATGTAGCAGCTGTAATTGTTATCTGTCTTCAGGCAGCCTTTGAGATGTGGCCTCCTTGGCAATGTTTCTTTGAAGCAGCAGGTCTTGAGGAGGCTTTAACTGCCATTTCTCAGGTAAATCATAAATCTGCCTTGAAGTTTTCATGTGATTCCAGAAAAAAACTGAAGTTCATTATCCCAGGAAGAGGCCTTTGCTTTGTAGGTGTAAGGTGCAATGTCAGTTCTTGTGCCCTGGTTAGTGTTTGTCACTGTGCCATTGCAGTCAGTCTGTATGTGTTCCTGTTTATTCTGCAGTGATCTTTCATGACAGTTTGATATGAAAAATTCTCTCTTTGGAGTCTTTTTAAACCTTTAAAGATTTAGTGCTTTATTGGTCTTACTTAGTCCCAGAGCATTGCTGCACTTTTTTGTCCTATTTTCAGCAAGAGAGAGGCAAAACTGAGTGCTGAGTGTGGCCTTGAGGTAAACAGCTCCCTGCTCTATCTACTGATTTTTAACTCACTGAAAAAATCTGTTCTGTGAGTGTGCAACAATGTCAAAATTTGGACTATTCTAGTATAAATTGCGAATCAGAGCAAAATATACATTCTTTGTAAAATTCTTACCCTTTTGTGTAAAAAAAATACATGTTTTTTATTACATCAGAGCTGGTAATCAGCATCTGATCAGTACTTTTTGACAGAAATTGCAAACGGGCCCATAAATGTATCTGTCAATTGAAATCAGTGAGGCTGTATGAATGTGGGGTAAACTTTTTTCTTTATCTATAGCACAACCACTCTGTTAAAACTGAGTTTTAACTCAAGCAACTTCAGCAAAACTAAAATAGCCAAAGCAATAAAGCAGTAAAAGTAATTCAAATTTTTCTTTTTTTATCTTGTTGATTAAATTTGTAGGGTCTGGCTTTCCTTGATGGGTATTCCAGGTCTTTTTATTTTCCTTTCATTTTTGACTATGATAGTTCTTTCTCTCTTAAATTTCTGAGGAGGATCAACTGCTGTCAGGTCTCTGATAATTTGTTCCACAATCTGTAGTGGCCTCTCATAAAACTTTAGTGGCATTCATAGCGTTTGTGTCTCATTCTCTTTTCTCTTTCTGAAGCTGCGTCTACCCATTTAAAAAAAGCAAGACTCCTACAGTGTGAGGGTTAAACCTTTGTCACTTGCTGCTCACTAATTGTCTGGTTGCAGAGAATTCTGGAAGTGTAGAGTTTCATTCCACTGAAATGTATTTTCTGGGATGTGACATTTTCTCCTTGCAGGGAAGTGCTGTGTAGTCAAATTTATTTTTACTTATGCGATCTAAGAATTTGAAATGTAAGAGTAGCCCAACACTTACTTCAGCTGACACACTTTAAAAGTGTGGTTATACTAAGATAACGTAATGCAAAGTCATATGTGAAATTTCTGAGTCTCGTTCCTTTGAAGTGAATTAGTGTCTCTGATTCCTATCTTTTCTTTATTATAGCTGTAAGGTTCCTAATGCAACTTATTGCGGGATTCAATTTAATAATTTCCATTGTTAGAGGAGGCAGTGCTTACAGACAAAATAGTGAGTATGATATATTACTAAAATAAAAGTAGTATAGACTATTTTTTTCCTTAAGTTAAGCTGTTCCTTTCTAAGAGGTATATTGCAGGACACATAATTTGGTTAATCTCTTGTGCAACATGGTAAAGTACAGTGGTTGTTTTTCAGGGCTATTTCTCATCTGATTATTCTTTGAGTTTCACAGGACTTGGATTTCTGCTCCTAGGTTTTCCACACCTGGGGTTTCTGTAGGTGCTCTGGGCTAAATTACAAGCCAGCTGTCTATGCTAACCCATCAAATGTTTGAAACTGTTTTTTATTCAAATGTGGTAACTGTAGGGATATCTGTTAGAAATCTTTCATCATATTGTTGTCTTTGAGAACTGCTAATGTGCTATATAGGGACCTCATTAGTTGTGGAGTAGCCCTTGGCTGTCAGGTGCTTTGAATCAAATTTTCTTCTGCTGATGCTTTTCTGAGTGTTTTCCTAGTTCAGAATCTGTTTAATACTTGGATCTTCCTATATAGTCTTTCATCAACATTCCACACAAGAAGTTTAAAGGAATTCCTTCAGCATTGTCTGGTCCTTCCTTCGCTTTAATTGCTTTATTTGAGGTCCTAGGGCTTGTGCGGATGCCTTTGAGGTATTCTTCTGCATATTTTCTTTGACTTTAGAAGACAGAAAATCAAGGGCTTTTAAAATTAATATAGCTCCTGTTCTGACCTCTCAATTTCCCATTGTAGGTGTCCTTATTATTTTTGATATCATCTTTTGTCTGTTTTCCAATTCTTTGATATTTCTCCAGGAAGTTGTGAAGTGTAAATGGTGAGATAATTGCATCTAGTGCAGCATTTGTGACATCTCCAGCTTTTGGTATGCTGTCATAACGGTCCCTTTGGATTTGAATTTCATTTTGTGCTGCTTTGCAGGCTCTGTCTCCTTTGCTGTTTCCTCCTGAGTGGGTGGTTGCAGATTTCTGCATATTATTGCCACAGATTGTTTCTTTGATCGGTGCCTTTGCAGCTTCTGCCTTTGAGATCCTGAAAGGGATGTTGCTACATTTTTATACAGACTACGGATTTATTTCGTCTGACAGTGCTGACTAATCCTCCTAAAAGTCTGCTTTCTAATCCATGTATGTTATCAGCTAAAATGAATGAATAGAGGATTTTCTGTTTACATAATATCAAAATTAGTCAAAACTTTCAGTCACTTATATTTGCCTTGCAAAAGCTTCCTGTAAGCTTCTAATAAAAATAGTGTTGCACATGGCTGTTTATTTGTTGTTTGCCTGTCTGTAATCATTTACCATACAAAGCATTGCATATGAATTTGTTTTCATTGAAAAATAAAGTTTCCAGTATCTTTGCATTACAAATATGAGGCCAAATGCTTTTTGTTTCCTGTGCCAGTAATCCTGTCTACTAAGAATTTAAAATGTTTAAAGTTTGAACAAATACATAATTAATAGTGTAAAGGTAGCACAAAAATATGTAAAAATTGTTCTTGTATTGGGTATGCATGGCAAGGTTTTGATAGCAGAAAGGCTACTGGGGTGGCTTCTGTGAGAAGCTGCTGGAAGCTTCACCTCTGCCTGAGAGAGCCAAAGTCAGCTGGCTCCAAGAGGAGACTGGCCAAGGTGGAGCCCATCAGTGGTGGTGGTAGCACCTTTGGGATAACATACTTAAGAAAGGGGAAACAAAGAGACATGTGCAACACCAGCAGCAATCAGAAGAGAATGGAATGAGAATATGCAACAGAAACAGCTCTGCAGATCCCAGTGTCATTGATGAAGGAGGAGGAGGTGCTGCAGGTGCCAGAGCAAAGATTCCCCTGCAGCTGGTGGGAGCCTTTCAGTACATTTTCTCTCCCCCATCCTGCTGAGGCTGGGGAATGATAAGAATGGCTTTGGTGGCATCCAGCCAGGGTCAGTGCACTGTAATTCTGGAAATTTTATCTGAAATGAAAAAGCTGTCGTTGTGGTTGGATATTATAGAAACGTGATAGACTTCACTTGAAGTTCCAAATACTAGTGCAGATTTGTGTGGGGTTGGCTTTGGCTGGCTGCCGGTGTCTCACCAAGGAGTCTCACTCCCCTTCTTCAGTAGAGCAGGGAGAAAATATGATGGAAAGCTCATAGATTGAGATAAGGACAGGGAAAGCTCTCACTAATTACTATCATGGGCCAAGTAGACTTGACTTAGGGAAATTAATTTACCACCAGTTAATAACAGAGTAGGATAGAAAGAATTAGAAAGAAACCTACAAGCATTTCCTACCCACTCCTTCCTTCTCCCAAAGCTCAGCTTCATTCCTGACTCTTCTACATTCTCCACTGGAGTGATGCAGTGGGCTGTGGAAAGGGGATTGTGGTCAGTTTGTAACACCTTGTCTCTGTTACTCCTTCTCTGCTTCAGACAGTCTTTTATTAACTGTCCAACACAGATCCTTTTCATGAGGTACAGTCCTCCAGGAACAGAATGCTCCAGCATGCAGCATCCCCCATGGGTGACAGACATATCCTGCCTGAAAACCTGTGGGGCTCTTCTCCACAGGCCACAATTCCTGTTGCAGCCTGCTCCAGTGTAGATTCCCCACAGTCTGGAGGTGTATACCATGGTCTTGTCCTGTGCCTGCAGGTCAACCTCTGCACCTGGAGACTCTTCTCCCCTTCTTCTCTAACCTTGGGTCTGCAGGGCTGTTTCTTCCATATTTTCTCACTCCCTTCTCACAGTTGCTGTGCAGTGTTTTTTTCCCTTAAATAAGTGAACATCAAGGTCCCTCAAGCATTCTGACAGGCTCAGCATTAGGTAGTGGTAAATTTGTGTTAAAACTGGCTGGAGGTGCCTCTGGTGGCCAGCACAGGACAGCTCACGGTGTCTTCTCACAGAAGCACCTCTTCAGTCCCCGCTGTGCTATCAAAACCTTGCCGTGTAAACCTGGTACAATCAGATGAGTCTGTGGTGAAAACTGCACTTCCAGTATGGAAGAAGAACTTAACGGGTGAATTCTGAGGTTGTCCTTCTTTATGGAACCAGCTATGAGAGGTCATGTTTCCCTTAGTCTTTCACTGTTAGAATTCAGAGGAGAAATGATGTTATCTGACACTCTGCTATCTGTGTTCTGGCTGCTGACTCGAGTTAACTCTACAGAACTTTCTAGCACAGCCCTTTTGCCCATCTGTGGTGCTGTGGTGAAGTCCATGAAGTGTTTTGGCTGCAGGGAGGACAACTGTGTGCAGCTGAAGAGCTCTGTTCTGTACCCCACACATTGTCCCTTCTGTGGATGTGTCCCAGGTCACTCTCTGAGAGCCAAGGGATCATTTCAGGGTTGTTTTTATATCCCATATTTAAAAGACAGAGGGACAGAAGAAGAAATTCTTTGTGAAGATTATTTCGGGTTGCAGTCACAGAACAGAGTTTTGGGCTTAAACCTTGGCATGAATTGTAGCACATCACTTGTTTACATTCAGGCTTTGGGAACTCTTTCAGTTGTGAAGGGAGAGAATTGGACAGTCAGGGCAGTGAAAGGTAGACACTGGAAAGCAGAACAGATTTAGCCCTGATGTATCTATCAGGACATTTTACCTTCTCATGATATGGATAGCTTTTTCTCTGTTCTCCAGAGAAATACTATATTGCTTTACTGGGAATTATTCATGAAAGGCTAAGTCAAAGTGAATATTTAATTCTCAGCACTTGGTAGTGAAAAATTACCAAAACTGAAAATTTGTGGTACCTTAAAGCTGACACTATTTAATAAAATTTGGTGTGTTCTGGATAAATACATTTCAGTAAATAAGACAACAGAAACATCTTCTGATAAAGGAATTAAGGAATTTAGTGCAGTGAAGGTTCTCCCCCAACTCCAATTCTTTACTCTTAGTGTCAGTTTTTTGTATTTTGCAAGTCTGTCTTTCCAGTCAGTGTAGCCTCTAAAAGTGACTTTAATTTCTTTTTGTTTCATGTAATGTGTTTGCTTTTGTTTCCATTCCTGCTTTCCTGGCATTAGGTGGAGTGGATTTCTGCTTTGTGCCATTGCAATGCTCCTTGTGATATTTCCCATGTTTACCTTTCCGAAAAAGCTCCCTCCTCGACATAAAAAAAAGAAAAAGATGAACTCTGATGATGTTTCAAGTGATGATGATGTGATGAAAGAGAAAACAAGTAGCAAAACAGAAACAGACAGTTCAGTTTCTGCCTCTATGGGATTTGGAGAGAATGTTAAAGGTAAAGTTTGTTTTTATTTATAAATGCGTTAGGTTTTGTGTAGGGTCATCCAGGATTGTATGAGTGTAATTGAAGGCAGTTTTGACATCCTATATTTGCTATTATGTTTTTGCTATTGAGATTTTAATAGATAACTTATCCTCTAAAATGACAGGCGACAGCAGTGATTGTAGGACATCTATTTTTTTGTTGTCACATGAATTTGTGCACCTTAGAGTTTGTAATTGTCACACTTGCTTTATAAGCTGCACTTCATGGAATAAAGTGCTCTTCTACAGTATAAGTGAAACAAATAGAAGGAATTCTGGTATGTGAGTTCAATTACATTCATGTTTTGGGTAAGTTCATAGACAATTATTTGTTTCATATTTCTTTCCTGTCTATTTTGTACTGCAAACTATTTTCTGAAGGCTAAGACAAATAAAACCTGTGCTAATTTTGAAGCAAGAAGAGATCAAAAGATTGACAAGTAGTAAAGACTATTTTATTCAATAAGTAGCCATTAATCTAATCTAATCTAACAGTAAGATTTAATCATCGACTAATTGCCTGGGGAAGAAGGGCAGTGTTGCTACAAATTGATTAATGTGAAGATACAGAATTGAAATTGACAATACAGACTTGACAATGTCATAAAATTGAATAGTATAGGACAAGAGTGAATGTGCCTCAATGCCATTATGTTGTTAGTGTTGTTGTGGCCTCCTTGGACCCAAAGATGCAAAATGCTGGGTGTTCCATTTCATGGTAGCCTGGTAAATGCAGTGGGACTGGGAAAAAACATGAAATTTCTATTGTGCCATCAAACCTAATTTGAGCTCAAAACTTTTAAGTGTTTATTGAAATAGACATTAGTGTTACTTTTTACTTGGATATCAATCCAGGCTATAATGATTGGCAGACTTTTAAATGAAACATTTATGATCATTCTTTATGCTGAGTAGACAAGGCTTAGCAAAATCTGCTGTTTTTAGACTAAACCCAGTGTAATTTTAAGTTATATTTGCACACCTACATACTGATTTGCTCTGTATTACATTAACACTGATTCTGTCAGGGTACCTAAAGTTACTGTTAATTTCTGCAGCAGTAAAGGAAAAAGAGGATAGCAGAGCTTTCTTTGTGTGATTTTATTGGCTTACAAATCAGCTTCTTAAGGTACAAGGCAAGAAAAGAGCAAGCAAAGTGAACCTCAAATATCAGATCTTTCAGACCATGTTCTCCCTTTGTTGGCAAAGTGGTTGAAAATGTGATGGAGAAGCAAGAAAAGCATGTTTCATTCCTCCTTTGAAGAATCTATTCTCCATATTTGTGAGTCCTGATACATAATATTTTCTCCTCAATCCACACAGCTAGTTGTGGGTTTTATTTGCCTTCAAACCTATTGGCCTCTGATTAGTGGAAGGAGTTCAGAGTTTCTCCTGTCAATATTTTCTCAGTAACACAGGGAATTGGAGGAGTCTAGTCTTTGGACTCCTTCCTAAGGGTTGCAGGCAATGTCACAGCAGAGAGAGTGCTTCAGCCTTAGGTGTGCCTGGTGAAGATACAGGTGTACAGATGAACTGCATCTGGGTGAGTTTGCTGATGCTGGTCCTCTGTTTTGATACATAGTTTCACCTTCCAGGCTATGCTGTCTCTATAGGCACAGCACATACAGAAAAAAACAAGTATTTGCTTGGGAGAATGTTTTCTAGAACTTTTTTTTACAGAAATAAAAACTTCTGTAGGTCTCATTTTGGCATGTATTTCTTTGGTATGTATATGTCTAGATGTGTAACATACAATCTATAAAATTCTATATTAATATATTAATGGAGCTACCAGATTAGAGGTTTTACTACACAAAACTTTCAATTTTCTTTAGAGGAGAAACTTCTCCATGTGGAATAGGGAAAAGAAACATGCCAGAAAGATAGCAAGCTAGTTGAGATAAGCAGAGAAAGTATTTTGCTCCAGGCTGATAATAGCTTTCCCATTCGGTGTCAGTTACCCTAGCAAAGAAGGCCTGCAGCAGGAATGCACTGTTATTTAATTATTTTTCCAGTTTAAGTGGGTTTTGTGGAATAAGATCATGCCTCAAGCTTCTCAGCTGAGGTAATTTTGTTTTTAATGGGAAGGAAAAAAGGATCATATGTGTCTAGGTCATTTAGCATTGCTTCTTCTGAGATGCAGTGAACATTTTATACTTCCCATTAAAATTCAGAGCTTCGTCTTTTTATAACACTATGGGCAGAAACTCCACTTAGGCAGTAGCCAGGAGACTGTTGATTTAGTAGGTCATATCTTCTGTTCTGTACTAATAAATATCAATGATGTCATAGTCTGCCATGACACAGGTCATTGCCATCAAATCTCTGAAATCTATGCAGCTTTGGTAAGGAAAGTAACTGTTATGTTCTTCCAATATGATGTCATCTTACCTGGGAAGCCTGGCAAAATGATTTTTGCCTTGTTGTAACTTGTCCTAATTTCCTAATTAATTGTCTAGGTTAATGAAAAGGGATTGAAAAGTCATGAGTCTTTTTTTCTGCACTGAATGCTGGTATAGGCTGAAAAAATAAAGCAAAACTGGCTCCATCCACAAGTAGCCTCAAACTTCAGTGACCTGAGCTTTATTTTGGCCCATGGTAGAGCTGAGATTAGATAGAAATACAGATACAACTTTGCTTTTTCACATGTTTCAAGTTGCAAGGGCTTGGAATTCAGTGTTTTCTTACTTATGTTTCAAGTAGAAAATGTGAGTTGAATGCTTCTGAGTCAGGTATTAAAAGTATTAAATAAAAGAGTAAGTAAGTCACAGGAGGAAGAAAATCAGATGTAGTTTACTGGAAAAAATAGAGGTAGTGTAGATTAAACTGGAGGAGTTTTATAATGAAGAAACCACGGTTCAATCCCACATGTGCAGATACTACATGAATCAGAGCAAACAAAACTCCTGTTTTCATTTATTACCTAGATACCCTTAGGGTTTTGTGCCATGGAACTTGTATCTTCAGTCTCTCACTTACCACTGTAATGAAACTGAATGTGCAATTGAATAGAGGAGCAGTGTAAAAAAAGCAAATGTGTATATTACTTAAAATAGAGTGATCTAATCTGAATTAAATAATTTGTCCAATTAATTACATGTATTTTGTATCCTTTGGGGTTGTTTATGTTTTGTTACTATGTACAGTCCTTTCTTAAATGTAGAATTTTCCTATCTGCCTTTTCACATCTACCAGCTGTCTTATGCCTTTCTTGGTGAGTTCTGTGAGGGACAGAGACAGGATGATAATGGTTGTCAGGGCATCAGCAGAGATAAAAGAAACTCCTAAGGGGCTTGTGCCTGCAGGATAAGCCCACTGAAGTGTTTTGCCAAGGATCTGGATTGGAGTTTCTGTGCTACCTGAGGATCAGTTGACAGGGATCAGAAGAGGAGGAGGAGACAGTGGGCTGTGTGTGGGGCCCTTGGTGGGCACTGTGAATGTCAGAGAGTTCAGCAGACCGTGGGCTGGAGATCCTGCAGTGCCACTGACCTTGAGCATGGCGCTTCCCTCTCGGCCTTTCTTGGCTGTTGTGAAGAGCTCAAAATAGAAAAGACTGGCATAGCTCCATGCAGTGATGAGCAGTGCAAACTGGAGGACCTGCTCTAAAGCAAATTAAAATAAGTAATATTCATATCTAACTGGTTCTGAACCCCTCCTCTCTCAATGGGATATTAGGGGCTGTTCAGTGATCCAGCTGCCACCCAGGTGCTGAAGGCCTGTCCTGAGAGTCCAATGAGGTTGTTTAAATGGTGTGTGAGATGATAATTAAATGGCCAAATACTATTCTAGAGATTAGTGATTAGTGATTGGCTCCATGCAGCATATGTTTGATGTAGTTGTGTGTCACTTCGCTAGTTTCCATTCTGATAAACAAACCAGAAATTCTGTCTCAGATCTGGCTCTGCTTTGTACAGCACGAGAGTGGAAGCTAGCCCTGAGACCTCGGTGTGGAGCCAGCCTTCTCCAGAGCTGCAGGTTTGGGTAGTGCTATCCAGACTGGGAGCATTAGCAGAACAGACGTCTTCTAGCTAATATCTGCCTCACCCTTACAAGAGACTTTTCTGATGGACTGTAGACTGGGATTTATTCACCTGACTCTAATCATTGCATTGCCTTGGGCTGGGTGTGCAGGAACAGGGATAAAAGAAACTATATTAAATGTAGAAAAAGGAAGTGAAGTCAGAATTACTTGAGTTTTTATTGAAATTCTGTTTACAGTGCTTTGCTTAGAGAAATATTTGTGAATACTTGTATTACTTGGAGATTTTTTTATGCCTTTCCCTTACCACGAATCAAGCAGTGGTCCAGCACATGAGTGAAAGAAAAAGGAATACTGACCAGAGGAAAAATATTGTCAAAGATTATGAATGGAAGAAAATTGCCAATAGACTAGCAAACCAGCCCAGCAAGGCAGGTTTCAGTTTACTCTTAGTTATATACCAGGTTATTGGGGAAACAAAAGATGAGATGCTAAAATTTGAGTTACTGCACAGAAATATAAACATGTTTATAGCCATGCTAAAAGATTGTTTTAGTTCTAGGAGTGTAATTGATAGAGGTTTATTAGTTTAGATGACAGAATGAGGGAAATTGCAAGTTCTGTAGGGTTGTTTCTGATGCACATTTGCAAAAACATGCAATGTCTTTTGAAGATGTCTTTCTTAAAAATCAAACTTGGCAGGTTTAATAATGGCCTTGAAGTCAAAGCTTAAGCTATGGTTAGCCATGCAAAAATGATTTGACATAGAATGCTTTAAAAGCATGATTGATATGTAGCACAAAGATTCCTTTTAAGTTTTTAGTGTTCTTGCTTTTTACTACAGTTAATGTAGTTGAAAGATAATTAGTTACTTAATAGTACCTTTTTATTATAGGTTTTTAAATTCAGAAGTGTAGTGTAGATGCTGTCACACAGGGTTTGATGGTGATCATGGAAGGAAATCAGGGGAAGTCTAACTCTCTGTGTTTTTATTTCCAAGTTTCTTACTATATAGCAACTTTCCCTTGTATGCCAGACAATTGCTGTTTATAAACCATGAAGATCAACTCTTAAGTGTTCCAGGTGGTGTGTATTAGTGAGGCATGCAGAAATAAACTCTATTTCATGCCAAAATTTACAGTAATCAGCAAAGCTGTTCTCAGAAGGGCCCTTCACATGGGTGTAAGGGAACTTGTGCTCATTCCAAGACACTAAGTTTTATCTACTTAACAGTAGAAATCCCATTTCAAAATACTAATTAGTTTTGAAACGAGTAATGACCTTTAGCCTGAGTGCTCAGATGAGATGATTTACTCCACTAAGTAGGAGTCAACAGAAGTACAGCTCTACATATGAACACTGGAGCAAAATGTTCATTAGCTCTGCAGTTCTTTGCCAAATTAATTCTTTAGTTGACTGAAAATTCTAAAGCAGACATTTTCCTGAAGCTCAGTTTTACCAGGAAGAGCAAACTTTACCAGGTATTATGATATCTGGACCAGATTCTTTGAAATAATCGATTTAGGAAAGACCTTGAGTTCAGCTCTTGGCCAAGAACTACCAATTCATTTCTACAAAGAACACTCAATTCAACAGTTCATCATCCTAATAAAATGATCTTTCCCTCTGTGATAATACCTCAGGTGAGCAGCTGCCACTAAGCATCTCAGTTTCCAACAGGACCAGTCCTTCTTTCTGCTTCCTGATTCCTTTATCACAGCAACATCAGCATGGTGATAACTGCCTGCTCCTGTTGCTTCTGTTGTAAACAGCAGCACCTTTTTTTTTTAAAGCTGTAGGTGGTAAAAACATTAAGTTTCAAATATATGACTGCTTCTTAATATGATTTATTCATTAGTTATTTCCACCAAATTTTTCCTTTAACATTTAATATGTTTCTTCATAGATGTAGCAGGAGAGCATTTGACTACATTAAAATTATAAACCCAGTACCCATAATGAATTCAGTATAAATTTTGATGACTGGCATAAGCTAAGACTGGATGCAGTCAGACAGCTTAAGTGCTAATTTGCAGCTTGACAAGTTCTGACATGACAAATGAAATTCTGTTTGCTTTTATACAGATAACCTACTGGAGTCAGTGGAGAAAGTGAGACAGATTTTTGTCTTGACAACTTTTAACATCAATAAAATTCTCACTCAGTTGTTCTTGCTCAACATGTTTTTCTAATGGGTGCTCTTGTCATTGAATTCAGCTGGCTTTGATTCAAGCACTATTCCATTTCTGTACCAAGTGAAAAGCAAATGAAAAATCTGAACTATAGTAGGTTAGATACAACACTTTAAAAATTGATCTTGGGTAAAAAAAGCCCCAAGGAAAAGAGGACTAAATGCTGAATAGGGTGATGGTAATTCGACATCACTGCAGGACTAAATTAAAAGTATGTAAGTGTTTAATTTAACTACAGTGCTCAATTTCATGGGGTTTGATATTTGATTTGAGAATAATTGCAGCATCTATGAATACTTTTCCAATTTAAGTTAATGATGTACTCTCATTTTTAATTGATTGCTTTATCCCTTCTGAGAATATTAATTGAGTTGTATGTAAGTTATATTGAGATTCCCTGATATCATTGATGTAATCTCTTCATTATGCTTTGTCTGCATCATTGTAAATGCTTTTAAATCATGTAGAAAAAGTTCAATTAAAAATATTTTGGTTCCCCTTTCAAATTAGATTATTATTACCCTAGATATCCAACAATGGATTGAAGCAGAGAGTAAAAGGGGGATATAAGATCTTTTTTCCTCCTATGAAGTGCAAAACTCAGTACTGTCAATTCAGCAGTATGACATGTGTTATCTCACAGAAAATCTCAAGATAGCAGAATAATTCCCAAATCCCAACATTTATTACTGCTTTTCTTTCTGTTATGGTGTTACTATCTCTTCTTTCAGATGTTTTTTTAATACACAGCTCAGTTGTGTTTGTGCCAAGTGGGACTGTGGCCCTGAGCATTGCAGTGAGTTGGGGTCAGAGCAGGGAGCAAGGGCTGCAATCCCAAGTATGCACTCTCCCTTCTGTCTAGCAAATGTACCAGCTGCTAGCAAGCCATTATTGCCACTCTGTCTCAAAGAAAATCAATTGGTTCTGTTCTGTTTCAGTTTGCTTTTGTTTCTCACTCATTGTTTATAACATTCGTTTGTCATTTTTGTCATTTTATAGAGCTTCCAAGAGCAGCTGTCAGGATCTTAAGCAACATGACATTCCTTTTTGTGAGTTTGTCATACACAGCTGAGAGTGCCATTGTCACAGCTTTTATTACCTTCATTCCCAAGTTCATCGAGTCACAGTTTGGTATCCCAGCTTCCAATGCCAGCATCTACACTGGTAAGGCATTGCCACGTAGTGTTACCTTGCAAGGTTGGCTTGGGCTAATGAAATGAGTCAATTAGGAATGAACCAAAAATGTGTTTGTACAAACAGGTGCCTGGGTCCTGATTTCTGCATTTGGTTAGATATTTAGACTATTTTTTTGGTGTTTGTTATATGTGTTTAGTAAAATGTGAACCCATTTATACTGTTAAAGGGCTGAATTTTTTTTTTTTAATTTTTTTTTTTTTTTTTTTTTTTTTTTTTTTTATTTTTTTTTAATAGGCCTAGACATGTTTTCTCGTTTGTTGTTGGTCTCCAAGGAGGAAAAAACAACCTAGAAAAATCATAGACATGACTGCAATTTGTGTGTGCTTTAAAAGATCTCTTAAAAGTGTTATTTTCTGTGAATTTTACTTCTTCTTTGATATTTAAAATATCTTTGTCCTTTTTTTTCCCCTCAGTGAAAAGTTGTTTATCTGTCCCATCCTTCAGTTATCTCTCTCCTCCAGGGTGGTGTTTTTCTCCTTATATACATTGAGACAACAATCTAGTCGAGTCAGAACTCCCCAAATTCTCGCCTATCTGTCATTTCAGGAGATCCCTGTCTTGCATGTGTGGCACCTCCCCTGCTGTACCAATGTACAGCCATTTCCAGCTTTTAAGAGAAATACAAACTACAAAATTTTAAGCTTCACACTGCTCTGTGACTGAGAGATGAAGAACTTGGCTACTAAAAGAGGTGGAAATATTGTGCAGAATTGGGGCCTGTGTCATGCAGATGAGTTCCCTTCTAGCTGCATAAAAGACATTTGTCTTTGTAGTAATCTTTTTAAATTCTCCATAGTGCCTCTCATATAGAATAACTGCTAATTGCTTGGCAAGTCAGTTCTTTGTTCCCTCATACTTCCAAGACATTGTGCCCTAGGAGTGATGGAGTGGAGTGAACTGTGGGGACATAGGTGAAGTATGGGGTGAAGCTGTCCAGGGGCATCTGTCAAAAAAGGACAAAAAGTAGCAGAAAGAAGAAGGAAGGTGCATAGATCTCACATGGGAAGAATTTGTCCCTTGCAGTGGCTGGAAGAAATTCAGAGTTTCTAGTGTGGAGAGGGGAAAAGTCAGAGAAGCACCATGTGGTGCTTTCTATTTGAGAGTTTTTGGGATGAGATTTTCTTCAGGGCATGAAATCTCTGTGTTTTGCATATAAGGAGGAAACACTGTCTCATAGGACTGTGATGCTCTCTGAAGCTTAGGGTAGCTGCACACACAGGAGTTTTACTGTAATGAGTCTTGATGGCATGGCTATGCCATAACTTTTTTCATTCTCAAGATAAACCAGAAACATTCTTGCCAGAAAAAGTACTCAACAGCCAGTACATTAAAAAAGGTAAAACTAGTCTGACCTTACCCAAAGTGTGATGTTATTAACATCTTTTGTTTCCCCTGTTATAAATTACTTGATAAAGACTATTATAATTAACCAGAAGAAGAACATGAAATGTATTAGGCTGGATGTGCAACAAGGACAAGTAAGAGCTGCTTCTACAATCCCAACTCTTAAACTTAGCATTGAAGTCAACACTTGTTGATTTGATAATTTTTTTTTTGTAGGAAGGATGGGAAAGGGAAACTTGGAAATCCCATATTAGGTGGCTGCTGGCTAATAAAGTAAAAGACATAACAAGTTCACAAATTTTCTGGTTAGTAAAAGAGAATTTACCTGTTATTTACGTTATACATCTATGCTTAATATGCACATTGCCAGCTGAGTACATGTGCTTCCTGAATCTATTAATCTCTTAAAGATTTTACTGGCAATTTTTTATCTTCTAATCAGCAATTCTTTAATTAAGTCTCTATTTCTTTTGGTTTTAAAACAACCCTGGCATTTATCATCATCAAAAAACACTATATGCCAAACTTCATGTCTTCAACTTGTGCAGCTTCTACATTTAATTTCTGCTCTTGGAAAACAGACTGGTTTTGATGCTGTGAAGACTTACTGTTTAGAATCTTCCTTGTGAAATGACGTTTTCTTCTACAATGTCATTGGTGATGGCAGGATAATTAAGGTGCCAGCTGTTTTTCCCTCTATTCTTGCTTTCACAATCTCAACATTTTGGTAAATATTATGTCCCTTTCATCTTTAGACATATTAGCAGAGAATGAGTATGCTTTGCAATAATTGTAAAGGTGTTTACAAGTGATAGTCTTACTGGCTTCTTTAAGAGACAAACATCTTTAACAATTTGGATTGTATAGTTTAGCTCCTCTGTAGGTGCAGCTGCCAAAAGTAGTTCAAATTCCATGTTTATGTGGAATGCATCTTTATTTGCAAAATCTTTAGTTAAAGACCTTCTCACATGTCAGTGAGAAGCAAAAGAAAAGGGAAGAAAAGTGGAAGACATTTGCTGACTTTACCACCAGCTCAAGACCTGACAAGTGAGGACAGCCTGGAGATGTGTTGCTGAACCTTATAACTGCAGCAGCAGAGCAGCAGAGGTTTCATAGGCACATCTTTGTGTCTTAAACTTAACCTAATTCTATTATCTTAATTTTTTAAATTGTGTTTGATCTGTTTGTACTCCACATATCTGTAGAGAGATGAACTAGAATGCTGAGGTAGGAATCATGGAAATCGTAGACTCAAGGTTGGAAAAGACCTCCAAGATCATCAGGTCCCACCTTTGACCAAACACCACCATGTCAATAATCATAGCACCAAGTGCCACTTCTGGTCATTTCTTGAGCATCTCCAGGGATGGTGACTCCACCACCTCCCTGGGCAGCCTATTCCAATGGTTAACCACCCTTACAGTGAAGAAGTTCTTTCTGATGTCCAACCTGAACTTCCCCTGGTCCAGACTGAGGCAATTCCCTCTTGTTCTGATCCTAGTTGCCTGGGAAAGTGCTATTCAGCATGAGTAAAATATCCAGGAGGCAGAATTTGCAGCCAGGCTTGGGTGTGCACTCCCAGGGTGGCCAGGGTTCTGGGGTCCTGCTTGAGGTTATCATGTGTACTTCACTGGAATTAATCATGAGAATGGGAGGTGGGAGATTTATGTACAAATCTGGATTTCTTCAAGTTTTCAGTGGTTAAACTAGACCTATATGTAGCCCTTCTCCCCATTCTAAAATAAATACAAAACAATGTTTCTGCTTGTAAGTACAATAGTGCTTTGGCTACTGTTGATATGATAAGGAGGCTTTTATAAATTTTTTGACAACACTCCAGAGGTTTGAAAAGTCTGACTCAGTTTGCAGAGAATCAGACAATGGAGATCTTACTGCAGCATTTGCAGTCATCTAATTACAGAATGAAACCAATATTTATGTTTTATGCCATTTCTGTAGGTCCTGTTTTAATGGTGTTCGAACTTCTTCCTGGCAGGTGTGATTATTGTCCCAAGTGCTGGTGTTGGTATTGTCCTAGGTGGCTACATTATAAAGAAGCTGAAACTCGGTGCAAGAGAGTCTGCAAAGTTGGCTATGATCTGCAGTGGTGTGTCTCTGCTGTGCTTTTCAACACTCTTCATTGTTGGATGTGAAAGCATTAATCTAGGGGGAATAAATATACCTTACACAACTGGGTAAGTATCTTGCATGATTATCTCTGGCAAAACCAGCTTTTTCCAATAAGCCTGATCTAGAAATGTAAAAAATGCTGATAGCTGATGTACTGAGGAAGCCAAATGTTCAGATGAGAATTTAGTGACTATTGTGATATAAACACGTGCTGTTAGTGTGTGGCACTTGTTTTTCATGTCTGGTTTATAATGCAGTTTATGTAATAACTTACCTTTTTGAGGGATGAGAATATGCCTTAGAATGGCCTTCAGTGATGCAGAAAAATAAGAATAGTCCTCTGTAGATTACTTAGAATTTACTTAGTGTTTCAATGTTTTCTGCTCATAAAAATTGTGAAATTGTAAAAAAATTAGGTGAATTCTGAAGATTATTTCTGAATGGGTCTATTAACTATCACCTTAATAGTATTTTAGGTCTAGAGTCCCTGTTTGAGGGGAATCACTTGGGCATGTGCTACTCACATTAGTGGTGTGACTGCTTCTGAAGCCCTTCCTAGTTGTGTGATGTGGATCATCAAGACAGCAACTAGACCATATTCCCTAAAGTTACGTAGAGAGTGAAGAGGACTGCAATTAAGAAGATGTGGATGTAGGAAGGGCTTGGAAGTGAGTGATTTAGACTGTGGCATTAAATGCATGGAAGGACATAAAAAAAGAGAAAAAGGATTTTTGGAGGGAAGGCAGTGTGGTAAAACTTGAGACATTTTCATTGGAAGAGGATTCCATAGAAGCCTGATCATGAGCTTTTATTTTCTTTCTTACTTTGTACATGAGATTTTCCTTAAAATTGCTTCCTTCTTGTAGGTTAAACACAGGAACAGAGTAAGTGTTTGGAGAGTGTGAACCTATCTGAAGCAATGTTTTTCCCCTTTGCTTTTACATCTGAGGCATGTCTGCCTTTTAATTATAACCAGGTGCTGGTTGTCAGATCCATTTGTATGTTTGCTTTTAGGGCTCAGCTCTGGACTCCTAATATTTTGAAGAGAATGTAGAGTGTGGAGCAGGAAAAGAGATGATGAAATTGAGAAAAAATACAGTGGGGCAGAGGGATAGCAAGTGAAAAACAAAAGAGGTAAAAGGGGAAGCAAGGGAAGAAGAAAATAGGCACTGTTTACACAGAGAGTGTTTTGCATTGCTTGTTGCTGGGTGTTACTACACTGCTGTCAAACCTTAATGCTAGAGCAAAGAAAACCAGCAGCTGAAAGTCAAGAGCTGATGAAAGACTGTTACTCCTTTGTATTCCTAAGACCTAGAGTTAAAGCTTGCTGCTGGGGGGTGTCAGTAGAAGGAAGTAGCATGGTGATATAGCCTTGTCTGAGCTTAGTGGGCTGAAGATGGAGAGAAGAGGGATGGGAAGGGGGTGGAATGCTTTTGATTGTCCACCTGCTGTTAATGTTTGTGACAGCCTGTAGGTGTAGATGAAGAAATGAAAATTAATACAAATGAAAACATAAATTTCAGATAGGAATTAGTCAATCTGGGTGGCAATCAGACATCAAAATGTCCCTGCTTGACTAATGAGAAGCCTGTACCTTTCTGTTTGGAGAAGAAGTCCCATTTGATTTAAATATCTATTTCTAAACCAAAGACGAGGTGTACTATTGTTATGTAATTCATAGCCTTCATGCTGGAATTGTAAGAGTGTCTTGTTTTTTTTTTTTTTGGTAAGTAATAACATTTGTAGTAAATACATAGCATCAATTGAAATAGGCATCAATTCACAGCTGTTGTGCAAGTCTTACTTCCTTCCCCCCTTCACCTAATTGTTCGTATTGAGAAAAGAGGTGAGAAATAGTAATGGCAAAATTTTCACACCTGTTGATGTATAAAAACTCTTTGAACTCAGTATAAAAATAGTACTGACTGTAATGTCATCAGAAATTGAGAATTACCACCATGTTACAAAGCATAGTCCAGCTAGATTTTTGTAACACAGAGTTCAAGTCCACATTTATTATCAAAATGATAGTAAAAAGGCAGTACTACACATAAATTAATCTTGAATATCTGACATGATAAGCATTCTTTTAATCCTCATGATCAATCATTTGATAGCTTCAAATGACTGACTTAGTAGGCAACTCTTTAACTCAGCCATCAAAGAATGTTGGCCATGGAATAAAAAAAAGCATGCTTTCATTTTGAGTTTAATAAATCACATACTTCTTTCTCTACTTAGACTGTAGTGCAGCATAGGGATGTCAAAGCCAGTTCAACAGGCAAGATTGGGTAGGGAAAGCAGTAGAGCTGCCTGGTTTGGGATAGATTGCATGATGCTGTACCTAAACATGGCAATGCCAGGTCTGATATCTGACCTACCTGCACTGGCAGCAACTCAAAGATCTCAGATACATTGGGCAGTGTAGACTTACCCTGCAGGATAATTTCTGGACAAATATATTAATTTCTCCTGTTTGTTTTTTATACATTTAAACATACAGTTTTTTCTTTGGTGAACTGAGCCATAAACAACTACAAAGGAGAGGGATGAACTAGGTTTCAGTTAATGTAGAAGTATGTGCATACCAGTACTCTGAAAAGCAGTGACAGTCACAATTCAGTATGTTTCATAACTCAGTATTTTTCTAACTGTCCCAGCTGCAAGGAAGTGGATGGGACCTGGAGGCTTGCACAGATCAGAATATATTAGAAAGGATTTTCTGCTGTTTTATGTTGGGCACAAACAGTTTTGCTGTTGTTGGCGTGTCATCAGCATTTCTGTTCTCAGGAAGATCAAGGGCACCTCTGTATTGGACACCTCAGCATTTTAGAACCTATTGTTCCATGCCCCAGCCTTGTTCTAAGGACATTTGATACTCAAATTGCAGCATAGGGAGCCTTATGTCAAACCACAGTAGGCCTCCCTTCTCTTGCACCATAACTGCATCCAGGTGGGAAGTCCTGAACAAGTGAATGGTCTGGACAAGAGTCCTGATGGCTTTTAAATATTTCTAAGGAGGGAAGCTCCACAACCTCCCTGGGAAAGCTGTGTCACCACCCAGTCACCTTCACAGTGAAATGTGTTTCCTGATGTTTGTAGTGAGCCTCCTGTGTTTCAGTGTGTGCCCATTGCCTCTGTTCCTGGCACTGGGCACCACTGAAAAGAGCCTTGCTCCATCTTCTTTGCATCATCCCTTCAGGTGTTTATAGGCATTGATGAAATCCCCCTGAGCCTTTTCCAGGCTGAACAGTCTCGGCTCACTCAGCTTTTCCTCAGAAGAGAGATGCTCCAGTCCTTTCATCATCTTCGTGGACTTTCACTGGTCTCTCTCCTCTTCTACTGAGGAGCCCAGAACTGAACGCAGCACTGCAGATGTGGCCTCACCAGTACTGAACAAAAGGGAAAGAGCAGAGATCAGCTGCTTTGTTATTTTTCAGACCTGCCTCTTGCATGTATTGTCATATAAGGCAGCTAAAACAGCCTCCATGGTGAGCTTACTCATAGTGATAGAGTCCTGGATTAGTTCAGTTCCATCTCTCACATTTCTGATATATAATGAATCAACAGAGACTCTTTTTGATTGCTTTGTGTTGTTTTGGTGCAATTAAAGTTTAGTTACAGCGTACAATTGGCTTACTGATGTATTTCACATAAAATATATTTATATTCTTCCTCTTGTATCACCAGTTTGAGTTTCTGTTTTTCTTGTATCTATTTCAGTCCAATCAGCCAGTGGTATCCCTTAACTTGAAAGCAGTGACTAATTGGATCAGAACAATAACAACAAAGAAGGAATCCAGCTAACACAGTGAGAGGGTCCCTTGTTTGACAGCTACACAAAAATTGCATCATTGCTGCAATTCCAGCTGCTTGCCAACAAGGAGACTGCAGATCTCTGCCATCCAGAATGTCCTTCAATACCAAACCAAAAATACTGCTATCAAATTAAGATAATCCTTTTTATCCTATAGCCCAATAGTAAGATTATAGAAACTATGTGGTGAGGTTATCTCCTTCCCTTTGTATTTCCTTGGTCCTGTAGGTTATTACAGTGATATCAATATGTGCAAAATCAATTATTTGTTTAGATGTTACCAAAATACAGTTTGACTTTCTTTTTTTAAAAAAAAACTGCATTTCATTTAAATTATAGTCTTGTGGCAAGAGGGTGTACTTTTTCTTCCCCAGTATATGTTCATTGACTGCCAGTACAGTGATGTTTCAGTCCAAGCCTGAGTATGTGAAATAACAGGTCACAGCTCAAAAAACTCGAGGCAATAAATTATATTTTCCCTTTTCTCACTTTACTCCTATACCACAAACCTTCCCTGGAGTAACAGCTGGAGAGGAAAACACATTTTAGAAAAAAATGTTAGAAACTAAAGTCCTTTACATTGTTAGTCACATCTAATAAAGGTCTTATGTTTACTAGCATTGTGTGAGAGAGACACTGAACAGTCTCCCTGAGAAGTGAGCAAATGCAATTTGTCAGATGGGATTCTGTCCCAGCACATGTTTAGCAAACTTGCAGTTGAATCTCATTAATGGAAGGAGCAGCATCATTGTTTGTAATTGAAAGAACAGTTCAGGAAGTGCTGTCATTTGGGGTTGGTTTCTGTTTGTGTGCTGGTGCATGACTGGTGTCCTTGGCAGCTCAGGTGCAGGAGTGTTGCAAGTTGGCAGTATCTGCACCTGCTGAAACATGCAGAGCAGCTCTTTCTGAGACATCCCATTTTCTACACCAGCTGCTGCATTGAAACTAGGCTGCTTTCCCCACAGATCAGCTCATGAGCAGAACATACTAGCTTTGGTGCAATTTCCCTAAGAACCTGCTCTTAATGGCTGATACAGGTAAATCTGTGATGGGCTGTGCTATAACTCAGGGATAAATGCTTTGTTTTCCTTTGTGGAGAGTAGGCAGCCTTCCAGTGCCAGAAGGCAGGATTAGCAGAGTGCTTTTGTTCAGTTTGCTTGCTGAAAAATGCATACCTTCAAGAAAAAATGATTCCTTTCTGAAAGAACTGTTCAGAAAAACTGTTGTAGTATGTGCTGTATGGTTGATCCCATATGATGAAAATGGGGTTACACAGACAAGTGTTAGTAAAGATTTCATGTCCCCAGCATCTGAAACTCCTTCATCCTTCATTTGTTTCCCACCACTGACAGACAAGTGAACAATGAGAGAAGAGTGAAGGTAATGAATATGAAAGCATAAGACTATTACAACTGTCTGATAATGAACTTTTGGAAAGGCAGTTAGTAGATAATTTTGTGTATTAACGTTCTTGAAAGGATGAAAAAACCCAAACCTCTCTGTGTGCAAGGTATTTGCTCTAAGCAACAAAAAGAAATTACCCAATTAAGCCTTACAGTGATATGCTGAGGAAAAAAGGTGGTGAAAGCTGGAGAGACAGAGTTTGCAGTAACTTATTAATTTGAGCATATTTGTTTTGTGTATCTGTAAACTTAAGTTGTCTTCTTGGACAAATTAAAAAATGCCCATGAGATTAAATTATCACAGTGGTCTCAGTTCAGTTTCCAGTTTCATGCTTCTCATTTCTTGCATGCCTGATTTCATTCACCCCTGTTTTNTTTTTTTTTTTTTTTTTTTATGCTGATTTCCTAACTTCTGTGTCATGGTAATGTTCAGCAGTGCAGCTGAAGTGAGTTAGCTATGAAAGCAGAGCCAGACAGGTTCCTGAGAAGGGTTATAGGTGGTGAAGGGGTAAAAGATCAGAACAATTTGTGCTGCAGGGTGAGAGAGGTTGGACAGTGGAACCCGAGCTGTGCCTTTCCTGGCAGTCTGGGCTGTCCCTGGACCTGGTCATGTGCAGTGTGGCAAAGTCCTGTTGTCAACAGGAACACAGACACAAGGGTCTCCCAGGCAGGTTGTGGAGTCTCTCCTTGTGCCAAGTATTCAGGCATCTGGGACATCCAGCTCATCAGGCTGACTAGGATTTCATAAAACTCCAAAAATGCTGTTTCTCCTGTTGGTATGAAAAGCTTTTGCCACTGTGCTGTTGAAATTTGTGTGTTCCTGAGGAATGTTTTGATGATTTGGTGTTTTTTTCCATTGGAGAAAAAGTCTGGTTGAGAGATTACTGTAGAAGTCTGCCTGTTGCTATATGATGAGTTACTGCATACTGCTTATTGAAATCCAGCAGGATATAGTATGACAAATTTCAGCTGATAGCTGAGAAGGTGTCAGAACCACTACCAGTCCTGGATATTTGACTTCCTGCACAAGCTTGTTTCTAAAAGTGTATCTTGTTTGTTTATGGAGCAAGAAACAAAACACTCAGAAAGGCTTTGGTTAGCATCCAACTAGATCGTAAAGTGTAAAGTAGTTTCAAGAGCTAAATTTGTGGACCTGATTTGTGTGATCTGTAGACAGTCAATAAATATTTGAAAGCTACTTAGTAATATTTAATTTTCTGCAAAAGTACACAGCTGGGAAGACAAACATGTTCAGCAAAAGCAAATAGTGGCATATAAATCCAAGAGAACCAGTCAAGTGGAATGCTCTGAGCAGCCATCGTGCTGCTGAGTGTCACTAATGACAGGAGGTGAGGTGATGCAGCATGGGTGACAGTCGCTGTGTGCAGGATGGCTCTGGAGCCAAGCCTCTGGTCCAGTCAGGGGCAGAAGGTGGGAACAGAAGAACATTCTCTGTATTCCCTGGGGTAGCTGGGATGCTGTAGGTCTGTTTAGTTTACTTGTTTATCTTCACACTTGGCCATGCATCGCAGATGTGAAGGCAAGCCAACAGTAACCCTTGTGAAGCTCTGCAGCGTGGCAGTCTGTGAGCATGTGTACAGGATCTTGATGATGCAGACACAAACCCAATCCAGATTCCATTCAGCTCCTGCCTGGCTGGTGCTGAAATTCCCTGGATATCTACTGATCTGCTCAGAGCAGAGGTACTTGAGGTAAACAGCAGTGGCCATTGAGCAGTACTGAGAGCAGGGCAAACAAAACAGAACAGTTAATTCAGTATAACACTGTAGTGCCCGGTGTGGAGTGGTTGTGCACTTTGTATAATTCTCAGACATTAGTATTGTTACCAATTCTCAAGGACTAGTGAAGTGAAGTAAGCTACTGTTTGCATTTTGGCCAGAGGTCTCAAAGACCAAGCATAGATTTGTGTAGTTTCAGGGAGCCGTGCAGGTGCAGGTTTTTATGCTGCCTTGACTCAAGGATGGGAAAGAAGCATTTGAAATATGTCCAAATCCATAAGGGGTTTGGGCTTTGGCCACATTTTGGGGAATGGTCTAGGGAAGAAGAGTGGTGATTTGTTTACAGACATTTAGTAAAAGCACAGCAGTCTTCCAGATCTAGAGAGCTTTGTGTAGATTTCACATATTTTTATAAGTAATACAGGCATTTTTTTTCTGAACAGCTGTTGGTATGTGGGAAAAGATGCCTATTAGTTCAGATTAGTTCACAGAATCCTTACATATTGTCACTGTGTCTTTCATTAGTAATCAACAAAAAATTACTGCAGGTTAGAATAGACATATAAAACAGTGGTCTCTTCATAGAGGAAAAAAAATGGGAAAAATATACCTATTACCTAGTCAAATATGATACAAATTTTAGACTTTGGTATTATTTCTTTTATTATGTTTTTAGTTGATGGCAAGGATGACCTGGATGTTCTTCTGTCATATATATAACCTAGAGTTAATTCAATCTTTGTCTAAAATCAACTCTTAGTTCCAGAGTTAAAGAGTAGGATGTTTGCTCCCTCTGTACAGGAGAATATGGATATGTGTGTATGCTCTACTAGCATCTTCTTTTTCCTTTCTTCAGTCCCACTCTTGCCATGGCACACAGGAATCTGACTGGAAGCTGTAATGTTAACTGTGGATGTAAGATTCATGAGTACGAGCCTGTCTGTGGATCAGATGGAATAACATATTTTAATCCTTGCCTAGCTGGCTGCATCAGTGGTGGAAACCACAGCACAGGGGTAAGTGCTTCACCCACCATCCACACACACACAATCCCTTGGGGCCAGTGCAGATCAAACTTCTCTGTTCCTAGCTCAAGCTCCTCTGAGCTTCACAGAAGTTCTCTGCAGGTAACTCCATCTCTGAGCCTTTCCATGATTTGAAAGACTGCCAATGCTGTTATTGCATGGTCCCAACCCTTTCTTAAAGGAAACCTTCCTTCTAAAGGAAGCCTAGCTTCCTTTAGTTATGTACCAGTTTGAGGCACAAGTTCATTTGTACTAAGTGAATCCTCCAGCTGAGTGAGTGCAAATTCCATGGGATAAGGAGGGCTGGTGTTTCCCGGACCCCAAAGACCTTGGTGGCAGTGCCCTGCATGCCTGCTGTTCCTGCAGGGCTTGGAGAGGGTACCTTGAGTCAGTGTCATCTAATGCAGCTTTCTGCCAGTGCACACAGACATGTCAAACTGTCTTTCCTCTAGCTCAGTCTTACCTTCTAGAGCACTTTGGTTTTTTTGTGACTCCCTCTCTAAGCTGGAGGAAGAACTTTATTCTTCAGGTAGTTGAAAGTGTTTTAAACTTGTGTTTCCATTTAGTTAGGATTTGTTTAAAGTCATTGGTGTTTGTGTCAGCCACATTGTTTTGCCCAAGCTGCTCTTGTACCTGCACTAGTGCACTGATAGATCTGTGGTTTTCCTGGCTAGGTAAAGACTGTCCATGTATTCTGCTCTTGTAAAACAGTTTGACCATGGCCTTTTTCTAAACCTCTTCTAGGCTAAATGAAGGTTGTCATCAAACCCAGTAACCAGAACTTAAAAGATGTTAATAATCCACTTTCTTTCTTGGAAATATATTGCTTGTTCCAACCCAGCATTCTAGTTATGCTGAACTAGAGAAGGACATCCTGCTGGTAAAACCAAGCCATGGAAATTTGACAGTTTCTAGGACTGGGCACAAGAAGATAGTTGAAAAGTAAAATCTGACTTACGTATCAACAGAGCATTATGGTCATATTAGTTTCCTTAAGAAATTAACTCTTAAATTCTTCTGTTACAGAACTGTCCTTTAAAAAATAAAATTAAGAAATACAAGAAGTAATGTAAACATTTATTCTCTTAGGGCTTGATTGTGCTTTCTAGAAAGTTTATTTAAAAAGTATCAGTACTCCTGATTTGCAGCTGTGAGCCAGCCTGTGAAGCAGGAGGATGTTAGGTCCAGCACTGTGTTTTCTCAGGTCACCTGGGATAATGGTGTGAAAAAGCATGTTCATACATAGATGCCACTGAGCACAGATTAGTTTCCTTTATTTGTTTTTTTTCCTTTTTAGATTATGTTGCTGGTTTTTAGTAGAAAATTGTTTTGACCATTTGGGAAAGCCTGCAGGGTGAGCCTGTGGTTAAATTTCAGTGTCTATATAATCTAATTTGTACTTTCCTGGATTGAGACATAGGCATGATCTTTGTGGCATTTCACCTGATATTGAACTGGCACTATTAATTTATTTACTAGAGAAATACTCTGGGCGTGTGTGCTTTTCACTACAGATTTTGAAACATACTATTGCATCTTATGATTTAAGAAAAGATGTTTAATGGCCCAAAGTTTTAACTCAGTAGCTAATGGTGAATAGAACAGGACTGACATTGCTTGGAAAAGGCTTTTTTTTGAGTAAATAATCCTTTTTGTATGGTACTTTTAAAAACAACAAACGTAAGTTAGTGCTGCTGTGTAACACACAAAATGTTACTAATGTTTAGTATTTGGATTTAAGTTTATAACAGAGTGTTTTCAAAATTAGCCATTTAAAAGTTCGAACTAAGAGAAGGGATACCACTGTGCAGTTCATACCTGTTTTATATATATACACACACACACACACATCTATTCCTATACTCTTAATATTTCTGTCATGCTATGTCTGTCTCATTTAATACATAGATTGAGTTTCACTGGTGATGAACCAAGATTGAGTAGTAAAGAGGTCTAATTTCTGTAGGATTTCTATTTGGCATTTGCATTTGGAAGTAATAAGGAGTTTAGGGTGAGGTACTGTAGAAAGAAATTAGGTACTCATGTGATGTTAGAGTGGAGTACTGCCTTGGGAAACCAGAATCTGTCATTGGCTTTGTTTCTGAGTGATGCTGGGCGAGTCAGTTAAACAAAGCTTCTCCCCTTTGGTCATTAGTCTTGTATTCTTCATGTTCTGAATGATGAACATGAGCAACAACCAGAAGTGCCACTTGTAGAGGGACTGCCTAAATCTGTATTTGAAGGCATGAAAAGTTACATTTGGAATATATTTAGTTGGGTATAATGGAAAATGTTCTGAAAAAAAGGATTCCAGTTTTCTCAAATTAGTTACCCATGTTTGTGAAATCTTTGATCCATTTCAGTCACTTAACTACAAAATAGAGATAACATCAATACCTTATAACTGTTTTGAAGATAAATTACTCCTTATTGAAAGAGTTAATAGTGAGTGTTACAGTGTTATAATAGTGAGTGTTACCGAAAATCCAAATGAAATATGAGCCCTTCCATCTTTTTAGTGGAATATTTTTAGTCTGAGGAAAAACTTCCTCAGACTCAGTCATATTTTGAAAATGGGAGATAAAATACTGGTTAAATAGATATATTATTAAGATGTTCAGCTAACTCCTATGGGGGAAAAAGGTGTGAGATTACATGATGGCATGGATGCATATAAAGGTATACATTAAAACTGACGAACAGTCATGATTTGGATATGTCTTGATATCTAAGTGCTTAAATTCACTGTCTTAAGATGATTTTGTAACTACTGTGCCTATAATGGTTCAAGGTTTGATGAATGAAAAAATTGAAAGAGAATGCTCCTTCCTGTAACATCACATATGTCCTGACCAGTTTATTCTGTAGCACTGGAATATTCTGATTTGCTGCACACCCCTTTGCCATACATTAGATGAAAACAGAAGTATCATAAATGTGAAAGAAGGCTATTTCTGATCTCACTCTTCTTTCCCTTGTTCAAATGATAGTCCCATTTGCCTGTGAAATGCTACTTCTTTTTTCAGTCTCTTCATCTTAGTTTCATTCCCTTTGTGCATTCAGGAATCTCTCAGTGAGTCCTCCAGTCTCACTATTTTAGTCTCTGCTTTTCCCTTTATTCTCTGTTTTTGCTCCTGTCCCGATCTACACCTACATCCAGGTGGAAGAAGGTCCTGAGCTTCAAGCATGAAGTGCAGCTTGTTGCTCTTTGGCCAGATCTGGGTAGCCTTCCATTAACGTGGCAAAAGACATTGTCTGAATTTGAAAGTCAGCAGCTTGCTGAATTTCAGAGTATGGCATTGTCACTGCTGCCTGAAGAGTGTTTCCTCACATTTTTTGTAGTAAAATACAAACAGTATTTTTCTCCAGCCTCCCTGTCAGAAGTGATCAAATTGTTTTGTCAATATTTCCCAAATACATTCCAGATTTTTTTTTAAACTCAGACTAAATAATGCAATGGAAATGCACCTCATCAGGCAGCGTCCTGGCCAGCTTTAAAATTACTTGGAGACATAACTTTGCTTGTGCTTGTGGTAATGATGCTCGAGGCAGAAGTACCACAGGACTGTTGTATGATGTCTGTTTGCAATGTCTTTCTTACATACACTTTTCACCTGGAAACGTTCTTTTCTGCTCTCGCAGGTGAGAAATTACACAGACTGTGGCTGTGTGCAGAGTCGCCAGGTGATCACTCCGCCCACAGTGGGCCAGCGCAGCCAGCTCCGGCTGGTGATTGTCAAAACCTACCTGAATGAGAACGGCTATGCTGTGTCTGGGAAGTGTGACCGAACCTGCAACACGCTCATCCCATTCCTCATATTCCTATTCATTGTAACCCTTATAACAGCATGTGCCCAGCCATCAGCTGTCATTGTGACACTCAGGTGAGAGCTCAGTTGTGTTTTGTAAGTACTTTTGCTGTGCCCGCTATCACCAGCGCCTGTCAAGCTTGTGTATCCTTAAAAAGTGAATAAAATCCTTGTGTAGCCTTAAAAAGTGAAAGGGCTGACAGGGATAGGGTGGAATCTGTTTGTATTTAGAATATGTAATATGATAATCCACTTCAGGAAACATGAAGTAAATTCCAGGTGCTATAAAGAGAAAACAAGCAAAATGTCATGGAAGAAGATGATTACTCCTGCATTTTCAATTGCAAATTAAAAGTATTTAAAATTTTCCTTTTCTCGTTCTTAAAATTGCTCATTCCTGCCACATGCCTGGTTTTGAGTCTTCCTTTTTTATCTTCACAAGAATTTTGAACTTGTATTGTAGTAGTGGTGTTATTGCTATTATTCTAAGGATAGAGAACAACACGGCCTTTGCAGGAAAAAGGCAGTGGCATTTATTTGTCAATTTCAGAAAAAAAACCATATTTTTGGATTGGCTTTTCCCATCTCTGCCACCTAATTTGATAAACATAATCATTCCCTGTAACATCTTTGTCCATTTAAAACATAGTTCCTGTAAGTGAAGTTCTGCTGATTTTTAAAGAAAAGTGAGCTGAAAATATATAATATGGTCTAATGCTAAAATAAATTTGTATTTGTTCAGTCTATGTTGCTGCTGTTTAAAGAGGTGGAGGAATTAAAGGAAAATTATATAATTATTTACTAGAATTTACAAAGCATGCCCGTAAGCATTGGTTCTGCTGATAACAGGAGGACAAAGATTGGTTTAAAGATGTCTGTTTGGTTTGAGATCTCAAACTGAAGAGCACAGAGTTGAAGAAGTAAGTTCTTTGCAGATGAAGATGAGTTGGAAGATAAAAAAAAAAATTTAAAAATAGTTCAGTTGGAAGGGACCTACAATGAGCACAGATTCATAGAATCTGAAGTGGTTTGAGGGAACATTAAAAAATACCTAGTTCCAGCCTGCTGTCATGGACAAGGACACCTTTCCTAGACCAGGTTGCTCAGAGCTCCATCCAGCCTGACCTTGAACTTTTCCAGGGATGGGGCATCCACTACTTCTCTAGGAAATCTGTTCCAGTGCCTAACTGCACTCACAGTGAAGAATTATCTCCTAGTATCTGATCTAAACCTACTCTTTCTCAGTTTGAAGCCACTGCCCCTTGTCTTGTCCCTAGGTTCTCTGGTAAATATTCTCTCTAATCATCCAGTCCAACTGCCTGAGCACTGCAGGCCTGAGCAGAAATGAAAACCTGTTAGTGAGGGCATTGTCCAAACAGTGACAGGCTCGAGGCATCGACCGCCTCTCTAGGAAGCCTCTTCCAGTGTTTGAGGTACTCTTCAGAAGCACACCCTAAACGATCCAGATGCAAATGGCATCCTATCTATGAAACCAGGTTCAAGTTGATCTGAAAGCTTGAAATGCTTGTGGTGTTCGTGTCAGGTCTCAGCATTAGCTGTTTAGCTGCATTAATTGCTAACATAAAGACACATTTTTGTTGTATCGTGGGGTGTTGAGGAGGACTACCACACATTTTGTCCTGGTTTTGTGTAAAATCTGTCTTCAAACTGAGTTTTTTTTTTACACCAGTCTTGTGCCTTTTATTTCTGTGAGAATGGTCCTCCCAACCAGGTAGGATTTCCTTCTGGTAGTGCTGTCTTTAGAGCTTCGCTCTGATACTGTGGGACAAATTTAGGCCCCTCTAAAAATAATAATAATGACAAATCTTTGTAATAGGTCATGGAACTTAGGAAAACATGAGGCAGATCAAGATGTAGCTTTGGTATCCTTAGACTCAGTTGTGAGCACAGCTGAGGAACTCTCTGGCAGGAATCTTTGTCTCACCTCTTCCAAGGACAAGCACTCTCTTGCTGTCGTTTTCTCAGCTCAAGTGGCTAAGGTTTATGCAGAAGCCTGCTGCTGACACAGGGAGGACTGTGCTGTATCACATTGAGGAATTTTGCCTTCCAGTTTGCTTTTCAAAAACTCCACAGAATGGGTGTAAGAATCACTGTTGGGACATGGAAGACAGGCACTCGGGGCTGGGCACATCAGAATTCCAGCTGCTCAGCATTACTTCATCTATTGCATGCATAGCACCATTATAATTCAGAGACTTTTGACTTTATTTCTTCTGTTTCTAGATTTCCCAAATGTAAAATAATAGTAATTAAAAAATATTGCCCTTGCATTTAAATTAGCAAAGGCAAATGAAGATGAATATTGCAGTGAACCTCACAACAGTGAGGTACATAAGGGACAGCTCCAACAGGATTTTGTAATGCTCAGTACAAAAAATGGGGACCCACACACCTCTGTCCCAAACCACATATTGTGCTTTGTGCATTGGTCAAAGGTCTGTGGCCCAAGTTGGTTCTCCCATTTCTCTATCTCTTGACTTCAAAACTGGATTTCACAGATGCATCCCTTTGGCTGCAGATTTTCATGTGTTTTTTATGGTGTGTTTCAGTGTCATTAGAAGCTGTCTATCTTAAGACCTTTAGGCGAAAAATTAAAAATATTTTAAAATCGGTAGATAATTTGTGGTTTACTAAAATTGTAGCTGCGGTGTGGAATTTTGTTACCCTCTATTCAGTCTTTGTAAGTTTGACATTTTTCCCTAGAAATCACTGGAAGGAATCTTGTATTACTTGAATTGAAAAGGTATTTAAAGAGTCTGTTGGGATATTTGTACTGAAATTTCTCATAAAGTAACTCCAAAGTGCTTATGCTACGCAAAGATTTGTTAAATTCAGAAGCCGAGTCCAGCCTTCAACAATTAAATGATCTACTAATTCTTATTTACCTCAAAAATATTAAGAAAAATAAATTAAGATGTGAAATAATAGAAAGCTATCATGAGAAGCCATGAACATTTTGTGTGGATTCTCTGAATTTCCTTAATGTGTTTGGATCAAATTCTTCAGGCCTTACACAGGTAAAGAAAGGCAAAAGGCATGACTGAGATTTTGATTAAACAGGTCCAGGAGGGGCTGGCTGTATTTTTTCCTAGCAGTAAGAGTTAACAGTAGTAGAAGCTAAAGAAAAGAAATTTAAACAAAGATTTTTCGATAGCTGAGAAAAAAGCCATGGAGTAGAGCCAGAGCATACCAGGATGATTATCAGTTATGACTGTTTCTTCACTGGAGTTTTCTGTCCACCTGCTAGGTCTGTGGAAGATGGGGAGCGGCCCTTTGCACTAGGAATGCAGTTTGTTTTATTAAGAACTCTTGGTAAGTCTTACAGTAGCTCAGCATTTCCATAAAGACCATGTTCAGCTTAAATGCACCATAAAAGTATTAAAATTGCATAAATCTGCAACTAATTGCTTGACTAACTGTATTAGGAACCTAAAATTAATAACTTCTGAAAATATTGCATCTGAAAATGTGTTTAATTTGCTTTGTTTAGTGACTTTCTAGAAAAACACTGTTTCACAGGAAGATAAATTTTTACAGTTTCAAATTGTACTTAAAAATTAATAATTGCTAAATATTATTTTAAAGGATTTTTTAGCTTTCAAAACCAGAATTTTGTTGCTTTCAACAATAACAATATTTTTTTCTAATTTTTAAAATAAGCGTTTGTTACTTAATGTCTTAATGTCTTCCTTCTAATAATATTTAATGTCTTTCAATTGTTTCAAAGCAAAAATAGGTAGATGTTAAAAGTCTTTATTTTTCAAAACATTCCCTTCCAAGCTCTTGTATTTCTAAAATCCTGCCCCTAAAGAGCCCTTTGGGTGTCCAGCTACTGTGAAATACATGACTAGAGCTAGCAAGGTCTGTTCTAAGAGAACAAGAGAAACCCATAAACCTGCATCTTCAACTTCCATTTGAGGAAGGATATTTCAATCTCATCTTAAAGATGTTGTATTTATGGAGAAAGCAGGAGCATTCATTGGACTGGCTTCATTTTTAGCTGCCTTAGAAATTAAAGTCTGTTTCTTGGGAAGATTTATTCAAAGGGAAATTTATAATCTTAATGGTCTTATATCTATCTTCAAAAACATTTTGTGATCTTCAGTGCTTTTTCACCTTAATCTAAAAACAGTATGTTTCCCAGTTCATGGCAAAGGATGTTCAACAGGTAATTCTGTGGAGATAATGTATTTCACCTTCTGTCTTCCTGAGAGCAAAGTTGGATTTTTTGGGGGGAAGCACATAGCTCAAGACCTGTCTGGGGACAGCAGATTGAAGTACCTGTTGTAAGGTGCTGCTGCATTGACTTCTTTGAATTCTCTCCCATTTGTGGTAGGTTTCATGTGTGGGGTAAATAGTGTTGGTGGGAAGATTGGCTGGCCAGTTTTCTGTGTTTTACGTGAGAACAGCACTGTAGAAATCTCAAAAATGTTCAACCTACGCTCTTTGGCTGGGGCATATAGTTTCTTTAGAAGTTTTCCACAATATGCTAACACATATTATTTCTCTTGCTATTTTTGTTTCAGCTTACATTCCCACTCCAATTTATTTTGGGGCTGTTATTGACACCACGTGCATGCTTTGGCAGCAGGATTGTGGCGTACAAGGATCTTGTTGGGAATACGATGTCACCTCGTTTCGTTTTGTCTACTTTGGGTTGGCAGCTGCTCTCAAGTTCGTGGGATTCTTTTTTATTTTCCTGGCCTGGTATTCCATAAAGTGTAAAGAAGAACAACTGCAGAGACAGAGTTGGAGGGCTTCACCGGTGAACACTGTGAGTGAGATGGTTGGACAAGCTGGACCCCAACAAAACTATGCACGGACTAGATCCTGCCCTACCTTCAGTTCCCAAGGAGACATCAGTGTGGCACAAGGAATGAACTGCTTAGCACAGACCTACCCCGGCCCTTTTTCAGAAGCAATAAATTCCTCAAATGAAAATGCATTGGAAGAAGTCACTGTTGAGATATAGACCCCTGGCTTGGTAATGTAATATTTAGTTTTGTTGGTTGGCTTAGTTACGGCGCCTTGTAAAACACCTGTGCCTTCTATTTTTAATCTAAATGTAACACGTGATAAAACCAACAAAGCTTGATGCAAACCACCATAATATGTTCCTGAGGGCTGGATACCTCAAACCAACCTGAGTTCTTATTTCTCCCCTCCTGACAATGGAGTTTTAAAAATTGTGTTTGTAATTATTTCAGATGTGTCCATTAAATGTCCATGCTCTGATCTAATATCATTGTAAAGTTGAGGTGTTATGAACAGCAGAAGTAAGTGGAAGAGTGACAAAAACTCATTATTGTTGATGTCTAGACTGACAAAAAATGCTTAAATGTATTGTCAACTTCATATCCGCAAATTGTATTTTTAATAGATGAGTAATTACTGTGAGTTCTGCTACAAAGCACAACTGAACTTATTTAAACTATGCAACTTATTTGGATAATTGTATGTGCAGCAAATTAAGTTTAAAGCTTGCTTTTAAAGACATTACTGCAATTGAATTTGAAAGGGGCTATTTTCAGACATAATCATTAAATTAAAAAATAACATAAGGTTTAAAGTACTGTTAATAACACGTCAAGCCATACAAGAGTTATGCATCAGGTAACATTAGCAAATGTTGAGTTGTAACATCTTTATCATGTCAAAATGTGCATTAATTTTCATAATTGGGATGTAGTCATTCTTCACAAAGTATATAGAATACTGTAATGCTTGAAGTAAAAAAATTCTGTATTGGTTTATAGTAACATTAAGATGTAAGAATCATACACACATACCAGAGCAGGATATGTGCATATTTCTACAATGTTATTTGGGTGGCTGTTACTAGCACCAAATCCATACTTTCCTGAAGAAGAAAACAAATGGTTATAGTTTGGCAGGAAGTTTGACTGTCCTTCAGAATTGTGTGCCAGTCTAGTTCAGCTTCAGTGGGAAATTCCCAAGGGAGAGCTAATGGCCTCTTCTGGTGTCTGGGACCTGGCGGGTACCTGGCAGCCAGCGGCAGCAGAGTTCAGGCTGCAGGAGTGAGCAGAGGAGCCCCCCGGGGGGCTGTGAGCAGCCTGCCCTCCTGTGCCAGCCAGGAGGCTCTCCCTGCACTCCTGGCACTGCCGAGGCACTGAGCTCCCTGACACCCAGGGCAGCTGGGAACGCAGGGCTGGCTCAGACCCTCGGATTTCTGCCACACTTCGGCCTCTCCGGCTGCCCGATGCTGGGCAGGCTGGTGGGACAGGCCTGGAGGTCTGTGTCCCACACGTCTGCCTTTCCTTTTCTCAGCTTCACTGAAAGCTCCTGTGAAGGCAAAGGGTGAGTTTGTCTCTTCTTTGGCTCTCGGATGAAGAGCTAAAAATAGAAATTATCAGCAAGTGTGGACTCACAGGACATGGTGTGGCCTTTGCTTATTCCAAATTACTGTAGTGTATTCTCTCCCTGGGAAATGCTGAGACTTTCCAATCAAATGTGCTTGGCATTTCATTTCTTGCTCTGGAGGCTTTGTAGCGCCATGCTCATGAAGTACTAATGATGTCTCAAAAGGCAGAAAATTATGTCAGTTGGACACTGGGAAGTCAAGGCTGTATTGTACCCTGCAGGGGAAGTCTTAGAAGTGTAGGAAATTAAAAAGCAGTCTTTTAAGAGGACTCAGTGATAATATGGTTTGGTTTTTGCTGAGTAGAGAATGTGTGTGAAAAAAAATAGGAAAGAGCAGAGCTTCTACATATTTTTGAACAGAGTTATTCCTGATTTAATTTTTCAATTTAGAACATGTGTATTGATCAAATATTATATGGAACCAAGTCCTTGAAAATAAAGACAGTACTCTCATTGGCATCCATTGAGTTGTCCTGGGAAGAGTAGATTTCCCTCTGCCTTTGCCAACTGCCTTTTGTCATCACCTGGATCCTCTTGACCAGCACATGGGACTACCCATAGGGACTACTGCTTATTTCAGAATGTCTCAGTCCATTTATATAGTTTGTAACAATTCTTACTCTTCCTGTCTGAAAACTCTGATTATTCTACCCCAAACGTAGAGGAATATTGTTTTGATCTCTTCCTACTATTCTGTCCATATTGACAGCTTTATTAACAGGGTTAAGCCTGGTGACTCCTCTTATGCAGCCACCAGATACAATGTGTTTTCAGCCAGCACACACTTCCTGAGATAATTGGCTTTTACACTTCTTGTCCTGAGAAATAAATTTCCTTGGCTCAAAGGTGGGTTTTTTTGTGTATATATATATATATATACACATATTTGCTATAGGAGATCAGAACAGATGATAAAAATGTTTCCTTTTGCTTCAGTCTCAAATGCTTGTTCCACCAAGAATTGTGTACCATGGCAAAGATTGGCAAAGTAGTAGGACAGAGTGTAACTGCAGCCCAGCACTTGTCCACTTTTATCACTTCCCTATTTTAATCATCACAGGGAGAAGTGAAGAGTGACAATCTTTCCAAATACCTCAGAAGCAGAGCATTAAGGGAATTGTAAAAGACTGAAGATCAATCTTCTATCCTGATCTCTTATAATGCATGCCTTGTGTGGTTCTGTTCCATACAAAAAGCAAGTGAGAGCAGATTAGGATTGTCAGGAACTAGTGGCACTGATGCCAAAGAATGAGAGTGATAAAAGTGACACTTCTGCAGCTGCTGCTGTTTCTGAGCTTTCAAGGGATTTCATAGCTTGTTGCAATGGAAACCATCTATTTTTTTAGGATATCCTGACCCTTCAGCTTCCAAGAACATTCATATTTCATAAATGGTTGAAAAAGTGGAATGTAGAAAGAAAGATGTTAACTTTGGAAATACTGAAAAAGCCTTCTTTCAATTTTAATTTTTAATTAGAAATTAAATTTTATTTTCTCTTTGAGAATTCTATGCAAAACAAAAAGTAATTCCTTATTTTTCAAACAGTTTTTTTCCTGGTTTTAGTTATAGACAATTTTGGCAATTTGAATAAATTTCTAAAAAATCAATTAAGTCAGGGTCCTCTGAAAGAAAGAAGACCCAAACTCTGGCCAATTTTTGATTGATTCCTGCAGGAGGGTCTCTCATCAGTAATCTGTAAAAGTGTAGACTAAGCCAGTAAAGGTATGCAGGGGAAACACATTCACTTCCTAGAAATGTCAATTCCAGCATTGCCATTGACTGGTATATGGACTGAGACCAGCTGAACAAGCACCATGTGCTGTCATTGCTGGAGGAAGCAGAATCTCTGAGTGCAGCCCTAGCACCCCTAGTCATGGTCAACACACGGTGCTGAAGTGACTTCACAGCAACTAAAAAAGAACTTTGCATGTCACCCAGTGAAGGGGCCCATGCTGTCTTCCTACTGTGAGATCCTCTCACCTTAGAACATAAAATTCCATTAAGTTATAATTTTTGCCACCTTCCCTTTCTATCCACAGAAGGTTTGGTAGCAGTGAATACAAAAAAAGGTGAGGTAGGTGCTATGGGTAGAAAACCCAAGTCACCTGCCTGCAGCTTACCAGCCAGTGATAACATGGAGCAGCAACATCTGGTGATGGTCGAAGTGCCACCATGCCCTTATAGGGACAGACTAATTCCCTCTTCCACCAGTTTGTCCTGATTTAGAGTCAGGAACATGAGAGGAGAAGTAGCCCGAATACATGGACTTGAGTGAACAGGTTCATTGTCTCTGCTTAGCTTCTTATTCACCCTTGTTTCCTCAAAAAGGAGAAAGCTTCAGAATGGATGTAGCTGTGCCCTTGGGTGCTTATGAATGCAGCACCCTCAGGAGATAATTTGTAGATCTTTGCAGGGTTGGAATAATCTAGAGAGTGGTACTCTCCATGTTTCCAGTTTTAGTCAAAAGCTCTCTGGTTTTGGTCCTCTTCTTCCCCTTGAGTTTACTGGATAAAATGTGGTATAATTTGGAACCAATGATGTTTTATGGCCTTTCAGTACAGTGTGAGCAGTTGCAAGAAATTTCAAATATTATGGTGCAATTTGAATTTATTTCGAAACTTTCAGTTCTTTGGCCAGCCTGTATATCCTTTAAAGTGCATGTAGTAACATGCAGTTCTTCAGAACTTACTCTTATGTAAATGAAGTAGAGGCACAAATCTCCTACTAGGTATTAGAAATGTACATGTGAAAGGTCCTAAATTAATTACAAACACTTGAATATAGTGTTTTCAAACATATGGGGAGGGGTTAATATTGGTTATTAATTTGTAGTATTAGCCATTCATCATGGCTCTGATCCAGCAGAACACTTAAATATATGTGGGTAAATTTATATATATAAGTACTGTACTTGTAAATAATACACATATGTAAGTATGGAACTGAATGCTGTCTGCATTCAAAAAGAAATTCCTTTATCCAAAGACTATTTCTATGATGAGCGGTTCCCCCATGGATTCAGTGATAATTGTAAAGCAGAATAGCACAAAGGAACACTTGAGTACTCTCCTGTGGCATTCAGGTGTGGCTACTTACATATCTGGCAATGGAAGAAGGCTGTCATTTTCAAATAGAATTCAAATTCAAAATATTTTGTGGGAATGGTCTCCATTCTCGCTCTTCCTGCCATTCACTTATTTTTGTCTGAAATTTCTGTCTGAAAACCTGTGTGTTACATGGGGAGGTAGATTAAATAAAGACATCTTTCTTTAGAGCCAATGAAATTGCTCAAGTAATGCTGTAGACTCAAACTGTGCCCTTTCACAGGATTTGGACCTAGAGGTTCAGATGACAAATTGTCAGTATCCTGCACAAAACGGAGCAGAGCACTGCCTGCTCAGTGCAACTTCAGAGAGCACGTCTGGGACAGGGGTCAGCACCTTCTGCACTGTTTATGTGGGTTTTCCCCCAAAATGCCTGAATAATTGCTGCCTTACTACACTTTTCTGTGCATGTGGTACCACAGCTCTTCATGGTGTTATATTGACATAAAACTGATGATAAATATGTCCAAAGTGTCTTACTGCTATTTTGGAGCCAGATTCTTTGCCTCACCATTCCAGTGTTGAGGCTGAAGAACCTAGGCCATACCTTGTGTTGGAAGTTAACAAGCTGGTGCTTTACCCATGTGTGTGTGTGAACTAGGGAATATCAAGCTTGTTTAGCTTTTATACTCTATTCACTGGTTATTATACTATTTTTGAAGATCAAAGACAAAATCTTCCTAAACAAGTTTTATCTTTTTTTGTTTTCTCAATAACGTGTTGTTTACAATGGCTTAGGAGATGTCATGCTGGGTGCTTCAGAATCTGGGTTCCCCCTGCTGAAGCCATCCAGCTGTGGTTGCTTTCCAGGGGCTTATAACACCTGGTAACAGAGATTTACCAGGACTGCGACCTGCATCATCATTGCTGTGGACAGAGTGTTTGCTACTTACAGATTAAAACTGTAATCAACGCATTTCAGGTTCTTCACACACTGGGCTTGATTCTTTGGACGTTTTCATCACTTCAGAGTGCTTAGAAAATGGGCAGTCAATGTTTGCTGTTAGTAGATTTATTCTTTGGTAGGGAATTAGGGCTTTCTTCTTTTTTCTTTTAACATCTTGTTTGACAAATAATTCAAAAATGTAAACATTGTCACAGAGATGTGGAGCCTTCTGTGTGAGAACAGGGTATGGCCAGGGTTCATATGATTTGTCTCTTTCACACTGAATATCACCAATACATGTTACTTTGTGGCCAAAGGTTTGAAAGCCTACCTTATCTTCAGAAAAGAAAATTTTCCTGTATTTTCCTCATAATTCATTGAGTAAATTTAGGGGGAAAGTTAACACTACCCCTGTCTCATAGCTGTATCTGTTATATTAAACTGCAGTTTTTAATAACTACAGTTAATACCTTCAGCAGTCACCTCTCCAGTCCTTCAGTTCAGCTCATTTTTTTTATTAATACAGTCTGTTAAACACAGACCTAGCTCTGCAATTTCAAAGTCACTCCAAAGTTTTCTTGACTTCAATTGTTATAAAATTGACGGTTATTTATCCATGTTCCAGTCTACTCTTCTAATTATTGCATTATCCGTTGTGTGTATTGTATTTTTTTTTAATTTTTTCAATCTCAAACCAGTTGTCACAATGTTATCCTGTAACAATGTTTTGTTCATTATATAGAATAGATGAAAAGCTGTGGAATTAATGAAGGGCTAAAAAAGCATCCAAAATGCTGTTCACCTTGAGGAAGGGTGAGACAGCTTGATAATCTCTGGACAAAAGACTAAACAACACTGTGGTGCTAATAGGTACTGAAGTATTTTATGATGTGTTCACTATGATTTAAATGACATATTCAAGGCATGTCAATGATGCAACTACACGTGTTTCTGTTGCTAAAGTCTGGACTGCTCTAACAAAGACAGTGTTAGTAATTCCTGGTGGGCCAATTCCTACCAAGCTCTTCTGTGGGAGAGTAATTTCAGGAGTCTGTGTAGGATTTGGCCCAGCACTGTTAGGCAAAGTAAAAACTACACAGACCAGGGAAGTCTCATGTAGAATGTATTCAGCCTGCTGTAGCGTGTTACTTTATTTAGTTGCTTTGCTTAAGCAAGGGCTAAAAATACATTCTGTAGTAATGATAAGCAACACTGGGATAAATTCTGGAATCACTAAACCAAGCAATATTAGCAAGCGTTTGAATTAAAATGAGAATTGAGGTCTGAACTATGAATGTTTTTTCATGGAATATACCAGAAAGAGAGGGGTAAAATAAGAGCAAATTCTATCTCTAGGAATGGAAAAAGGCCAAATCTGGTTGACTTTAAAGTGAGCTATGGTTTCCAAGAGAGGGGTTTGGTTTTAAAATCTTGAAGACAAAATTTCCATTTTGAATTCTGAACAATAATTTTTTGTGTTATTGTGCCTGGGCTGCTCATGCAGGGCAGGTGTCTGTATTCTAAATAGCACTGAAAGCAGTAATAGCACTAATCACACTTCTGACCAACAGGCCAGAAATTTTTCCTCATTAGGAAACTCCCTATTTGAAAACTTGGAGGGAAATTTCCAAACAAAACAAAAAAAAAATATGTATAAAATGATCCAAAGCTGAGTTTCAGTAAGAAAAGAAGAAAATTTTGTGTCAGTGAGATCCACAGTTGAGGTTTTCCTGAAAGAAGAGCTTCTCTTTTCACCAGCTGAGCAAATGGGAGCTTGGCCACTGGCTGCAGTGCATACCTCTACCAAATGATTTGTGCAGAACAGCAACAGTCTAGGTAGTATTGTAGGAGCATGGAGTGGGCACACTGCCTGTAATGTTTAGTTTTTAAAAAACTCATTATTAAACAAATGTGTAGAGTATTAAGGAAATTTGTAGAGTGTGTCTGATGGTATGAGTGTGTGGGTGCTGTGCTGTGGTAAAAAGAGAATAATTGGTTTATGCTGGGTATTTTTGCATACTTTAGGCTCCTGTATGGTTTTTTTTTAAATTTGTATTTATTTCTCAGCAGAGCTTAGAGTAATTTTAAAGTTATATAACCCATGATTTAATGAAACCTACTGTCAGCATCTGTTGTAAACTTGTGTTTACAAAACAAACTCTTGAATACTTGATACCTGGAAATAAAAAATAGCCTATCATGTGTGTTGATTGGGTCCAGATCCATTCTGATTTCAGAGGAAGACTTACACCTTTTCATTTCCAATACATATAACCACACAAAAAAGCATCTTTCAGATCCCCCTGCGCGTCACCAGTGTCCAAAACCGGAGCTGTTAAACCACGGAAAGTGGATGAAATTAGATTTGTCGCACATCTCAGGTGCCGCTGCCAGTCGGAGGCTGGAGAGATGCAGGCAGCCCTCGGCAGCGCTGGAAGCACAGGGAGGGCTGCAGGCTCAAGGAGAAGCGCTTGTGGCGTGGCTCTGCACTGACACCTGCAGCCCGAGCGGCTGTGCACACACTGCAGGCAGCCAGTGTGACTGCATACACACGGGGGTGGTACATCATTTCTGAAATTACTCTCTGGCTTGTACCCTATTTAGTGCACATCAATTCTCACTGGAAAATTATCTCAGAGCACACTAACAGGATTGAGTTTTGCTGAAACTAAAGAAATTTGTTAAAACATCACATGTACCCAGGCACCCATGGCTGCTCAGGGCTCAAGTCTAGTCCTGGGCATATCTTCCTTGGACAAGGCTGTTGCATCTCTTGGCTTCTCAGCCCTGACAGTTTTACACAGATCCTCTCTGACTGGGCTTGTGTGACCTCAGTGTAGAAAGCTGCAAGCATCTCAAGGGATTTTGGTTGGGAGAGTGGAGATGGTCTATAATCAGACCTGCCCTCTAAGATACTTTCTCTCAACTGTCACAAAAATGTACAGGTGGCTGAATTCCAGAATAATGCTCTGATCCAAATGTTTCTTTGTTTTTGCAAAGCTGCTAGTGTGCATTTACCTCAGTAACAACAGGATTCACCTACAGGTAACAGCTCTAAGTCATGTCCCTGCCCATGGTGGGGTTTAGGACCAGATGGTTTTTAAGGCCACTTCTGACCCAAGCCATTCTATGATTCTATGTCTAGTTCTGGAACTGAAGCACTATGTATCTTTTCTCTTCTGCAGTGCTTTCAGTTGCTAGGTGGTCTCAGAAAGTGTCTCACACTGTCCAAGGATGTGAGGGCAATACTGACTGCCTTATCTTGAATTCCAGATGAAACTTTTTACATAACATTGCTGTCTCCTAAAGATGTTCGAGTTTTAAAGTTCTTCCTGTCCATCTGCAGGGGCCCTTCAGAAAGTAATGAACTATGTACTGCCTTTCAGAATAGACACATCTCTACTGCTCTGCAGATCACAAAAAGCCATGAAGGTCATCTTCTTGGCCCTCCCCCATGTGAGGAGCACTTGCCAGATTTAGGCACTTGCTTCATTTCTGAGCCTTTGACTGCCTCAGCTAGGGGTCAAGAAGCACTGTGCAGAAAGAAATACAAAACAAATTGGGACAGCAACACATTGTTTAGGCTGCATACTCAGAGATATGACAGATTTTGGTCTTTTTAACTTGATTTAGTTTTATATTTGGTGGATGTTTCCAAGGGAGCAAGGATCAGAGCTCGTTGTCTGTACCTGTTGCCTACAGAATGAGCGTCCTTTTACACTTTCTTTCCTCCTCACTCCTACAAGAGACCTGTAAAAAAGGCTGCCACCTAGTTTAGAAAGCAGGGCACTGTTTAGCTGATAGTTTAGATGGCTGACTACTGTCCTAGAAGAAGGAAAGTAGACAACTTTCAAACTAGCAAGATGCTCTTCCATTTCCTGAATGAGTACTTTAAGCTCTAAGGTAAGGAGGAAGGACTAGGGAAGTGAATCAATGGACCACATTCTTGCACCATTCCCTTTTCTATCTCTGCCCCAGCATTAAGAGAGGAAGCACCTTGCTTGGTTCTTTCAAAGAATTGTACTTTCAAAGAATGTAGGGCGCATTGTTGGTGCTGGATAATTCCCTGCACAAAGGCACAAGAGGTGGTTGTGTGGGACCTAGCTTCAATTTGCCTTTGTCCTTCAAGTCTTCCCAAACTTGCTGGCTCAGCCTACTCTGCACCCTGCTTTGAGATACATTTTATGCTTGCTAGTGTGCTTTCAGGGCTCTGACATTGCAGTGACTACTTTTAGAACTCTTGGATTCATCCACTTTCCCAATCTCTGCAAACATCCCTGAAGCTTCATGTCTGCAGGAGCAGCAGAGTCCCAGGACTATGTAAAAGAATTCTAGAAGCGCAGATTCAGAGGCTGAGTTTAGGTACAAAAGTAGTCTTATTCATAGGCCATCAAACAGACATGTAAGAGGGAGCTTACTTTGAAAGCTAAGTTCTTTTTCATGCTGACTTTTGTACAAGGAGGCACAAGTCCTGACTAGGGATCTGTGGTTCACTCTTGGTAAGTGCTGCATGTCTGGTCTGCAGTGCTTTGCTGTCACAGGGAGAGCTGTGCAGGGAGGAGAGAAAGCAGCAAAGCAAGACACGGCAATGAAACATTGCATTGCTTCTGGGAACTGCTGGTTGTGCAGCTCGGTGCATGGAGTTCAAGGAAGAAAGGACCGGATGAATTTGGAATTAAATTAAAATCACATCATATCTTAAACAAACAAAATATATACTTTGCTCAATCTCCAGGAATAATGTTGTGTATTATTTTGTTACCTGTTGTTTTTAATGTGGATGGATTCTTAAAACTGAAACTGTTAACATATTTTTGAAATAAAACTTATTCAGGAGGAAAACTGGATCATGTGAACTTCTCTGAAGCAGGTAAAGTAAAACACTTTTTATTTCAAGAAATATTGCTTCTAGACTTTCCCGAAGCCAGAATTGTACTATAAAAGTATCACAGAAATATTATACAAGATTTAAAAACACAGTTTGTATCCTAGTAACTTAAAACCTATGTACAAGTAGCATCATTCATGACCATAAATATGTTTTTCTATCAATCAGCCCATGACACATACATCAGATAAAGAACTAGTAATTTTAACATATTTACAGAGTCCATCAAAAAGACTGCTTCTTAAAATTATTAAAATCCTACTAAAAGAATCTCCTTTTTAAAAAGTTTCAACTTAAAATACAATATAATGGATGTAAGTTTAACCTGCAGTGCTTGCAATAGCCAAAAAATATTCACTACACTAAGTAACAGGTAACAGGTAGGAAACACACCCGTGAGCTGGACACTGTGGAATTACATCTGTTTGAGGTAATTCTCTTTTGTTGCTGTTATGACCATTATTTAGAAATTTATAAAAATGCAAGGGAAAATATTAATTTTTGAGTAATACAGATTTTCAAAGTCATTTTTTGTATTATATTTCATATGATTTAATGTTTGATAAAGTTGAGAGAGATTTGAAGAGAAAGATTTGAATACAACAACAAAAATTATTACTAAACTACTATTTTTTACCCTCATGTGCCTTTTGTGTGTAAAATAATGGAAAACTAACATGATTTTATCATTCCCTTTAATGCCTGTTCAAAACAAAAAAAAAAGAATTTAAGACTCCAAATAAAAATAACTCAAGATATTGCTCAGAATAATAAAAATCAGGTGGGGTGACAAAAACATTTATATACTGAGGTAAACCTTTCTACCAGTATCAGGAAAAAAAAATGGAATTTTAATACTGACAATATCAACACATAGGGAAACAATCCAATTTAAACAAATCCTTCTACAGTTAACAATAATTAGCCATACCTTTCTGAGAGTAAATTTAATAAAGCAACAAAAACATGCAATATTTTTGCTAAAATAATATTTGAAGAGTCTGTTTCCACAATCCATTGTATTTACCTCTTTCAGGTCAGTCTGTTTATTGGTTTCACAATTTTATAAGACAATGAACAAACTAAGAACCTGTAAGGTATTAGATGCATAAATGGTATGGCATATAGATTTTAAAAGTGCATTTTACTCAAAAGCATGGCATTAAGAATTGCCAGTGGTTAAAATAATTGGTGGAAAAGACTAGGCATTGTGAGTGAACTGAAACACTCAGTCATGGTGGGATCATTTGGAAGTAGAGAAAGTGATTTGGACATCTTTTTCAAAGAAATAGTTTTTAGCTTTCGGAGAATGTGCTGCTGCATTTGAAAGTTAACACTGTTTCTTTTAAGGGTAAACTGGAAATCTTGCTTCCCAGTGTGGAAAATTACTGTAAGAGCATGTGCATATGAATAAAAAAAATGCAGAGAGAAATACTGAACTGGGCTCAATTTAGCTGCAAAACGTATCTACAATAAACATGGAATGTCAGTTGTCTTGATTACCTTTATTAGTTTGCTAAGAAGAAGAAGGAGAACTTAGTTTACAACTTGATCTAATCCAAGGAGAGTGGAGCTGAGGCACTGCCTTCTGCATTCAGGATTTGTGAACTTTCTCCTGCGAGACTTTGTTTGGTTTTTTTTAAGAAAGTTTCTTCTTCCTGGGTACTGACAGGTGAATCCCTAATGGATATGTTTACAGTCTGATGAGCGAAGGGTTCATCAGACCTCATGGGAAGATACATTTGGTCTTCAAATATATCTTCCACAGTGTCACTATCCTGATGAGTGTCTTTTTGAGGAATGCTGATGGGCTGTAGCATGAAGCTATGCCGGGACTCCAACTCTATCAAACCGTTTCCACTGAAATCCATATCAAAACGGTCTGATTCTTTATCCTCCATCCATTTTTCAGCTGGATGACTATTTCTCCAGTGTGCATCATTCAAACTACTTTTCTCAGGAATATCATTGTTTAATTCAAGTTTCCCCTCCTGACTTAAATTCAGGGTGCTCAAAGCAAGGGCTGCAAGGTCTGTTGGCACAATCAGCTGCAAGTCTTCTGCAGTCAGGCCGCTGGACTCCTCAGCAGAAGTCATTTCCACCAAGGTGAACGGCGTGGATGATTCGTCCGCGTTGCTTCGAGCAGTCTTATCCTTGTCTGGTTTATTTTGCTGGTAGTAACTGTTCAGCAGTGCAAACATTCTATCTACATCCTTCAAGTAATTAGTCCAGTCAGCCAGACTAAGTCTAAAGTTGTGTCTGTGTTCATACACACTTTCATTCACACTGTACAAGTCTTCCAGTCCTTGCCAGTCAATGTCGCCAGTGAAACTGGGCAGCTTAGCCTTCCCATCCATCCCATAATTGTCCTCTGTTGAAAGAAAGAATAAAGTCTATTGGTGAACACTATTAAAGGTGCAAGCAAAGCTTTCATGTGTGTTTCTACTTCAATTTGGCTTGAAAGCACCACTGTTCACAAAGCAGACAGCTCAAAGTGTAAGACGCTCCACCTCTTCTGTCATCAGAGGAATGGTTCTGGCCTTGGATATGTTCACAGCCCCTGCTAAACACATAGCAAGAACTCCCTGTCTCCTGCTACATCCCTGGGCTGAGGAAAAAAAGAACAAAATCTGGTCTAATGGGGATTTGCGATGGCATTCAGAGGTAAGTCCTTCCTCTGATATTTCAAGGCAGGAAAAATGTTTCAATACACAATCTATTTGCCTTCCTTGAGCACTCCAGCAAAATATGCAATAACCAAACAATGGTTAAGTATAAAAGAGGGGACTGCCTCTGAAAGCCATTGGTGACCTGAACTTCAATGCCCAGATGAATTTTGTTTCTGGATAGCTTAAAAAATATGGTCTACAAACTAACCAGACATATTTTATTTAGTAAATGATAGCCAAAGGGGGTTTTAATCTATTTTGTAAACATTCCTTTTAGTTTACATGGAGCAATTAATGGAAATGAAAGCTGTAAAAAATTGCTGTGAATCAATTTATAGGACTGCACCACTTTGCAAAATAGTATTAAAATATACACTTTTTTTTAAAAAAAAAAAAGCCTTCAAAGAAATTATCTAGCAGCCTTTTCAAATAATAAGTCTGAATAAAGGGCAAAGATATGGGTCTATAAGTAACAATGGAGATGCATTTTTTATTGATCACAGCCAGAAAATTCAAAGACACAAAAGAAACCCATTTCCAAAATATTTAAAAAAATTGCTACGGTGACTGTAGTAATTCATATGACTTGTGATGTGAAGCCCATTTTATACTGAAAAGTAACACTGAACAGCACTATTTTATTTCATTCATTGGGCAGACTGAATTAACTGGAAAGATTTTATCAGCAAGGTGGTGTACAAGGAAAGGCGAATCAAGCAATTCAAATATTTGTCAGGGAAAGTGACAATTTTGCCTTTACAAATGACATTGCAGGCAATCTTTAGTAATTAACTCACTGATAATGATTTATGCTCTTCACAAAAACTGTACAGGCAGGTAGACTAGTAGCAATTACTCTAGAAGTTCAAGTGGCTACAGTCCAACCATGAGCTCAAATCCTTATCTATATTGAGCCCTGCAGCCCCACAGATGATTCTTGTCATCTCCATTAATTTGTTTGTATTTTAAGTGGCCCTTTCTCATTATTCAAGCAGAAGATGCAACTTCTGTCTATCATAGATTACATTCTTTGCTTCTTACTAGCTTGGGATTTCACAGTAAAAGAATTTCTCCAATATTTAGTCCATCATATGGAATATCGGAAAAATACCATTACAGTCAGAAAAAAAATTGAGATTTTACTACAATGTGGGGCCTTACTCTACTCCCACTTTCCTTATTTGAAAACACCTGAATCTTTGCTCTTAACTGGAAATATTTTGCAACATAAAATTGAAGTGTTTTATATTATTAATATCAAATTCTAGAAATATATATTTTTTGCAAACATTTGACAATCTTCCTGATCCAAGAAGAAACAAAAGCTTTTTGGATTTGGTAGTACAGATACAACAGAACATCTTCTTTCTTTCCTGAAGCAGACAAGAGAAATGAAATCATGGCATGGCCACATGAGAGCCATCTTTGTAAGTCAAATTATGGATAATTTGTTTCCTGAAACAAAGGTAATTAAATTCCACAGAGATTTCAAGAAAGAAGATTTATTATTCCAGTGCTTAGAGGCATAAAGGGCTCAAGAAAATATCATGGCAGAGGACTGTTTTTACAAGGAATTTAGTGACTAAACCCTCTAAGGTATTAACCACACTGAAAATGCAAAAATATTTAAATTTTTCTGTTATTATTTTTATTGGTAGTGGGTTTTTTTCTTTCTTTGCCAAGTCAGAGCCTGATTAGGAAAACGAACTGTTGTAGGGAGAGTCAAGTGGGTTGGTATGTTATGGCAGGAACTGAAACAGAAGTGATTCTGTTTGACTGGTAACAGGTTTGCGGACAGACCAGGGAATTGGGGGGAAAAGCAGGAGCCACAAAAGTGCATTTGGGCCTGGGAGGGCCTCTGCTGCCCAACCCCAGCACAGGGACAGAGGCTTGAGCTGGGTGGCAGGTTGGGCAGTGGGGAAGTCTGGGGACCAGTGAAGAGGAACAGGGTTTCTGAGAAGGCTCAGCAGCAGGGCAATGGGGCTGTGCTGCACAGGAGTAAGATCAGCAAGGAGTTTGTAGTGTTCCTACAAAATAGCTCAAAGTCTGAGTCAGAGCTACATGGCACTTCATTCTGGATCTATTTTTTGCTCTCTAAATGTGGCACTGTTTCTGCAGTCTCAGAGAAGTTTCACAGCTGGGAAGGCACTGCGAATTGCTCCATGATCTTCCTGTCACACAGAGGAAAATATCTTGTTTGAAGACAGAGATAACTTGTAGTCATACATATTAAACAAACAGAGAAGCAAAGTCTTAGGGTCTTAGAGCTATTTTGGTTGACTGAGCAAATTACTTCACATTAATGTTTAATTCCACAACTTGCAGTAAGCATGAAAAGTTTCCCACTGAAATTAAAGCAGACAGAGGGAAGACGAGAGGAAAGAAGAGGTTTTTCCCCTGTAAGAAATTTTGTTACAAGTAAGTATGAAATGGGAAAGTGCAGATGAATTGCATTTGAGAAACAGCATGGCAGTGGTTTCCTTGATCAACATTTTGGAATTTCTCAGCAATGACATAGATCCGAAAGAGAAAATAATTGTTGCTAGATGTTCAAAGCAAAACTTACTCTTTTTTTTTTTTTTTTTTTTTTTTTTTTTTTTTTTGTTGTTTGATTGGTTGGTTGTGTGTTCATTTTTAGACCAAGCTTTTTTTAAGTTTTGCTTTCCATTTATCCTACCCTGCCATCCTCTTTAATGCCATCTGTGTCTGTATTATCTCAAAGCTAATAAGAGATTTGAATATGTCTCCTTTGAGACTAAAGACAGGTTGGTAAGATCATATCTTTGGTGGCTTTTAAAAACTCCAGACAATAAGGAGAGGAGGGAGTAATGTGTAGTTCACACATCCTCTTCACCACGCCTGAAGAGCCACACTCTGTCCATCACAGGGCAGAGGTGACACAACTTCTTCCCTGCTGAAGCTTTCTCCCTTTGTGCAAAGCAAACAGCATCACACTGGCTATTTCCACATGGACCTGTTGTCCCAGTGTTTTACTGCAACACAGGCTCTGCTTTACTAGCTCAAGGAATTTTGAACTGGAAACAGGCCTCAGTGTGAAGAATCTACATAATCTGAAGGAAGCCTAAGGAGCAGTTCAGATGACTTTCCACTGTTATTCCATTTGTTATGTGCAGGCAGCAATGGAAGGATCCTCTAGTAGATTGTTGTAATGATTTCTGATAAATGGGGTTTGTTAATTTTTTGTTGTTGTTGTTGTTCTGTTTTGTTTCATTTGAGAAAAGAAAAACATTCCACCAAGATGGGGCTTGAACCAAAATGTTGAACCCAGGCATCTGTGATTAAATTGAGAAACTGGGTGTCTGGAATGTCATGGCACAGAACAAGACTGCTTCTATTATACCTGCTATTTATCACAGTGGCAAAATGTTTATTGTATGTTCTTTGGTATCAGAAGTTAAAATGTTTTTGTTGTCAAACAGTGTAGGAAGATATAATTTAAAGATTAATCCTGTGTGCTCTACTATTTCATATAATCCTACAATCAAAAATGCCATTTCTGTTAGATCTGTAGTTAAAATGAGGAATGCTTACTTGCAAGGACTCCTTCTAATGAAAGACTTACAAGCATAATTACAGGGATTACTTTCTATCATTGTAGCATCCAGTTCCCACCAGGCTCTAATGAGCAATGCAAACAGTGGGATACAAACCAAAGGAAAACTTATCATTTTCCTAGATACTAGGAAACTACTAGTAACTAAAACTACTCAGTTGAAAAAAATACAAAATTGGCTGCAAAAAAAAAAAAAAAAAAATAGCTGCTTGAATTGAAGATCTACACATTGAAATACATTAGCTTAATTGTTCTCTGACTGCTGGAAACTAATGACAAGATTCTTTTCAGAAGACTCAGTAAAAAAGGTTTTATGCAGACTTGTATATCCCTTGGACTCCTCCCTTGTTTACTTTTCAAGTAAGCAATGTAAATCAGCAGCTATTCTTCCAAAGAGTATAGAGATGAAAATGTATAAAACTGATAAACTGTGAAAAGGAGTCCAGTCTAAATACGACACTCCACAGATGTTAATCTGTTCTTCAACCTGAGAATAAGTACTGCTCAATGAAAGCAAGTGCAGTACTGTTAAGACCTGCAGTTTTTTCAGTCTCTTCAGGTTTTTGCTTTGTGTTTGTCTGGTTTCTCTACCAGGAGACACAGGGCTCTGCATGATAAACATGTAGGTACATTAAGTATACTTTTAAACAGAAAAATATACTTTCAAAGAGCTGTCTGTCATGTATTCCTCAGGTTCAAGTGTTAGGTTTAAAAAACTTTACCTGTTGCCTTTCCTCAGTTCAAATAATATAACCTTTTAAGGAAATTTCATTTCATGCTTGTCTGATCTGGTCTCAGCCCAAAGGAGCTTCATCTTTCTGCCACACTTAAATTGAACCCTCTCCTGCTGGCTTCTGTGCACAGGCTGCTCATATCGAGCACTGCTTTTGCTTAAAGCATTATCTGCCAACATTTCCAAAAGCCAGTGAGAATTTGCTTTGCTTCCATAGGTTTGACTAGGTTCTTTGTACCTCAGAAAGCCTTTTAAGCATACTTTGTTTATATTTAAAAAGCAGCTGTGAAGACTTACTAAATAAGACCAGAAAAACACCTCCAACCCCTCCAAAATCAACATGATAACACAAGAGCAACCCAAATGAGGTGATTCTTTCTGTGTAATTTTCCTTGGGCAAACATCTAAAGGAGTACAGGCATGAAATATGAGCTGTATGAAGTCTTGCTATGATAATGAACTACGTTAAATGCAGAATGGTGGATCCAAAAAACAATGGCCAAGTTCAGTGTAGGGTAGTTAGAAAATGCATGCATCAAAAGCTAGGCTGTGTGCAACATGGCAGGATACAGACATTAGTTGAAATGGACTGGAGTCATGCAATTATTTGGAAAGAAGCTGCTGAGGAGAATAAAAAAGTGTGGATACCTGTGTGGATCATAGCTTCCTCCATCTTTATTTCCTGATATAGGAAAATACAAGAGTAACTTTTGTTAGTGTTTAGAACTTGTAAAACCATTAAAAATGTAGTTTTCCATGCACAGCATCTAATTCCTAAAAAGAAATGTACTGTGTTAAATAAAGACAGAGCTGCAGTCCAACAAAGATTTCCTGGAAGTTTTACACAAAAGAACTGAAAACACACAGGCTTTCAAAAATAATAAAACCCCCAAACAATTAGATATTTCAAAAAAGAGAAACATTTGTAGATGTAGAAAGAGATACAAAGAGGCAACACCACAAATTATGTAGAATGGAGCATTCCTGTGAAAAAATAATAAATCACAATGTTCAATCAACCAAACTTAAGTGCAACCAGAGACTTGAATTCCAGAGACTTGAAGTAAAAATACCAGCTTTGCTTTACTCAGAGACTCTTGTAAAGAAATGCTGCTTTCTTCAAAAATGAAGGAGACTAATGGTGATTAGAAGTTTGCAATGTTAAGTTTAGGTTGTGGTAAGTAATCTGAAGTTGTTCACATAGGCAGACAACATTTGAAATAAACACAGGATTTAAAACCTCACCTAATACTGGGAGGCAAAAACTAATGAAATAAACCCTGCAAGAGAGAAAAGAGTTATGGCTGTGAAGATCTGCATGTGGCTGTTATTGACTAGCTCCAATAACGATATCCCTTCTGCAGCATTTCTGTCCAATGATGGGGTTTGCAATCAATATCTGTCGAGAATAACCTGTGCAGACTTGCAAAGAAGCCTCCTGGTCATGCAGATGTGCAGGATTGGTGTATATGGATAATTCCAAATTGTTCAGAGCAACACTTAGGAGAGTGACACTTCATGGATAAAATTAGAACTTAAATAGATGAAAACAATGTTAATAAAATGGAAATAAACATTACTATTTCTCTTGTACCTGTTTCAAGTCCCTTTGGCCTTGGATTGCACTGCTTGTAACCTTGACAACTTCGCAGTTCCATAAGCTGGATGTGTAATTGATTCAAGATGCCTCGTTCCACTGTGTGAACTGTATTGGTCAGCTGAAAAAGAGAAGAAGGAAGGGAAATGATACTTGTTAACAAAAAATAAGGAAACCCTGGAGGAGTCTGGTGAATGACATTTCTAACAGGGAAAGAGGTTTACCTGATAGGGATCAGTGTTCATATCAAAATATTCCAAGAAGCCAGTTGCAAACTCACAAAACAGGAAATTGTGGGTGTCATTAACTGTTCGCAAACACCAGTAAGTGTTGTTATTGGAGCTTGTGCAAGCACAGAAAGAGCCCACTGTAATTAAACAAACAAGTTATCAGTTTTCAGTCAAAAATAATATGCTTGTTTCTTCTACTAGTACCTTTAATTACAGTAGTAAAATACCAGTATTGCCTTAGATTGTTATTTAGATTTATTTAGATTTGGGTACTGTGACTAGCTGTGAACAGTGTCAATGTTTTGAACAGACTTAATAAAATGGTAATGGCATACAGTAGCACTTCTTTAAATTGTGAACTGTGTCAAAAGGGCATTTTTTTTACCCCATGACTGTCGCTGAAGCATTGCTAGAATGCACAGCAATATGAGAACTCTTTTCATAACTTTTTGTTACTCCACAGTTAAAAAGTTAAAAAGAGATTAACCAATGTAATTGTTGTCTTTAAAAAAAGCCATGCATATGACTACTTCGGGAACATTTTAAAATGTAAAGTACATATTAGCAGAAGTCTTAGTACAAACAGAACAGATTATCACTAGGAGACAATTTCTTTCTCCAAATGAAAAGTTGTTCTTAGCAAATTTTCAACATGGAGTCAAATATGTCGTAACTTCATCATCACCTGATCTTGAAATTTCTGAAAATAATTTTCAATCACTTTTCTTTCTCCATCATCACAAGTGAGAAAAATACTGTTCGCTAATGCTGAATACTGAAGAATGTTTAAGTCTCAATAGGACAGTAATCTATATACCCTGAAGTTTAAAGAGACTTAAAAAATAATTTACCTCTATTATTTTGTTCATATACACAAGTGCTACATGGTTCTGATTTTGTAAATATTTTAGCATATAAAAAGTGGAATAATAGGAAGAATTCATAATGGATTGTATCTGCATTTTGTTCACAATAAGTTGTTTATTATATACTTTGAAATAAAAAATATTAAAATTAAAGTAGACCTTTTTTGTGCTGAAGTTTTTGACAGCATTAAAGGTCAGAATAATGCTCTGTTTGCATGAAGTGGAAACCCACTAGTACAGAAGAGGATAACCTCGATCACATCTGCATTTTGACCCAAGACTCACAGTTCCAGAAGGGTGCTGTTTGCCAGTGGTTGTTGTCGTGGGTAAAACACGTCAGTCCGGGAAGGCTACACTCATCTCCCTTCTTCTGGCGCCTCTTCCCCTTCCTCTCCTTCTTCCTTCGCCGGTTCTCCTTGAACAGCTGCAGTTTGCCATCCACCTCCTGGGCTGCTTCTCTGCTCAGAGAGGAAGTTGGGCATGGCTGACTAAGGACAGTCTCTCTTTGGTTAACAACAGCACTGGCAGGTTTTTTACATCTTTCTGGATTTTATAAAGGTGGAAGGATGAGAATAGGACCTTCCGGCTTGGCTTCCCCAGGTGTAAAGATAAGGTGTTTCCTTCAGCAAGCATGAGAAAGGATGCTCTGCTGCATTTAGGTTTTAGGATCTTTTTAAAAAATATTGATCACTTTCTGGTAATACTATTTTCATCCCTTTTCTATTCAATAGGTTGAAGAAATACTATCCATAAACTTTCACAAGCTGGTCCAAAACTGCTGAATGCTTATTGTGATAGCTTGCTACGTGTGATATTTTCTTCCCCTCACCTCTCTCCACAAAAAATACTACAAAAACAAACCAGAAAAACTCCCCAAATCCCCAAAACTACATATATCCAGTCACCAAAATGTAAACTGTGAGAATGAGAGGTTAATAATAGCCTTACTTGAAGGGATGAAGATGGCTCTTGAGTTTGTCTTGGGCTTTTACCCCCTTCTCTTTGTTGTAATAGCTACAGGGAAAATTTTTAGGAATTAGTAAGTCATGACAAAACCAAAACAGAAATATACTGTCATTGGCATTTTCTTAAGGAACTATGAGACTTAAAATTTTCACTTAATTTAAGGAAGTTATATCTGTGTGATCCTATGCTAGGTTATAGCAGAACTGCAGCACACAAGCAATCTTAAAATGTTAAAGTTTATCTGCTTGTGGTTCGCAGTAGCTTCTACCCATACCTAACTGAAATAGCAGTGTGCAATAGTTATAAATATCAATAAAACTTTGGTTCTTTGTTTTCAATCTCAAAATCCCTGGAAAATGCATAAGCCTTAGAAATCAGAGTAGCATTCAGTATTTAGTGCCACCTCTCTTACCTCTGTTTACTACAATCACATTCATCTGGTTTTCTTCTTTTTAGGTGTCCTCTGACTTCCCTCAAATTCTTAATTTTGTCTTGGAGAGCTTCAATCTGCAGAGAATATCTCTGAGTCAGAACTATTCTTTGAAAAGGTATCGGTGTAAAGACTTCACCGAGATTTTAAAATACCTCTTACCTCCTTATCAATGTAAGCCTTGTGATCCTTCCAGGCTCTGGCAGACTGGTACAGCTCCCTCTCACAGTGAATAGTGTCATTTGGAAGAATGAAACACCTGTAGATGTGAGTTTAAGACAGAGGAAAATGAAGGTTAGTTGTTTTCCAGTTACCCACCAGTTTTTCTCTTCCTTCCAACATTCCTAATCAATTATTCTTTTTATTTTCTGTTAGTAAATAAAAACAAATCAACAAGGTCTTCCTCTGTTGACTTAACAGTAACAATTGCTTTTATCTGTTTTCTCTGGGAAACTCATCATCCATGACAGGCGGTCTGTGCCTGCTAAGCAAAAAAATGAAACACATTCTTAATCAGTCAGATATGAAATTGAAACTGAAGTAAAAATCTGTTCAGAATTTAGAGCCTCTTGTTAATCAAATGTGCCATTGTTTATTTAATCACCAGCTGCTGAGAAATACATTCTTCTTGCCACATGAATGTGGCTCATCTTCCCAGCAAGCAGAACATTCAAGAGGAGAACGTACAGTCAGAGAGCTCAAGATCAATATAATCAAAAAAGACCAAAAAGAACCAAAGTTAGAGAAAAAAGTTCAAACGTGTGGTTTAAGAAAAAGTCTATAGAGCACTTAGGTTAAAAAACAGTGCAATGATAAAAACATTCACAAATGTGTTTGAAAAAACAGCTCTACCAAGAGGGAAAAAAAGCACAAGAAAGACTGAGGCAGTGAACTGAGATAAAAAATCCTGCAAAGTGCAGGTTGGGCTTTCAAAGTCGCCATGCTGAGAAACAGAAATTTCTTAATTAGAGATATCTAACTTTATAGACAGAACTTTTCTTGGGTCCTCCTTATCAGAACACTTCTTTTGATTTTTGAGAAGAATAACAGAGAAAAGATGTAGATTCTTATCTCTTCCAATGTTATCCTATTCTGGTTTTTTCTTCACTCAAAGATATCTGAAAGCAATACTGTTCTGTAAAGGTCAAAACACTTTACGGAGAAATAATATTTTTTCTGGAAAACTATTTGAAGCTTTAATAATTCCATGGCTGGAAATTATCAGTGCAAGAAAGGATAATAATTTCTACTATTCAAAACTAATCTTTGTATTCTCCTTAAAAAAAAAAAAAAAAAAAAAAAAAAAAAAAAAAAAAAAAAAACTATTTACATTTTACATGTTTGCCTTTTATTTAGACTTAGTGTATCTTGAATAAGCAGGTCTAATGTATCTCAGCTAGTGCTAATGGCTGCAAACAACTAAGCATTAAGAAACATGATGTAGCTGATCTAATCTGTCCTCATGTAGAGTAGGACTTCAGTCATCTCAGATTTAGGCCTCTATGCTAAACTGACAGACTTCATAATAAACAGCAGAAGCACCAGTTTAACAAGGTGATTAATCCATCATAAGATGTATATTTTGATACAAGGGACAAATTTCCCTTGGAGATGCCTACCCCTCCCTAGAAATAAAACCTAAACTAGATGCCTCCATTTAAAATACGCATACTAAATGTAAATTATTCGACTCCCTAAAAAATACAATTCAGGTGTATCTAAAATCTATGATTCAGTTTTCAAGTTCCTAAATATTGTACAGAGAGAGAAAGAATGCAGTTAGAAACAAAAATACCATGTAGAGAAAGCAATCATACTTGTGTGTCACCCTGACAGAGCTGGGTTGACCTATGGTATCCGTGCCATCAGCGACCATTGTGTCACGAGCAGCACGAGCAGTTTCCTCTCCTGCTTCCTCATTTTCAGCATTGTGACGCTTGGTGATACTCCTGGTCTTTAACACCTGCAGTTCTTCTTCTTCCAGGTTTATGTCATATATCTCACCTTCAAATTCCACAGACAAGGAGCGGGTTTGGCGAGTGTGAACAAATCGAGGTTTGTATTCTGAAGCAGAAGAAACATTCACAGTTAAATATATATATATATATGTAGATATATGTATATGCATGATCTGTGCCATGAACACAAAACATATTCCAAAGAGAAGAATCCTGTTCAATAAAACCTGTTTATTTTTTCTGTGATTTTACAGAAACTTATTTAGTAGTTTTTTGATACATTGTGGCCCACACTTCCATGAGTAGCATGAAATTTTGATTGCTCTGAGATTTGCATTTCATGTTAGTCTGACATTATGCCACAGTAAGCATCTGTAGCTTCAAATAAAAAACAGTATCTCAGAAATCAGATATCTAGAAAGAGACACTAAAAAAAATCAGAGAACGTAGGATTAGAACCACTTTGGAAAAGGAAATAATTCAGTACTGTGAAACAAGGTCACCACCTGTAAATTGGCATGTGACATATTCAATGTGTACTTTAGAGTAAGAAATTAATTTTTAAAAGGTTAACATCTTTTCCTTTTAAAAGGTAAGAATTTAGAGGGTAAGAATCCATCAGATATCAGTATCTGTATGTATCTATATCTACATATACTTAGACATATATGTAATATGTATTTATGTGTGCAAGGCACAGACCATCAAAAAGTTGCTGCATTGCAGAGCTACAGTGAGATTTTTCATGTCACTTTTACCCCTGGAAAACTCTGAACTTAGTAGGGTTACAGGTCTTTTAGTTACTGTGTATATGAGTAAGACTAACTAAGACAATTAACTCTTTTGAGGGGTCTTTACTTTCCTGTACAAGAGAATCTCTGGTCTCAGTCTGAAAGACCTCTCTTGCACTTTTCACTTCTTTTGCTAAATGCGCTTGACTCAAACCAAGCTGCTAAAACTGACAGTCAATACCACACCAAAGCATGTTCTGTCTGGCAAAGCCACACACAGAGAGCTATAGACATACAAAAATTAAGCTTGTATAAGTCAGTTGTAGGACATTTCCATTTGTTGTATCTATGCTGAGCACACCCACGTCACCTAACAATAATTTATCCAGCAGAAAACAGCACCTGTAAGAAAGCACTGCCTTTGGCAGGCAGCATCAGTTCTAGTGAAGCTTTTATGTTAGTGTCTTTGAGAGACTCAGGCTGAATATTTCCTGCAAGAATCATTTAAATGAGAAGGTAGTGAGCCTCACTGAACTTTTCATTCAAACCACTCTGTCCTAAACATTTTCAGCTGTCAGGTAAAAAAAGTCTCAGTCAAGGCAACGAGGACATTCATCTTCATGAACAGAAAAGATAGTTTCAAAGCATCTTTCTGGTCTTTGTTAACCATATTAGTCTTTAATAAAATTATGTAGAAAGATTCATAAGGTCAGATGGGACAATTTCTTGCATTTAACAGCCTCTGATGATACTGTTTAGTAAACAAGTGTCTGAAAGGGTGGAATATATAGGCATCTCATGCATGTGTCATCTGAAGACAAGCCTGAATTAGTAACTCCCTTACAAATATTTCATCATTAGGAGCCTTTCCCTGTTCTCAGAGGAGTGTTAAGGCTGATTTGGAGGAGGCAGAGAAGGGAAGAGGTGTAAGAATGTTGTAAAGAATGAAAGCATAACAAAGCAACTTCTTCCAATGCCTCATTCAGATGTTTTCCATCCTTTCCCTACTTTCTCTCCCCAAGTAAACTACTCCAGTCACAATCTCCTTTCAGCCCTTTCTGGTGACTTGGCAGCACCTCTTTCCAAAGCACACATAAGGTATCTCCCTACAAACGTTCCTGAGGGAACGTTCCCCAATTTGAGAATCACCCTGGCAGTCTGTGGCATGCACACTTTTCAGCAGAGCTCTGCCTGTACACACTGTAAGGTTCCTTAGATCACACTAAACAAGTGGAAGAAATTAGATCAAGACAGTATTTAGGCCAAACAATGAGACAGCTTAAAACAGACAACACTGTGGTTGAATATACAAAGAATACCAGGGATTCTTGTTCACATTCACAGTGTGGGGGCTTTAAATCAGGAAACATTTTGAATTTACTGGCATTATTTTCTTAGTTCATAGACATCTGTGCAGCACCTTCTAACTTTTGTGTTTCTCATACAACTTCACTAACATCTTGCTTTGAAACCCATCTTTATTTAATTCCCCAGTCTTGTAGTCTCATAAGAGAGCAAGAGAACAAAGCCTGATTTTCAACAAATTCTAAAATCTGCTTCTACTGCTACAGCTACAGAAATTCACTTGCATTGCTGGGCAGAGAGAAGAAAAACCGTGCTCCATTTAGAAAAATAGCTTCTTCAAATAGGCTTCTTTTGTAGAAATCATTAGGAGAGACAAACCCTAATGCTACAACCCTAAAACGATTCTTGCACCATCCCTTCAACCCACGCTCCACTAGAGGACACTGTGATCTCACTCGTGTCCCTGCGGTCATCCCGCTACGGGCGCGAGGGGAGGCAGAAGGGAAGCGGGAGCCGAGCAGTGCTTCGGTCCGAGAGCGGCCCCGCAGTGCCTCGGGGAGCAGATGTGTGCGGGGCATCACCAAACAGACGCCGATTTCTGCCTCAGCCACGCAACAAAACACTGCCCCGGCCCCATGGCGAGCAGCGGCCCCAGATGGGCGCGGAGGCCACCGGGCTGTCGTGTCTGAGCTGCGCGGGAGGTGGCACCAGAGCATCACCGCCACCACCGCATCCCAAGGCTGCTCCCGGCCGCGAGCCAAAGGATGAATGCCGTTATTGTTGCTACCAGAATCAGAACGGTCTGCGTTGGAAAGGACCTAAAAGAATACCCAGTTCCAGAACCCCCGCCTTGGGAAAGAACACTTGCCACTAGAACAGGTTGCTCAAAGCTCCACCTAACCTGGCCTTGAACACATCCAGGGATGGGGCATCCACAGCTTCTCTGGACAACTGTCACAGTACTGAATTTCTTCCTAATATCTAACCCAAACCTACCCTGTCCAAGTTGAAAGCAATTTTCCCCTTGTCCTATAACTAAATGTCCTTGTAAAACGTCCCTCTCCAGCTTTAGGCCCATTTTAGGTACTTATTACAGAGGCAATTGTGCAGAACCTGACTACCAATTAGGGACATCTTTAGACACGAAGGTGAAAGCAAGACCATACTGGTAGGAAAATGCTCTGCTAGCCATTTTCTCCTGCTCTCTGCTTCAGAGTCCAAGAGATCAAGTAACACTTACTTTGCACATTAGGGTTTCTCAGGAACTGTCTTTGATTTTTCCTTTGGGTCCTGCTGTTCCGGTAATCAGTGTCTCCACAGTTGCAGTCTTTGTCTTTCCCGCTGTATCCCCGGGAGTGGAGGCTGCGCGCTCTCTTTCTGATGGCGAGGATGTCACTTGACACCTTGCACTTGTGAATTCGGAGTTTGCCAGAAGCATCCTCTGTGCACTGCCACTTCTGCGAGAGAGAGACATGAAGATGATTTCCCAGCAGCCTTCCAAACCCCTGTTGCTTTCAGGTAGACAGTAAAAGGAGACAGGTAAATTTCTTTTAACATTTAAGCAGTCCCTTAAATAGCAAACTGAGAAGGGAAATATTTTAGGGCACAAATTCAGTCACATTCTTCACAATACATTTTTCATGCTAGGGAAACAAGCTTGAATGAAATTACTTCAAATCTGCATAAAAGAAATATATATGTATATATATGAAGACTATCTCACACACCTCTGAAAAGAGCAAGTAAAAAGTCTTAATTTACTAAGTAAAGGAGTACTAGCAGGGCAGTTTTCACCAGTTTTCTTTGTTTTCTTTGAAAATTTCTTTTCTTTGCTCTGTGACATGGATTTTCTAGCATGATTCAGGGAAAAAGAAAAAAAAATCCCCAATCCATGGATGAAGAAGAACTGGTTCAATTGTAGAGTTATTTGGAAAGAAAAGGATAAATTGTGGATGTACTCTATAGAAAAATACATAAACCATTCCCTACAGCCAGCAGGTGCAAGAGAGGGGAAGAGCCTTAGGGACAGTAAGCAAGAAATTTACTTGGATAAACTCCTTTGGATTTATACATCATGAGATTTGTATGAGACTTGGGAGGAAAAGCTCTGGAAGGGGTACCTGTAAAAAACATTGTATGTGTGTTGAATATCAGAGCAAGTGTGGAAGAATGAAAGGAAACAGATTTTTTTTCCCAGTTTGTCTGCACAATATCTGTCTGACTTAATTATCAACATCACTGAACCAGATGAAGATTCCAGGTGGATTTTTCCAGTGGATCCCATCACCTTCATATTTGAAATTAAAAAGTAACTGGGACTTTAATTTCCTTTCCACATCACACTGTCTTAAAAAACCTAAATGTTATTAAAAAGAAAAAAGAAATGAGTAGGTGCTGAGAGTTCAGAGCTCCTTTGCCCATACCCAAAGCTTGCCACACATGGCATTCACAGTACACTACATAAAATAAGAAATCTATGAAGATTTTAAATCAGTAGTAGTCTGAATAACAACAGGGAGAAATAGAAATAGCTATGTTTATTTATAATTTTAATATAACTATAAATTACTATTACTCAGTGAGTTTTGTTCACTTTTGCATCTTAAGCCACAATGACCAGAGTTTGCATACAAAGCACTAAACTTGGCTGGATATTGCAAAGAACAAAACTCGGTAATGCTATTGGTAACTGGAACCTTTTAGCTGCAGTTTCAGTAAAGTTTCTCTGTAATGTGTCCTTTTTTTGGTTCCCATGACTGAATAGCATAAGTAGCTTTCTCTTGCCTCATTAATAATAACAAGACAGATGGATGCTGGTCCTAATGGAGTTGGCCAACCTAATTTTTGAAAGGGACACTAATACCAGAGCATACACATTTCAGTAAGTTCCATTAACTAATGGCTGCTCTGGACTGTTTTGGGGATGCTGTCATGCTGACTGAAAAATGGAGAAAGAAAACAGAGCCTCAGGTAGATTTTCTGGCCAGATAATCTGAGAAATGAGCTGATGTGGGTCTGAACCACAGCACCATGAGTGCACTCTCTGCCTAACATGTGGGCTGAATTAAAGATGGATTCATGCTGAGATCCTCCTGTGGATTGGCATGACTCTGATCTCAGAACAGTAAGCCATGTGTAAAAGGACATTAATTTAAACAAGTCTAATAGCTGGCAGAGAAATTATACTTGTGCCCAGACTTTCAGTGTGAAGGCACATCTACAAGTGACAGTGTAACTTTCTACAAGAAAAGATGTCCAAGAGCTGTAAAGCTTTGCAGATTTTATTCTGCAATAGCACATGCTCTCTTCCTTCTGCAGCAAGAGATGATTGTTACAGGATAAGAGCTGACTGCACCACTATATTTCCTGTGTTTATTTGGTACGTGTTACAGTTATAAACATATGGCACTAGTTTTTAAGGAGTCTCAAAAGCAGCATTTTGAAGTAGAATAAATATTCTCTTTGTTTAGCATTAATCATAGCAAGAGGTTGTAGGAGTGGCTTCAATAACCTTTTAGATCATTTTAACAGTATTATGACTAACACTGAAACAAGACATTCTGTGTCTAGTTGAAGCCAATAATAGTTCCCTATTTAAAACAGGGATTAAATATGATTCATTTACTCTTTTATTTTTATTTTTTTTAAAATTTTGCTTTAAAAAGCATCATTATGAAGATGCTTTAGAGTTCTAAGACGGAATTTTCAGTCTAACTTTCCTGAATCCCTGCCCATGCCAGCGTAATCAGGCACTGAGCATGTCTTATGCAGTTAAGATGTAATGGTCCTTCTGCTCATTTTTAGATCTATAAAATGCATTAAGGCACATAAAAGAAGATTCTGAATGAATGCACTGCCCCTTCCCCTGTTTTCTGCTTTCTTTTGCACTTTGAATACCAAACTATTCTTTGAAGTTCAGGACTATTAATTTTGGTTTCTGGAACGATTTTCCTATCAATTAAATAAACACATTAGCATATATACAAACCAAATATATCTTCATTAAATTTTAATTTGTATATGTTTTCTTATTTTCCCCATGTTTATCTTCTTTCTTACAGTGATGTTTCACAAGACACCTAAGACAATCTAACAATTCACTGTTGCCATAGGAATATAGGATAGTCCTTGCTTCTGGCTGGCTGCATGATGATTTAGGGACCCCTGCACTGATTTACTCTCACCACAGTAGGAGAAAAGAGAATTAACTCAGAATTAAAAACTCCAAACTAACAGTAGAGAAAAAAACCAAGTCCCTGACATTTGGCTGCAATAAGCTGTTATATTGTTTCAGTCATGTTGTGAAACTTCATCTGTGTCAGCCTTTTTCCTTGTCATTGACTCATCTTTTCCTTCTTTCATCTCATTTCATCACCTACCCTCCAGCAACTACTTCCCTCTCACCTCAGCTTCCCACCTTCCATTCATATTCCTCCTCAATTTAGGTTCAGAGGGAAAGCAAAGGTGAAAAAGGATCTTTAATGTTTCCACACCAGTGGAGCCCTGAAACCCCACACCTGAAAGCTGATGGAACTTACCCCATTGAGAGGAATTTTGCTAGTTTACAGCCACTCTGAACCAAGCAGAGCTTGCTCTGCATATGCACTTGGAGTCTTGGCTGGGTTTGTGAGTGCTGGCTGCCAGCTCTTCCCAGTGCCTTCCCTGCCCCCGTCAGCAAATTACGAAGGAGCTTGGGAGAGGTAAAAGTGTAAAAGGACTGAGCAGCTAAAGACTTTGGGCTTGCCTTGTTTGAAAGAACCAGGCCGAGGGGCAATGTCACTGCTCTTCACAGCTCTCTGAGGAGGGAAAACAGAGAGGGGGATGTGGATCCAGTGATAGGACATGTGGGAATGGTTCAAAGTTGTGCCAGGGGAGATTCAGCTTGGATATTAGGATGCATTTCTTTACTGAGAGAGGGGTCAAACACTGTACGGGCTTACTGGAGGTGGGGCTGTTGCCCCAAGCCTGTCAGTGTTGAAAAGGCATTTGGAAAGTACTGTTAATGACACGCCTTGGAAGTGGCCAGGCTGTTGGATGCGGTCAGTGTTGTAGGTCCTTTCCAACAGAAATACTTCTATCCTATCCTGTTGTGCTGAGGTAGGGTTAATTTTCTTCACAGTGGCTGGTATGGGGCTTTGTTTTGGATTTGTGCTGAACACAGGGTTGATAATACAGAGATGTTTTTGTTATTGCTGAGCAGGGCTTACACAGAGCCAAGGCCTTTTCTGCTTTTTTCTGCTGCCACGCTGGGGAGGGGACGGGGAATGGCTGGAGGATTGGGAGGAGACACAGCTGGGACAGGCAACCCCAACCGATCAAAGGGATATTCCAGGCCAAAGGGATATTCTAGGACATCATGCTCAGTATATAAAATGAGGGGAAGAAGGAGGAAGAAGGGAACATTTGGAGTCATGACCTTTGTCTTCCCAAGTCATTGTTGCATGTGATGGAGACCTCTCTCCCAGAGATGGCTGAAAAACTGCCTGTCCCTGTGAAGGGATGAATGAATTCCCTCTTCCTTTGCTTGTGTGCACTGCTTTTTCTTTCCCTGTCAAACTTTATCTTAACCCATGAGTTTTCCAGCTTTTACCCTTCTGATTCTCTCTTCAATCCTACTGGTGGAGTGGCTGTATGGGTTTAGCTGCTGTTTGGGATTAAACCACTATACCCATCTAATCCCAATCCACTATACCTATCTAATCCCTATCTATCCTAATCCTATCCTATCCTTCAGAAATTGAGCTGCTTTAGTCTCTGCCAAACTTGAAGTTTAAACATGTAAGTACCTGTGCCTGTTCCTCGGTTCTGAGGCAAGCACTGCAGTGGTGCTGCAGCAGGAGTTTTTCCTTGGATAATGGTACTAGCACAATGCACTTACTTCTGGGGATAGAAATTGGCCCTCATAAAGACATTTCAAAGACAAAGGGTAGAACATGGGCTAGTTAAAAGGGATGGTTTGTACTTGGTGGCTTTGCTTTGCCTTGCTACAGGCATGGCTCCAATTGTGACTTGCAGCCACATAAGAAAGATAACACCAATTGACTTCACAGCTACTGGGGTCTCAGTTTCCTGGTATTAATCAGTTGTGCCACAGTCTTGAAATTAAGTCTATTTCATTACTGATTATAATTAGGGCATAAAATTATACATTCAGAATGAATCATTGTGACGTGCTCCACTGTAAATAGCTACTAAGGCAGGACTTCCAATCAGCTTTGTGCAGTTAATAGCCCATGATGGATTTGAGACAGTTGCTGCTCCCTTATATAGAGGGGAAAAGAATCAGACAAGTCATGAAAAGTGTCCCAGTAGGCAAGCTAAAGGTTTCTATGAAATGTAAACAGCTAGTATTTGCAGTGGACATGTTAGTGTTAAATATCTTGTCAGATTTTATCACAAAGTTATGAAACCCCGAAAAACATGCAACCGGAAATATAACATAGCAAGAATATTTTTAAAGGTGCTTTTTCATTTTTGTAATGTATGACTGACTTTGAGTATTATTGCTCAGTCTAGGGAATGTTAAGATAAGGCTTGAAAAATGAAGACTTCATGAATTTAAACATGTCCTCAAGATCTCATTTCCCTTTTCCCCTGTTTTGAAAGGTGCGCTCTAAATTTGAAAACAGTTTAGATGGAAATACCATCACAGGCTGAATATGTGTGTACCACTTTCCCTCATTAGCACTCACCAGATCTGGGGGAGGGCCAGGGGACCTGATGCGATAATGCTGGAAAAGGAGCGTGGTTCAGGGCTGTGCTACTGCAATCAGAGCTGTCTTGCTTTTGCTTTCTCTGGGGCATTAGAAGAGGCCATGTCACACAGCACATTGAAGAGTGCCCTGTAATTAGTTGTCTACAGTAAACAGCACTGAGTAGCAACAGTTCATTTCTGCTGAACTGGGCCTGAATACTGAGAAATGTTCGCTGGCTAAGGTCATGTCCTCTACACATTCCCATAGAGCAGAACTGAACCCTGATCCTGAGCAAGGCTCCTAAATACCCCTGGAAATACTAATCTGTGTTGTTTCATCTCAGCAGCACTTCAAAACAGTGCACATGAGTGCAGCTGTTTAACAGAGCTGGTTTGCCAGGTTCACTCAGGGAATTTGGAATCGCTGCATTTTTGTGGGAAAAAAAAGAGTCCTCCTCCATTTTAGAAGTGAATTGATAATGTCTGTAATGGCAGATTGCAGGTTTTGTACCACTCTCTCATAACTGAACCTCTTTCTATTGGATCATGTTCCAGAGTCTGATAACATGAATATATTCAAAGGCAGTTATTTATAGACAGCCTTAGCCCCTGAGAAGTGTTCCTGAAAAATGCAGTGGTCAGTGGTTCAACAGATAGGGAAGAAGTCTGTCCTATAAGAACTGATGAAATATGGGCAGAAATGTACGACAGGCTTTAGAAATACTTTCAGAAAAATGCACAGAGACAGAACTGCAAGAAAAAAGGAATGAAGGAATTAATCATTGGATAACAGAAATAGCAATATAAAAATTGGCAATTTTGAGCTACTTCACAAGCTTATGAAAAGAAAGAAAGAGAAAATTTCCCAGGAATTTTACAGACTACAAAATTTTGCATTCTTGCTACATAGACAAGATTGATTTTAAGTGCCACAGTTATAGCAGTTCTCTAGTTATAAAAAATGCATGAACTGCATTGTCAGCTCTAGAAACGTAGGCACCTAGGTCAAGACAGCAAATATTTCACCTGCATAGCATTCTCTACCAAATCTATTAACTTGCCTGTAGTTATAACTCAACATCAAGAAACTTCTGTTGTTGTCCAATAAACATCCACTCTCAGGTACAAATAGGAGCCAAAAAAAAGGATAAATTTAATTCTTTAGCTATAAATAGTAATACCAATAATAATCTGTTACCTTTGTGTCATATACATTTAACTTGAAGAGGACTTAGCTTATACTCTATTTCACTGGATACTTTAAAATGCAAACTCCTCAAAAAGAGAACCTCGAAGGAATAGTAAAGAAAGTTTTAAAAATAATTCTTGCATAAATTATTTTCTGTCTTGATACTTTGGTACGGATAATTACTTTTAAAAAGGTAAAAAAAGTTTGCTTTGTTAAAAAAGGTACCATTCTACCAAAAAAAGGTCTTTCTGTTAGAGAACACCAGTGAGATGATAGTGAAAATGTTGAACACAGTCGTGTACTGAAAGAGATAAAATCAGTGAATCCTGTGCTCTTCCTGGAATATCTCTGGATTTTACCCACAATAGTCTTCATACATCCAATTAAGAATTGCTTGAATTTAAAGAATTGTCAAATCTGGGAAGAGCTGCTCTCTGCTTGATAAAAACTTAAATATTTAGGCTGAAATGTGAACTATTTAGGCTGAAATATGAAATACCATGCCTTGAAAGATTATTTTTAGAGATAAAGGAGCTTATCTTCATATTTGGTTTCAACTCATAAACAGAGTGGTATTTTAACTAGAGGTATCATATTTTCTGGCAATTCCTAGGAATTCTTGAGCAACTAAATTGCAGGCATGTTTCTGTCAGCTATGAGGGATGACTCTGCAGGGCCTAAAATGAGGAATAGCTACAAGGGTTGTTCACAAAAGCACTGAAGTATGCACTTTGTTTTCAGCACGTAACTGGTCCCAAACACATGTGCTTCCAGTTACGCCCATGCATAGATGCTCCACTGAATTATTACTAAGATGGTATCAATGGGGAGAGGGCAAAGAAGAGACAGCTGTGAATAAGTGCTCTGGTAACACAGGTTGATGGCCAAGTGCTTTTTGACTCCTGCAAGTATCAGGAGGTTGTTCTGGAATCTAGAGAATCCACGAGTGATGTTAATATGGCATAGCATAATTTTAGTTGGGTTTTAGTGGGTGCTCAGGGCCTGGCTGTCAGTGGCTGGCCAGCCATCTGACACTTCTGGCCAGCTCTTACCAGCGTATGTGTTTTTATTCATACTCTGCAGCTGGTCATAAAGCTGACCTATACAAATGTATGGTCTGTGATATTTATTTTATGAGAACATAGATACTAGAGCCAAACCAGACTACACCTAATAAGCCCCATTCTAATTTCCTTTGCAATATTATCTGTGAGCAGATTGATAGCAAGTGTTCTTTCAGTATGACAAATAGACGTGCTTTCAACTGAATGCTGATATGATAATTTGATAAATATGAATATCAATAATAAAATTAAATTCTTATGCTAGGTTTTTAAAGGGTGAAGAATATGTGAGAAATAGGAGTACAGGCTAGAAAACATGCTTTTTGTATCAGAGCCAGAAGAATCTTGCACATTTACCACAAAGCTGATGTTTGGATTCAGCTACATGTCTCCAGTGACTACCCGTAAAGCCTTAGATCACTGTAAAATACACTGAGACCTAATCTAACTAAAATCTCACTGTGCAGTCTTCAGGCATTTTCTCCAAATGGAACATTATTTCCTCAGGGTAGTTTTGGGATACAGTTCCTCAGGAGGAAACACAATATTATGCATGTCTAAAGCTGAGATGCATGAGAAGAGAGCACAGGGAAGGTGCAGCTACAATGTTATACCTGTCTAGCACAGTGTGAGTTCCTGTGCTTGCATGTCATACCAACAAACTAAGCACGATGTATTTTTCTGTTCTGCCCACTGTCAGTGCTCATTGTAGCTGGCAGAAGGCCATGGATCTTTACAAGTTTCAGGCCTTTGCTGTTCACAAACTGGCAGGTAGTGTCAAGCAGATGGTAGGAGATGTATGCCCATAAAATAAACAGACCCATGTCTGAGTTTCACTGCTGAGTCATCCAATCCAAGAACTGATATTTTAAACACAGTGCTTCACAGTCCTCATTTTAGGAGGGTCGTTCTTTTTTTATACCCTATTGGGAAAATTTTTAAAAATATTGCAGTTTGTGTAATTTTTCTAAGAGGACAAAAATGCATATTTGGCTACGGGTTTGATACTGATTATAAATAATGGATTGAGCAGTACACTGGAGACATCCAACATATCAGTCACCAGACCTCATAAGGTAACTGTGATCTGGGAAAGAGTGTTAGGTCCCAGAAGTCAAAATTATGCCTTAGGAAAATTCCTATGACTCAGAGTGGAGAGAAAAAGAATAAATACTTATGAATTAACTCAACTCCTTAATTACACGTTTAGGTAAGGGAAGAGAGAAAGAAAAAGTATAAATGAAAACAGAGTTAACATGGTTTTATTTGATATTTGCTAAGTATCCAGAAGAATTTCATGAGTGAGAAGATGGAATGAGTTCAAGAAAAATAACCTGCTGGAGGATTTAAGAGCAGCTTGCCTCTAAACCTCCTGAACTAAAATATATTCTTGTCTCAGGTTATTCCAGTGGAAAGCTGAGAAGAGATTTGTGTCATGATAAGGTTGTATTAATCCAGAGAAACATTTGTTCACATGTTATTTTTTCTGCTCTGTTGGAAAATTAACAAAGCTTTATTACAAGTTGACACCAACTGTTTCCCGTTTTAAAACAAAAGCAAGGTTATGCTGCAGATGAATTCTGCAGATGAATCAATATTTCTGTATGGTGTAGCTTATTACTGAGAGGGTAAATATATATCAACAAAATTTAGAAATACCCTGCAAACCATTTACATGTTAAAACCTGTCAGTATCCACTGCTAAACCAACTGGGCTCAATCAGGTGACCTCAGTAAGTTACACCATGTGAACTGGTGACAAATTTGTCATATGAACGGTGAAAGAAACCTCCAATTCCCATTATAATTTCTCAAACATTCTCTCATATGGAGATGTGGAGGGACTGCAAAGGAAATGTCTACCCTTCTCCAAGCCCCAAAGCTGAACAGGGAGCCCATCAGCTCCTGCTCCCTTTGCCAGGGGAGTGAACCTGGCCGGGTGTGATGGGACTGCCTGTGCTTTGGGTGAGTGCAGATCAACAGCTGGGGCAGGGCAGAAGCTGAAATCTGGTCTATATCCAAATATGACATGGGCAGGTGACCCATAACTCACTTACAAGTTCATAAAATTAACAGCACTTCCCAAGTTATGAAGTTGAGGAGGAAGAAGAAAACACAAAATCCTCAAGGCCAGGTACTAAGCAAGCAAAAAATTAAGAGCATGTACTGGAAGGAACATCTGGAGGTCGTTTAGTTCATCCTCCTCCTCAAAGCAGCAACATTATTAGGTTTGGACGTATCCTGAGGTGGACTTTCCACAACCTCTTTGGGCTCCAGTTCTTAATCATATTTATGGTAACACTTTTTTCCATGCATCTATTTAGAATTTCCCTTGCTGCAACTTGTCTCTTACTGATAGCCCTTTTGCTGTGCACTTCCAAGACGTACCTAGGTCTGTCTTCTTTCTAATTAACCATTGGTTAATCAAAGGAAACAATTAACTTCTTCCTTTGGCTTCTGTTCTCCTGGCTAAACAAACCTCTGCCCCTTCTCAGTCCTTCCATCCCATCTCTGAGGTCCCCCCTGGACTTACTCCAGTGCACCAAAGTCCCGCAGCTCATGGAGATCCCAACCCGGATGCAGCATTCCAGGTGCAGCCCAGAGGCACCAGGGAGAGGTGTGTACTCACTTCCCATGACCTGTTAGCAGTGCTCTTGCTAATGCAGCTCAGCAGGAGTGCTCCTCTCCTTGGCATGGGCTCACTGCTGAACCACGTCAGTGACTGCTGGAACATAACTCAGGAGTGAACACATCCCATGTGCATCTCACTTCTGAGATGTTCTCAGGGAGGTGGGTGAACACTTGGAAACTGTCCTCCCATAAAGGGGGTCATGAAAAAACTGCAAGGGGACAGTTGATCTACAACGTGATCTACAATGAGAGCGATACAATCAGTCAACAGTGCTAGAAAATTTAAATACATTAAAAAATAACCGTGATAGTATTTTATATTCATATTTAACAGATGTCCCCCATTTTTTAGGTTTATCTATTTTCAGATACATGTAGGACATAGAAAAAATAAGAATTTTGAAAATTTAATTTAAAAATCACTATGCTAGGTTCCTTTATTTTCCTTTCTTTTAAAGAGAAAATAAGCCGAAACAAGTATTATCCTGAGTACCACATCCTTGGAGACTTTGGAACTAGCAGATCTCAGGATCACACCTCATTTTAATACAGGAAAAAACACCTTCTCTTTTTCAGCTTCCTTGTGTTCTCCTTTTCAAATAAACTACATATTGACTAGAGCAAATTTAAATTAAGAGCAAGCTTTTAATGGTGCATTAATTCCCCAAATCCTTATTCTTAGTTTCAGACATTTAGCAGCAGCTTCCCACAGACCAGCAATTTCACTATTTTAGAATCTGTCAGCAATTACTCATTCTGTGAAAGTAATTTTAATTTAACTGATGTTAACTGCAACTGATTAGAGTAAACATAGGAAGTGTTATAAGCCACCATAATTTAAATGAAGATTTTATTTCTATATATGCACATATGTAATTGAAATAAAATATACAAATCTCAAAAGATAAAACAAAGATAATTCATGCACAGCAATATTTTCTGTTTTCTAAGAGGTGCAAAATGACTAGAGCAAATCTGCTGGATGAACCTCATATTAAACTATGATGGCTCAGAAGTGCACATTGGAACACACCTGGACTAAAGTACATTTATTTGACCTACTAACTTTTTTATTTTTAGGAACTTCTCTACATGGAAAAAATCCTGCAGACACTTACTCCACATTGCAATGCCTCACTGAAGTTCATATCAATGCAGTGTTGGTCTTTAAATTCACACCTTACCTATTCTATGCTGGCTTTCCTGTGAGTACCACAGGTAGTCTGTCCTTGGGAGAGAAACTGACCTTGTTTTCCAGGGCTGGCATGAGGGGAGTGGGAGGAAGGGTCTGTGCCCCACGGGCTGAATGAGCCCAGAGGATGCTCCACCCCTCATGGTGCTCTGCCTAACAGAACTTTTCCATAGGCACATTTAATTTCAGCATCCCGACAGGAAACTCTCAGGATGTTGGAATTGTCAGGGACAACCTTGATCTATATTTTTCAAGAAAATAATGTGTACACACCAATGGCTGTCTTAAAGAGGTCAGTTCAGCCTATCCTTCATCCAGATGTGAGGGCTGGCTGCTGGGCTCTGTGCAGCCAGCATATCTTCAGCATTGAAAAGACCTGGATGGGAGTTTGTTGGTGGGAGACCCACTGTCAAACACTATTGCTCTTGTAGCCTCCTTGCTGACTGAAGCCCTTCTTCCTTCACCCTTTGATCAAACTGGATTCACCAATATGGGATGGTCTACTGTCCTGGGCTGAGAAGAGGGCTGTGAGCAGAGTTTCCTACTGCTTCAAGTGTGGTATCTGGTCAGGACACTCTATTCATATCTGGAAAAGTGGTTATTCCAAACCTGGATTTTGGCATAGGAGGTAATAAATGTATGGAATAATTGCAAAGAAAATATTTTTTTACTTTAAAATGAAACATCTTAGTGTCTAACACTATAAATTATTTCATTGACGTCCCTTATTTTTTATAAAGCATTCAGTTTTTCCAATTTAATCTCTGTTTACAATGGCAGTGCTTGAACTCCTGAAAACTTTGCCCTTGGGTGAGACTGCGATACTGTGTATATCTCTCCAAAAGCGGCTGCATTTAAGGAGCACGTGTGAGATGAGAGCTGTGATGGAGGACCCGACCAAGGATGTGACAGCCAAAACATGAATCCAGTCCAACCCGTGATTAACCAGGAGTTACTGCAGCCCTACACTGCCCAGGACGTGAAGGGGAAAGGCAGGGACGGAGCGTTTCTCCCGGCGAGCTCTCCGCTGGCCCAGGCCGGCGGCGCAGAGCGGCCTGCCCCGGGAGAGGCACCGCGGGTGGCAGCGGCACAGAGAGAGCTTTGTGCCCTGTCCCCAGCAGCCCACCGAGAGCTCAGCCCCACGGCTGCCTGCAGAGCTCTGAGCAAACATCTGAGGGGAAAGCACAAGCGCCTGCCTGGGAGAAATCACCTCACACTTCTGCGGGGAGGTGTGCGGGGACGGGGACGCGCTACAAGGACGGCGAGGCAGGCACAAGCCTGGGGCCCCCAGCATGTGCCCCAGAGTGGCTGGAGGTGGTGTCAGTGAGAAGGCATACAGCTCACACATCTCCCCAGAAAATCCATCTTCGTGTGTTGCCATAGGTATAGCATTAGTTCAGGATGGATTGAAGAGAATTTGGAGTCAGAAACACTTCTCTTAATTTAGCTCTCTTCCTGTGCGTGCACTGCGGAGATGCAGGTGTAAGCATGGTAGTCAGGAGTGCAGTAATTTCTGGTTTTATGAGCAGGCAATTAGACCAGGCATTATACTGAAATTGGGCTGCTAGAAGAAAAAGTAATTCTTGAGTATGGGCATCACTGTGTGAATCCTTACAATAACCAGAAATAGGGAGTGTTTCTGGGCAAGGGGACCCTTGTATTTAAAGTGTTTCAATAAATAATAAAAAAGACGGTGATTGCAAATTGTGCTGTTCTGTTGTTCATCCCAGCAAATGAAATCATATGCAGCCTTAGGACTAAACAGCTTGCTTTGGTAATTCTGAACTAGCCCAGTGAGTACAAGCTTTTACTGCTCAAAAAGATTCCCTCCCTTATTAATTATCACTGAACTATCTTGCATATCTATCAATACACATGGCCAAAGAAAAAGTAGTCATTTCATGTTATGTTTGAGCATGGAGTTTTACAATAAGCTCTGTACTAAGCAAATGAAGTACCAGGTCTTCAACACTTTAAATTGGACCACTGCTTAGAGAAATTTGTCTGCTTTTCTTTTGCTATGAAGATATTAACAGTGATCTTTTATTTACCTTCCAAAAGCCATATTCTTCAAATTCTTTTCACCTATAGTTTAAAATGTGTATTTCCCTGTGACACCCAGAAAACTGCAGTTACTTATGTCTTACCTGTCCTGGTTGTTCACAGGCTGTCTGGTATCTTGCTTGTTGGCACAATTCTTTTACTCTCTCATACTTTGGTAGTTGATTAGACTGCTGAGTGTTTTTGTTGGGTTCATCCTTCTTGCGTAGAAATTTGCTTATTAAAAAAATAAAGTGGAATGTTTTAGATACATTGTTGTAAGCCCTAAGGACGGATGTAACTTGAACAATGAAGCAACATGAAGGCTTAATGCCTTCTCATGTGGAAAAAAAATCCCCACATTTCTGTTACTGACTTTTGATGTAGGTCACATACTGAAAAAAAGGCTCAGATGGCTAGCTGAAAATTGCCTGAAGATAAATAAGTGCTGCTAAAATATGTCTGACTGGTACACTTCAGCACCATTCATACATAAATGTAGGTTCTTTCACAAAGCAAAATTCTTTGAAGCAATACTTTCTTGGCTGGAAAACACAGCTGAAGACACAACTAGGACTTTCATACTCAGCGCAAGCTTGGCTGTATCTTACATATTACGATGTGTCTTTTATGCACTGCTTTGCAATACATCAGACAAGGTTTTCATAATCTGTAAAGTTATAAAGTGCCAAAAGGAAATTGCTGTAAAATTTCTACCCAGAGAAAATTCTTACGGCAACAACTGGCAAGGTAAGAGGGTATAAGGAGTTATCAGCAAAGAGAGGAGCAGTTATAGTCATGAATCTCAACTACACGTAAGTCTTAGCTGGAACAAAAATGAAGAATGCTTCTATTATGTGATGGAAAATACAAAATCAGATGATAAGAGGATTCTACATAGCTGGATTTGAAACAAGATTTGGGAAGAAAATTATTTGGATAATGCCAAAGCAGGGCACAAGCACAATGTTAGGCAAAGAGGCTAGGAGAATCACCAGAAAAGCATGCTTCCAAATTTCTTCAGGGAAAGGGATATGGGAGCACAGTAGATTGCAAAGGCAGTGGTGGGAAACCAGGAAAAAAGTCATGCCTGTCAGTTTGCTTGCAAAATTTACTGCTTCTCTAACCATAAAAAGGAAGAGGAGGAAGCAGAAAGGAAAGCATGTACAAAGGACTGCTCCCAGCAGGCAGGCTCTCCCAAAACTGTCTCACCCCTAATAATTACCCTCTTTCCACTAGAAATGTGTCACGCCAAATTTTGGTCTTCTTGTTTGTTCGAAACCTGAAAGTAAAATAATAACATTTATTGCTGGCACTGAAGTATACCACTGTAAGTGTTAACAAATTATTTTTGAAAGAAATCCAACTCTCCACTTATATATATGTGTAATTTTATAGATCTACTAAAGAGACTCTTGCAATGGGAAAGCTGTGGTTGTTGCTATGACACAGTTCATTTTCACAGAATCTGTTTTTCCACTCAGTTGTTGATTTACTAAGGTGTTTTCTTCTGAACTGGCTAAAAAGGGATTTTGGGACCCACCTGTTTCCTGGTCTCTCCAAGTCCAGAAGCTTTAGGACAGATTTGCCATCCATATCTGGAGGTGTGTCAAGGCCTGCTATATCCAGAATTGTTGGAGCAAGATCAATATTCAGAACTATCTGAGGCACTCTGCAAATCAACAGGAAAGGTCATAGTTGCCATGTGCTCAATGTTTAAGTCTTCACATTCTCTTGGAAATAGAATGATAATTAATGCTTATCAGGACTTTGAAGATGTAAAGCTCTACAGAAGTGCTAAGTTTAGAAAACTCCCTTTGAAGTCTACAACTCAGAGCGATAGGCCACTACTGCAGACCGACATCACAAAGGAAAAGTTAAGCACAATAAAACAAGGAGGTGCAGCAGCAACACTGCTCTTATCTCATTGACAATGAGGGCACGATGCAAAATGACAGAGTGAGCTTTAAAGATGAGCACATTGTTTTTAAAAGCAAAACCCAAGTCTAACCCTACAGGACTATGCATTACACAGTTTTCTCATCCGCATGATAACTTATTCATAATATGCAAAGTGAAAAAACTGCCTCTTTATGAGACTCATTGCTCTGCAATAATAGGGCATCCTTTATGAAATGAAACTAGACAGAGTGATAATTACATGCTCTCAGAAACATTTTACATTAGGCTCAACAGCTGTGCTAGAGACATAGGGGAACGTACACTGATCCCGGCTCCACGCTTGGACCACGAATAAAGAAGGGAACTCGAATATCAAAGTCATACGGCATTGACTTCCCCTTGACCAGTCCGAACTGCCCAATATGGTATCCATGGTCAGCAGTGTAAATAATGTAGGTGTTCTCCAGTTCTCCCATCTCTGCAAGCATTTGGTGTAACTGCAACCCAGCACAGAAAGAACTCTGAGTTAAGTGTAGCAAAACATGTTTTGTGCAGAATCATGTGTAAGAATCATTTATAACCCTTAAATATACAGGACCAAACATGTCATCAATGACATTGACACAGACTCTGGGGACCAGGATTTGTACATCTTGCCTTTACCTTGTTGTGAAAAAATCAACGTACCAGTTCAATTTCACACATGACAGAAGGGACAATTAAACAGCTCCAGAAAATTAGAATAGAAGAAATATGGTAATAATGGGGTAGGTGCCTTAATATGTCTAAAATTCATTGTGTACTCAAACACAGCTTGTGAAAAAAAGTCTGTTACAGCTTGAGGGGAAAAGGTACTCAGATTTGATTTACTGTGTTGGTCTACAACTTTCTCATTCCTTACAGTTGAGGGCTTGGGAAAAAGCTGTAAATTTTTATTAAAGTTTAAAGAAATCTCTCTAGGGGAAGATCTTTGGTCATGGTGCTTGATTTTGGAACAAAAAGTCATACAAAGTAAACCTAATAGTTCATGTATCATATTACTATAATTAGCAGTACACTGCATTGCCTAACTTCTGCAAACACTTGTGGACTGACACCTGAGTTGCTGTGATTTGCCAGTTCCCAGATTTCAACCGAAGGACAAACTGTGAAGGGAGTGTGTGAAATGAATAGAAGTTGTCATGCGTGCACCTGTGTCTACCCATGTGTCCACACAGGTGATGCATCTTCTCTTAATACCAGGCTTTATACTAGGCCCAGTGACTTTTCCCTTTAAAAATAACACTATTTTTTTTTGACACAGCAATTGAAAGAAAAAAGCCAGGAGCTTGGGTTCATGTTGCAGAGAACCAGAATTCAATTCCACTGGGAAAAAGTGGAGTAATTCCTCATAGTACAATGGCTTTCCCCAGAATGTGATCGGTGAAGGTAAAGAAAAAATTAATTCATTTAATTTTTGTTACCAACTAGTAAGATTGTATTCACAGCAGTTTCTTGCACTCACTCTTTCCATAGAGTCATCAACTGACATCAGGGTCTGAAGCCTTTTGCGCTGCAAGACATTGGTAAACTCCATGTGGATTGGCAGCATGGGTCCCGTGTACTGCATAATCCAGTGCTTATCCATGTTTGGTGCGTAGTTATAGCTGGGAGTGCTGGAGGAAAAGAACAGATCTGAAAAGTCGTGCAGCATGACCGACATCAGAGGGAGGTGGGAACTCCTCCAACACAGAAATAGCCAACAAACAGTTAAATCACAAATTCCATGTGGTATCTGACAAATAACAACAAGCATCACATCAGTGGCTTCCAAGATTCATTGGGTCATGTATCACCTCCTCAAAATATTTTAACCATTTGCTTTCCAAGTTTTTTTTCAGACTCAAAGACCACTACAAGTATCACATTAATATTTGGGATTTGCCAAAATCTATTTCTCAAACAAACCTGTAATCATTAAAAAGGCTTATCTGAATCATGCATCCCATATAGATAAGAAAAATTAAGGAATTCAGAGATTAAAAATGACTGCTTACTTAATATTAAAGTATATTGCCCTGATATTTCCAGTAGAGAAATTACCTTTAAAAAAAAGTCAAAGAAAGGTATTTTCCAATGGGATAAAGAAATTTAGTAGTCAGTATAAAGAATACCACCAGTGTTATAGTTAGTTCTACACTAAATAATATTGAGGTGTTATTTTCAGTGTGAATGCAAAGCACAGTGCATTACAAGCATAAAATGAATCATGACAACAAAACTGAGCTAACACCACAATTGACACTAGTATTAAGAAGTATAGCACAGAGTCCTACCTAAAGCAAGGAACTATGCTTCAGAAGTTTGCACAGACATCAAAAGAAATATTTAAGACTGGTGTTCTATCCACAGCCAGTGTATTTTTTGAAAGATATCCTATAAGAAACTAGAATATTTTCCCAGAGATATCACCTTGGAAAAAATGTATGGCAAAAAGTGTGTCAAGTAAAGTTTTTCTACAGAGAAACATGGTACAAAAGCTCTCCATCAGTCTTGCTTTTATGCCTAGCATACATGACAGCTAAAAGGTAAAGAGAAGCCAAGCAAAATCCATGTCCCATAATGGTTTCACCTACATATGAGCAGTTTCCTTCTCTAGAATGAAGGAATGTAGGCTTCGTCATTTTCATTAAGTTCTTTGGGTTATATTTTCCCCCTGTTTCTAGTACAGTGCAGTACATGATACATGAATAGCAGCATTACATTTGCAAATTAGACATAAAGAGAAAGTGAAAAAAATACTGTTGGGTGATTAGATTAATTTGATTATCTTTATTCTCTTTTCAGTTTACAATAAAAATGCAATTCAATGTTAATTTACTGTTTAGGGACTGAAAATTATAACATGTGCATTAAGAAGAGGTACATTTTCCCCACCGAAATATGTATGTGTAGTTGTCTTTTCTTGAAATGAACAATATCAGAATATTGTATAACTTAGAGTCGTAACTTTGACCAGTCCTTCACTTAGGTTTTGTTTTTCTTTACATGGTTGTATTTGATCCCAGAATGTTGGAAGCAGTTGATTTTTATATCAGATATCATAACCTTTAGCTACATACTCTGAGGACAAAAATCAGCTGAAAGGATAAGGTAGTAAACTGATAGCCAACTTCAATAAATTAGTGGAGTCCATATTTTAACTGGAGAGCATTATTTGAGAAGTTAGGTAGAATTTGAGAAGTATGCCTTTAATACACACAGAAAGTTTTGACTAACCTACTTAATCATTAGTCTCAAGGGAAAAGAGAAGTGATGCAACAGTATCACAGGACTTTGATAGAGATTAAGAAGTACGAAAAGGTTAGCTCCCTACTGAGCCAAGACAAACATAAACTAGAATTCCTTTTCCAGTTGAAAAATCTTTCATTTCATGTTGAAAAGTCAAAGTTTCTGTAATTTCCCATGGTTGAAGTCTGATTTTCAAAATGAATCCTGTCATAATATTAATAAGATTTATTCCAGGAGCACAGCCCTCTGTGTTGCTGGCTAGCCAGCAGTCCTAGAAGTGGGAGACCCTTGAAGAAGCAAGTCTTAGGAATTTTGTCACCTACCACTTATCAGTTGTCAGACAGAAAAGAAGGATACTTTCAGTGCAAAATTTTCTCGTTTCCTTGGAAGTTTGTTGGACAAGACATTTTCCCATGAAAGAGCTCATTTTTGATAAACCAGCATTTCCCTGTAAAACCCTGGGGTTTTTTTCAGTGGGGTCCTGAGTGCCCCAACCTCAGAGGGATGAGGTGGCTGTGACCTGCACTCAGCCAGCAGCTTGGTGACAGCCTGCTGCTGTGCCAGGAAGGAGAGCCAGCTGCTCAGGCAGGCTCAGGTCTTATGTTCCCAGGCTATTGTGAGCAGCCTCCTCCACATAATGGATAGTTTTTAAAAGCAGCACTCAAGGGTTTAGCAGGGCAGTTAAAACCTTTCACAGACACTTTCCAAATGCATTTTGAATTTTCTGGGTGAGAAATGCAGCAGGCAGAGAGGGAGTAGAATTTTCCTCCCAGACAATTTAAAGAACAGGAACCTTCTGTGAAATATCCAGTGACACTGGCTGATGGATAAATGTGAAACAGGGGTCCATAATGTCGGAGAAAGAGTACTAAGGAAGACACAGAAAGAAATTCCAAAACCTCACAGCTTGTATATGGTCCCTGTGCACCCCTGTTTGTTGGGCCTTTCAGAAATCCACCAGAATGGCACTGGTTGCCAGGCACAAGATCTGATACTGCCCTCAAATCTATATACTTGTTTTTTTGGTATAAATGTAACCAATCAACCAACCAACCACTGGAGATGTAGATCTTAGGGAGGGTATTGCTGACTTATGAAAACATTTCTATGTAGCTAGACCTCTTCCTGGTTAATGGTATTTTTTATCACAATATATTTTCTTAAAGCAGCTGGAGATATCAGTTAAATGTTTATCTGTTATAAGTCTTTGAAAGACATTATGGCATGGTCTGTCACTGTTTCTATCCCTCCATTTTTGGGAACAACTTTGCTCTGTATTGACAAGTACTGCTGTAAAGTAACACTGACATCTACATTTCCTTGATTCCTCTTTGCACTGGAAGTTTGAAGAAGATGTGTGCCATGTCTTCCATGGCCTCCTCTCATTCATGGACTCCACCTTGTGTTGAGCACATTAGTTGATCCATGATCAGCAGACAGTGCCAGGTAGCCCATTATTTTCAGGTTGTTCATGGCCTCTATGTCTCGTAAGTTGCTACTGTAATACTAATCATTCTTGTAGAATATACGAACTTGGGCAAATCTAGATTGCCCTGTTGCTCACCTTTTTATTTCTCCAACATATACTCTAAATAATTTATTACACAGAGACCACTTGGCACTCCCTAATAGATCTGTTCTGGTACTAGAAGACATTAGATTAATAAAATTTTGAATTTTAACCCTCAGTTAAACTAACAAAAAAATTCCAAATACTTAACAATAACAAATGCTGAGCATAGGCACTTTCCTATAAATGTCTCTTCCTGAAAGGCACTTTCCTGAAGTGTCCTCATAATGAGGAGAAATGAGACATTTCAGTCTGAGATTTTATAATCTGTCACCTATGTGAATAACTTTACAGAGAAATTTACAGTGATAATCAACTGATCTATAGACTATGGAAGGAATAAATATTTATAAGCAGTAGTGCATTGTTAAAGAAAGATTCTTCACAAAATCTGTAATTCATTTGTCTGTAAACATCAGTTCAAGTAGATACTTATGTTGAGAGAAAAGGAGTATTAGCAGTCACTGCTGTAATCAAAAGGCCTCAGTGACTCTTTTTGAAAACATATTTACTATATCCACATATTTAAATTTGAACTTCAAAATTAAGAATGCATTTTATTTGGCTTTTAAGGTACCACAATAACTTTAAGTTAGTCAAGAAACAATAAAAATACCCAACAACCAAAAAAATGGATGCTTGAGGATCTATTAAAATGGGGTCCCCAAACAAATAATTCAGAAATTAATTTCACTAGCTTTTACCAGTAACTGAACTGAATTGTCATATTCAACAGAATAAGTGGAACACATACCTTTTGCAAGTCATCATTACAAAAAGATAGTTTACAGTTAAGAAAGGATTGGGAGAGTACGGCATGTTTTAAGAGTTTCAAGAATTTAGTACAACCTTAAATTAACATTTGCTTTCTAAAATTTGATCTAAATATATACATGTCTCTAACAGATGGGATAGAGGGAGAAACAAGTATGTTTCCAAACATTTGTTCAATTGCTCATAGTAAAAATCTGTGTTTGCCCCTATTTACAACCTCCTAATTACCTCCTGTTTCTACTCAACAAAAGAAATTATGATCATAGAAACACTGCCTGGAACTGTTGGGTTTGAATAATTCCATAAAGTTCTCAGGGGGCTTTATCCCAAAAGTGTTTGACTAATCTTCTGTTTGGATTGGGAGTCCTCCAGTCAGTGAAAATAGTACAGTACTTAGATACCCCAAGAACATTTTCATTTCATAAAAGTCAACAACATTTAAAAATAATACCTCCAGTAAAACTGATTGAGAAAAATGAATACTTTCTGTACAGAATTAGCACCTCTATTATTCTTTGAAATATGATTAGCAAACATGGCATAAATGATCATGTTTCTTCAAGTGAAAATAAACAAAGGAAGCAAATTCTTTGTTTCCTGGGAAAGTAGACTTCCAGGTTTAGACACTGTTCTTGGAAAGCAGGGAGCCTAGGTTCTGGGCAAAATTAAAAGTGAAAAAAAACCCACAACCAGTGGCCATAGTCAGTATTGACATGAAGCTGAATTTCACCACTCTGGGTCTGATTTTGCTGCCTTTTAGAAGGGGACTCTTTTAAACTCAGTGATATTTATAGATCTGGGTGTGTGGGGTAGGAAAGTTTCACTCCCAAAGTGTAATACAACTGCTATATTTTAGAATAAGAAGTGAAACACTTGTTGCCTGCTAAATATAACACCTTTTTCTTTTAGGAAACATAATTTGTTGCTCCTGCAGAAGTTAACCGTTCAACTAGAATATTACTTACATTTCTATTTCACACCATTTCTTCTTGTCTTGTTTAAAATCACACTCACAGTGACACGTGTGATGATTTTGATCATTTATCTCTAAGTCATGAGCCCAAGCAGGCCCTGGGCCTGTAGTGACACTACACACTGACATGACAAGATTTATTACTGATTCAAATGCATGGTCCCACTCTAATGGCCCTGTGTCCACACTACAAGGAGTACCACTCTTACTGACAGATGTTTGAGACTCAGCCTCAGTTATTCCAGATGCAGCCACCTCACACCCCAAACCCACACTGAAAACTGCTCTGGGGATCCAGAGCTACAACATTTCTTTTGAGGCTTCACTACTGCAGACACCCCGCTACCTACACGCCTGGAATATTACCACATTTCATACAACCTTCAAACAGAAATATAAACTTTTGCCTTTCATATCAACTGCCTTTTCTTAGCTTGTGAAGGCTTCTGATCTATTCCAAGATAGATCAGATTCCATTTCTATCTGCTCCTCCTAATGCTTCTAGCTTGGCAATAGGATTGCTTCCAGGTAGTCATAAAATCTGGCTGTGAGTCCTCCTGCCAGCCCAAGTATTTTAACTCAGCACAGCCTGCAGTGTTTCAGATTTCCATTTTTTACATTCTTCAGTAAACCTGCCTCCTGCAGATTTTTGCTTCTAATGTTTGTTTACTTCACAGCTTATAAACAGCTTAGGTCTGATTCACAGTTCCCCTAAGACTGGTTCACACTGGAAGGTAAAGGGAAGTTAGTGCCAGAGGCCCTGAGCATAACAGATAATTCAGGCTTTCATCAGAGCATCATTTGAGTCAGAGCTTTCCTGCTCAGCTGTCTGATGAAACAAGATTGTCCTGTAACATAACTTCATATTAAACAACAACTTTTCCAAAGGTCTAACAACCCAGTACCCTAACAGATGATGTTCATTTACCACAGCAAAAATCTATGTATTGCTTTCATCTAGTATATCTTCTCTCATCCCATTTTCTTTCACAAAAAATAATGTCTGGGGATAATTAGAGTGCATGCATTAGTATGATTTATTTTCAGAAAATATATCACTCACTGTGGTGATAGCAGCCAGGATAAACCTTGAGAAATATTTTTAGATGTCTGAAATAGGACATACTTTATGGAAAGAAGAAGTGGAAGAGTGGGAGGGGAGAATGCTTAAAAACAAAAAAGAGTCTGCTGCTTCCAGTATGATATAGTTTGTGTTTCATTTTAAACTGGAGTTAATAAGAATTAAAAGAAATCACTTAATAAGTAAACTGTGTACACATCATTACTGTTTTTGTCTTTGTAAGACTTTCCTTACCTCTTGAGAGCTGGTTTGTGCTGAGGAGGGCAGGGCTGTAACATAATGATGGTATGTAATTCTTCAATTTCTTTTTTATCTTTGATGTATTTTTCATAAATCTTAAGGACTTTGCTGCTGCATTTATTTGATTTTATTCTTGCCATTTTGATAAGTGAGGAAATGAGACCAATAGACGCCCACACTTGAGGGCAGAGCTCTCCCTGAACTGGAGTATTTCCTGCCATAGCCACTCCCTTCTTTATATGTGCCAGTGGAAAAGTTCTTCTAAACAAACTTTTGGGGGTTTTTTTAATGTTGGTTTTGTTTTGTTTTAATTTATAGAGTCCACATTTCAATCTTTAGCAGGCACTTTACCAGCAAAGAGACATCATCTAATTTAAGGGTCTGCTTCAGCTACTGTTCTTTTAAGCAAAACTTTTCACATGTGGTTGACAGGCTATCTTAATCCTTGGTTTGTAGGGATAACCTTCCATCTCAGTTTGTTAAGCCAGCAAGCAGCTTTTGACCTGGTTTCCCTTCTTTGTTGGAGGTAGGCGTTACAGTAACATGATACAGCAACTACATTTTTAAAAACAAAATCCAAGGTCAGATGGCTGTCACCCAAGGTCAGAACGTAAGAGATTCAAATGCTGCTTGACCACCAAGGAAGAAAACCTAAGGGTTAAATGTTCAAATTACACAAACCTTGGCAGGAGGGATTTTATTGTTCTTGTTCTGTTTTCATTGGGAACAATGAATATTTCTGTGAGAACTGAACTTCTCATATCGTTTAAAGCACATTGCTTGTATTTTTGATAGAGAAATTACTTGGAATCTTCAGCAACCCCAACCCAAATTAGCAGTTTATCTTCAATTTGTCTCATTTCACAGTCTGCAGGCTGAACTTTAACACATGTAGTCAGTCAGTGCAAAAAGGAAACACAAAACAAGCCAGCAAGGATCTCTTGAGGTCATTGGAGAAAAACTCTTTGCAAGAAGCATGCCAAGAAACCACACCAGAAGAAAAGAAGCACAGCTGAGTGCTCTCACAAGTAGCCTAGCAGAGCAAGGTATTTAGACCCCAGGAGTCCATACAAATAAATATTAATTTTAGCTAGTATTTTGCTTAATCTTTGCAGGTAACATGTAACCTTATATACATAAGGTGGAGAGGCAGTTAAAAATTTGGAGACTGACTAAAGCCTTTTGTTCTACCAGCACAAGCTAGAAAACAAGCAGGCTGAAAACACCAAGCAGTAGAAAATGTCAAGAGCATGATAAAGCAAAGCAAGTTCCTACAAGCACTTGTCAGGAGACAGGGAGCAAGGAGCCTAAAATGAGTCTCTTTGGCCTGGGGAGAGGTAGGGTGAGATACAATGAATCAGTGCTTTTCTTGCAGACACCATCCCCACAGCTGAGCGGAAGCAGTTTGGATCCTGCCCCCTGTATGATGGATAGTCCCCCAGCAGGCAGGATGGCTTGCCTGAGGCCAGGCAGGCTGTGCCACTAAATGGGAAGCAATCTGTTGAATGGGGTGAGAACAAATAGATATAACTCTCTTGCAATGAAAAGCAGCAATTGAAAGGAGACATGGGAGAAATCCATTCAATTTGATATAGTGACTGTTCATTATTCTTCACAGAATGGGAAGTGGGGGACACAGGTGGCATAACCAAGCTCCAGGTTTAGAAGGAAAGAAAAAGTAGCCCTTTGTCCCCAGTGCACAGAGTGACAGTGTAGAACTTGTTGCCAAGGATGGTGGGGCTGCCACCAGAGTTCTAAAAGAGATCAAATCAATGCAAAGAGAATGGGGAACACTGACCTGGATGCTTCACCTAAAGTGGTGATTTTCAGGAGCTAGAAAAATGGGAAAATTTTGTGGTTTTATTTTCCCCCTCATTCCACCATGGTTCCCTGCTACTTTCTCCTGGAGTGCATAATTCATAATGAGTTGTTGCATATTTATCTATTGCTAGATGTTTATTATTGGTAGTTGTTTACTATTGTTAGATACTTATCTGCTATTGAATACCTATTATTAGTGAATATTTAGGACAGAGACTCAAGAAGGAAAAGGCCTTATCAAGCCTCTAAAGGGGGGAAATGATGCCTTATGTTTTAGCTTTCATGTTTTTCAGATTCTGTGCTGCCTTGGGGTGTAGTTCTAAGCCTTATATTAAGTGTTAGCAAGCTCTCTTCACATAGTAGGCAGACAAAACAAATCTTTTTCCTGCTGGAGTCTTGACCAAGGACAACAGTTACAAGTTTTCAGGCCCAAAAGCATAAACAACAATGGACTGAAGGGAGAAAACAAGAAGGATGGGACTTCATAACCTGAAGCTGTAATTGGACAATTAAGCCCCAACATGTAAATGGACCAAAACATAAAAATGTAAGATCTTGTCCATTTTTGTGACCATTTAAAGTCCACCTTGGGTGTAGCCGTAGCCAGGGTCATGTACTGCCCAAGGTGTATCCTTAAAGGCCTTTAAATAAATATCTACTTTATTCTCTAGCTCTGTCCAGTCTCTCTTCCAGGTCAGCCTTCCCAAGGCATCATGAGAACATTCTTTCATACAACCCAATATAACAGGTTTCATGTATTCATGTCTACCTTATTTTCCAAATAAAATCTCAACATCATTAGTTCCTTATTTGGGTAGAAATTTCTCCAAATATCTAAATAACTACAAAACACTGCTGATTGGTTTGCATTATTTGCAAAATCTGGTCCCAGGAAAGTGGGATCATGGAGGATACAAAATTATAAGGTCAGGGAAACTGGCATATATAGAAAGTATCATCCAGTGAGAGGATAAAAAGATGCAAAACAACAAAAATGTAACCATGTGCCATGAACAACAAATCTCTTTTTGGCCCCAGCTAGTGATCTGTTTATGCATGCAGCTTATGCAGTATCTGCTACTCATGGAAATTTTAAAGTATTTGATGTAAATTGACAAACCACTGTGAACTACTGCAGAGTGTCCAAAATACAATTTTTAGATCAAGGAGCTTTCCTATTGTCTAATGAAATTGATTTATCCTCATTTTGAGAGGAAAAAGAAATGTACAATCCAGTTGCAGTATTTTATTAAGATTTTTTGTGATTTTTTTGTTGTTGTTCTGTTGTTTTTTAAAGATGAACAAAGACATTTTTCAGAACAAATGGAAAGGCTGGTCTACAAACCCATGGGAGTCACAAATGCAATGGAAATCTTCCATAGCCTCTCACTATAATAAAAAAGACCCAGAATATTCAAGGAACAAAGCAAGATGAGGAATCCACAGATGTGGACTACCCACAGATTTTTTTACCTGAAGTTGCTTTTTCTTCTAGAAACAAAATGAAGAGTTGGGGTTTTTTTGTTATAGTTTCATCACCAGAAAAGATTAGGCATGTTATTTAAAAGTGCAGTCTGATAGGCTATTTTGGGAATCTGCAAGTTTCTAGTCTATAAACAAATCTGGTGTGCTCAAAAGCTTCAAAAGGGTGTTTTTACTCTCAATACATTCAGTTAGTTAGAGCCCAGGAAGCGCATATCTTACAGGAAAACGAAGGAAGTAATATCTTTCCAACTGATCCTGACCTGTGTCTACATATTTTCAGGGTATTGTAAGAAGCTGCCCCTACAAAGCCAAATACTGACCTTTTAATCTCCCACGACTTCCCAGGAGGAAAAGAGCTTCCCTCTGCTTTAATAATGGTCAGAGCTGTCACTCTCCCCCGCAAAAGGAACGAGCACAGCAAAAGAAACAAGCAAACATTCTCTGCTTACATGACTGTCGCTTATATTTGAATTCCCTGCTCCTGCCATGTCTCCATAAACAAATCCCTGGCAGAAGCAGATACAAGGAGCAGGTCTGGCAGTGTGTGATTTTGACTTACATGTGCTGTGAAGCGTTGGGGTAGAGCTCCGAGAACTGCGGGGCAGAATCCTCGGGGCCGTGGGGTGCAGCGTGGCTGATGACCATCATTATGGGCCTATGGGGATATATCCTCTTAGACATTCTGAAGTAATTAATGCTCTCATTAGTGATTAGGTCTGTGAAGTAGTCCTGGAATATACGATTAACACAAAGCAAAAGTTACAAAGTGCATGATTAATTAGATCACATACTATCATGTTATTATGTTATTTTTCAAGTCCTCATTAAAGCTCAGATCAGGAAGTAAAAACATACCATCAAAGAGATGTATGATTTGAGGGAGCATAGGAGAGACTGAGCAGTAATTACTTTTTTAAGTAGGCAATGCCACGTAAAATGAGACAGTATTTTGCAGATCAGATACAACAGAAAGTATTAAGTAAATTTGATTACCAGATTTGGTAATATAGCACTAAGTAGCATTTAAAATGAGAGACTGTACCGACAAAGATGTGTTTCTTAAATTTCATTGATAAAACACTTCACAAGGCAATGGCTCCCAAATAACACTGAATCTTAATCTGGTTTTATGTTTACATAAACCTTTGTTGCACACTCTTTGTTCAGACTACATGTTTGCATATGTACAAAGTGGAAGATAGCTCCAACAGGCAACAGATTGCAAAAAATCTTAATCAAAGAAATTGCAAATGAGAATGCAGGGAGCAGTTGAATTCCTGCGGGCTCTGTTCATTTAATTGTGCAACTTTAAGCAGTGCAGCTGCTGAGCTTAAGGTTGTGACTTGCTAATAAACTGGCTTAACCCACAGCTAAGGTGGCAAATGGAAGCCTACAAGGAAAAGAGAGGAAATGGAACTAAGAAAAAAAGATGAAAACTTAAATTAAACCACCTGCCACCTTGGAGTATTCACTGTTGGCCTGGAGGTCTAGCTCGAGCTTCATTGAGAAAGTGCTGAGACAATGTTTGTAATTTCAAGCACTTCCAGGCATGACTAATCTTATGTTGTGGATTCGAGGCCCCGAACAGCTGCAAAAGCAGAGCCTGAGGGACAAGGTCTGTGTCACATGTCAGTGCTAGGACAAGCCAACCAGCTGTGACCTCCTCACTCCCTGTCCCCCTGCCCCTTCCCCTCTTCTGCTGCACACTTGGAACATGCACAGTAGCCCTGGCTGCTACACACCCTGCAAGCCTATGGGTGAGACAGCGAGGGATCCTTTAATTTCCGAAATGGATAATGAGTGTGAGGCACCAGGGTTGTGATAATTTCTGGGCTTGTGGCCTGTTTGAGTGAAATGCCTGTATGACTGCTCTCCCAAAGCATCTACTCCCCTCCTGTTTCCCTGTTTAGTCTAGCTACATACACAGGGTGCGCAAGGAATGTATAACTAACCAGATATTCTATACTTTCTTTTTTTTACTCTCTCTCTCTCTATATATAATCAGCATAATGTAATTTCTATGGATGGGAAAATCAGAAACAGGCACCACTAGCTTCCAATAAAAACTCATTACATGGGTCAGAAACCACAGCTGCAACATCTGTATCATCTTCCTTGAACTACAATTTGAGGAAATTCCAGATTGTTTTCTTCAGGCTGGACTGTCTGAGATCTGCCCTCCCAAGCCTTTCCAAGAAACTGCATGGCAGTGGGCAGGTCACCTTGGCATACTTTCTACACTTTGTCAAAAGCACAAACAAGCTCTGAACTTTTCCAATGTCCCTGTTCTTGCCCTTATCGACTCTCATACTCATATCCAGAGTCTGACATCACAGGCACACAGCCTGTCTTTGGTGTGCACTCTATAATAGAAAGCAACATTAACCAAGGCTCTTCTGCGGGTAATAACTGACAACACTCAGCAAACTTTAGAGTTCAGTAGCACAAGGGGCACAATTCTTTTCAGGAAAGTCTTTTATTTACTCTTTGCTTCTGCCACCAAAATATCACATTCTGTCAGGGAGAGGGAAGGAGGGGAGAAGGAATCACCAGGCTCCATTGAAGAGCCTTGGGAATATTCTTCTGTTGAGTGATTAATATTCTCAGGTGGCAATTGATCTGCAGTGCCCTGGAGAGAAAAGGACATCTCAATTTCGTGGTTGCAGTTGGTTAATTAATTAATTATCTGGTTAATTAATTATCTGAAAGTTATTTTTATATGGATTAATCATGTGGCATTTATGTGTCTGGAAAATACCTTTGCATAATCAAATCCGTGCTTCTCTTTGTTACCATTGCGAGAAATGGTGTAATTATAGAAGCGAGAGTTCTTCACTAATCCAACCCACTCTCTCCACCCAGGAGGGATGTAGCTGCCATTGTATTCATTGAGGTATTTCCCAAAAAAAGCTGTGAAGTAAAAAAAAAAAAGAACACACGCACGCATGAAGCTTTGCAATCCAAGTCTTTTAGTCTGAGTCAAAGGAACGTATGAATGAAAAGAAAATGTGTTAGAATGAGTCAGAGTTGTTTTACCAAAAATCTTCCTTTTATAGCTTCGAGGGTTTTGAAATGAAAATAAGTTATTTCCAGAGTTTTATGAGAGTTAAAAGCTTTTGTGACTCTATATTTTATTCTTAATCTTTTGGAATCCAGTGTTCATGTGAAATACTTTCAGGGTTTTTTTTAAGAAAGAATATGTTCCGTTTGGTTTCCACTTGAATATGAAATAAAAACTCGTGCCCACAGGAAACATCAGAGAAACACCTTGTGGTTTTAAGCAAGTCCTGTGATGTTTCAGAGTTGGCTTCTGACTTTTGGAAGTTCAGGCTTTCTATCCAGGCTGCATTTGTTGGTTTGATAAAAGGTCTGAGAAGTACAGACCACCATCCTATTAGGACATGTTTGGGTAGAGCAAGAAGGAATCCCCACCCTGCTTTGTTGCCACATCATCTCTAAGGCAAAACTTACAAAGAGGCAAAGGCTTGGAGGTCAAAATCCTCTACCTGGCCTGCCAAAATCCATGTATGTTTTTCCATTAGCTCAAGGTTACAAGTCAGAACCCACTCAGACTGAAAATTTAGCCTTTGCCGTAGGTTCATAGGTGCTCCTGCCAATTCCTCTGGAAGGAAGTGGGAAGAAAAGCAGTCTTACAATGCAGTGGGCTTCCAGCTATCTGGGAATTGTGGATTGCTTATGGCAAAGATACACAGACACCATAAGCCAGCCAGCTGCCCTTGGAAGGGAGCATTAACGCTGGCATGGAACCCTGGCAAATGCAGCCACATTGCTTCTAGGGAGAGAGAGGTATGGGAGATCTCTAGCTGCTTGTGTATAGTCTGTAACCTGGATAGAGTTGTCAGTTTGGATGGGTCCATCCTGCTTTTCCACTGCCTGGGAACTGCAGTGACAAAGCACCTAATCAGATCTAAAACCCTAATATGGGTTTTTTTTGAATTTGTTATCTCCAGTTCAGTCCCAGAAAGCTACTGGGGTGTCTCAGTATCTTTGCTCTTCCCCCTTTTAATTTTCTTGAGGTTTGCAAGCCCTGGAGGGTCACTTGTGCCAGCAGTGCTGCTGCCTGTGTCCCCAGCAGTGTGCACACAGGTACTCCTGGTGCTCACAAAAATAGACACCACTGAGGAGGAGGGGATGACAGAGATCTCTCCCTTTCCAGGGACAGAGCTCTTCTGGGTGATAGCTGCCCCCCTCCCTGCACTCCTCACAGTGCCCAGCCCCTGTCCTTCCTGCCAGCCCCAGTTCTGCAGGCCTGTCTTGCTGCCCAGAGATGCTGCACTCAGCTGGCAGTAGGACATACCTTGAATCCCTGTACTTGTTTCCTACTAGGAAATGAAGTCACATTGGAAAACCTCACATCCAACCTAGGCACATTCAATCTAACCAAAAATGCACATTTGTGGAAGGGCTCAAATAATTCAGATCTGACTGATGTGGGCATGGTGAACTTCTTGGGAAAACTGATGGAAAAATCCAAATGTTAATATTTAAGACTTGTCTAAGGCAACATAAATATGATGCAATTCAATCAGGGAACTGCCAAATGCCAAATGTAACCAGAGATTACAGTCATATATAATATTACTTTCCTATACCATGTGAAATGGGACATATAAACAAGTCCTATGAACATCAGACCAGGCTTCCAGCTCTTCTTCGAACAGCCACCAAGAAAGCAACCCAACCTGTCTCCTTTTTTATCCTGAGGCCTACCAAAAATCAAGAACTGTGAGGTGAAGAGAGTCACAGTGGGCAAGGAATATGTGCCCATCACTGTCTCCTGGAATGGAAACCACACCTCTCATCTAAGGCAGCCAAACTGGTTTAAACTCTTAGTCAGATGTCATGGGAAAGTATATGGGTAAAGACTGAAATACTGTGAGAAGGGAAACCAAGGAAAGAGGAGAAGGGAAACTCAGAGAGAGGCAACAGTGAAGAAAAGTATGGGAGAATGATGTAACTGAGAGAGAGGAAGCATTGTTGAGCCAAGCAAAACCAAGGCCAGTCTGTGGTTGCAGAGGAAATCTGAGGTCAGCCCTTCCGAGTGCCATCCCAGGTCTACCAGCAGCTGCTGTACGATTTTGGGGAACCTCTGTGCAGTGTGCTCATCAGTAAAGGGCTCTACTGCCAACCTGTCTCTCACATCAGAGGCTTTCAAATTGTGAAATGGAAGTTATGAAAATTTGTCATATAGGATGGTTTGATTGCCCCATCTATTATAAGATTGGCTCACTCTGAGACCTGGACTCTGCTATTTACAGTCTTGCCAAACTTTAATCATTAGTGGTGTTAGTTTCCATGCTATCTGACTCAGGCTGTATTTTGCTCTATGGAACCTTTTAGCCAAACAATTCAGTAATTTCCAAGAAAAAGACCAGGGAAAAAGAAACTGGTTCACCCATTTAAAAATAATTGTCAGACTTTTCTCTAAGAAGTTCTGGAGTCTGTAGGTTTTGATGCAGGGCATTTGTAAATTACAGAGATGGCTATGAAAATCTGTCTCAAAATGGCCCAGCTCAGAAAAACTGTAACACCCAGATGATTACTCCACCTTCTTACTTTAACGTCACAACAACACAATCAAGTATTCCTTTACGGATTTGAGGATGTTCCCAGATTTTAATTTTTGGCATTAAAACAAAAAGCCATCAGTTTTTCTCCCCTTTTCTTACTCTCTCTTTTGGTTTTCATTACCTGAGGGAAAACCACTAGCATAAAACAAACAGATTAAATGACTTGTGGCATAAGGACAAGAATAGATAAACTGAATTTGGGAAAGAAAGGATGGCTTGGAGCTGGGGAGGGCCAATTCATCTTGGAATTTCCTTGCTTTAGGTTACTTAATTTTCTAACTTCAGTAATGCTTTGTTAGATACCTTTTGGCTTCCCAAACCCTGTATTTCAGTGCATGTTATGAGACTTCAGACTGACAGCCTGAACCATTCACCTTTGTGTTGGTAATGATTTAGTATTTTATCATAAAAATAATCTCAGTGCTGTCAAGGTTTAAGCAGCTCCCTGAGTGACAGTTTGTAGAAATAGATGTTTGCCCCTGTTGCTGTGTAAAGCAGTTTCCATGTCAAATGTGTAGCAAAGCCCTGAATACTAGAAGAAACAGTGACTGCAATAGTGGATCATATTTGCCAAAATGATTTAACCAACAATGGTTTATTGATCATAAGCTCAAGAGGATCTGAGTAATTAGACAGATGAAGGGAAAAAGCCAGGCTTTTACTGAAATACAAGCATTCAGTCCTTGCACCGTGTGGTCTTTTGAGTACTACTGAGAATAGAACAGGGCAAGTGAGTCAGACTGGGGCCCAGCACCAGCAGTTTGTGTCTGGACCTTCAGGCTCTGAATGAAGACAAGTGCCAGAGTAAAAGGAAAGCACAGGAGTGTCCATGGCACCAAATAACAGTCAGCAACTACTCACCATGGATGTTCTAGCTGTTTTTTGTTTAATCAGAGGATTGCTAACAAGTAAAGCACTACGGAATATGTCACAGAACTGCCCAGGATCTGACACTGATGTGCAGATGTCTTTGCTGGGTCTGCATGCTTGGCTCTTAGACTCAACCCCCATCTTTAACTTAGCTGTAGCCCAACACTTGCTGAATTGCCCAAGTCTGAGAACTGACTGGGAAGCCTCAGCTTCAGAAGCCACTTGTACTCAGCAGTTTGGGTTTAGGAAGCCAATTCTGCTTGTAATTAGTAAAATGGAGATTATGACTCAGTGGGTAAAAGCCTCATTAAAAAGTAATGCCATTTCAAGGGACATCTTTTCATTATTATGTGTAACGGCCCCCATAGGGATAACAGGAAAGATAAATGCTTAATTTTGCATTTTAATAAGACAATTTTTATCTGCATTCTGGCAGTTTTGCTAACTGTTCCCATGACACATTGTTATTTTCTAATCACATGTAGTGTAGCTTAGTATATCAGAATAATTTTATTCTGTACTAGTATGTTCAATTATGTTTATGCAAACAACAACACATGGTGTGGTGAACAGTTTTACAGACATCTATGTGTCTCTGGAGGGGCTGCAGAATATACGTGTCTGGTACCTGACATGAACAGATGCCTTAAGACAGGGTTTTGTTTTCCCTTTTACAATTAGCTAATGATTTCTGTACTGGACTTAGAGATCCAGAGGATTGCAAGGGGTGCAAGTCAAATATAATTTGATCCAGGGGATCTCTAATACTTACAGCTGAGTGTGATTCAAATTCTCGTAATTCCCAGGACTTCTTTTCCCAGCACTTTTTACAAGCAATTATGACTAATGTTTACAGTATTACACAATAGAGTTAGTCCTCTAACTCCTGTCAGCATTAGTGGGTTAGTGCACAGGTGAACTGGGCTACATCTACTGGTGAGACACCTCTGCACTTCCACGGATCAAAGGACATATATTATGTTCTACACCCTTGTTATTTGTTGAGGCTTATGGGAACGTTTCCGAGTCAAAACAAATGCAAACCTTTAAAAAGCCACACTGCAGAAAGGTTTAGTCACCGTGACCCAGACAAGAGCTTTAAGTAGACAACCCACTTCCTTTAACAAAGTCAGGAAACCATTTACAGGAGTTGCAAGGCACTGTTTATACGACATTTCAGGACACAAACACAGTGACTCTATGCTTCTGTGGACAGAACCTAACTTCCGAATCATTCCAGTAAATTCTTCCTTGCTTTCTTCCCATTATGCAAGCCATAGATTCAAACCCTAGAAGTTTGATTTTTTCCTTCTGTTGAAAAATTGCAGAGGATTAGTGCATCATGTCACTGAAGCACAGAAAGCCAGCTCAGTTTGCCAGCACTGCCTAGGAAATGAAATAAGCATTGTCCCAAAAAATATGGTGAGGAAACTGAGGCACCAAGAGGTTAACCCTCAGCTAGACCTAAGTCACGCAGGAAGCCTGTGGCATTGCCAAGAATATAATTCAGATTTCACGGTTCCCAGTCTTAAATGCAGTAGAAAACCTCAGGTTTTCTACTTTTTCTCCAGTTTTGTGGGTCTTTCCCAGTTGCTGCCAGGTTTACCATTGCAACCAAAAAGATCATTAAGGATTTTATAACTCAGCAGTTGCAAAAGGCATTAGCCTATAACTTGATATAGCAATTGATAGCCTGGGTGATGTCTTTAACAAAGCCTATATTATGGGCCAAGCTGGTAGCACTTTCCAGTATTGATGCTGTCTGACGCTTCTCATTAAAAGTCCCTGTTTTCAGCTGCTTATAACGCTCTTATACTTAAATTTTCCACACTGGATATCTGCCTCAGGCTGAATTTTTCAAAACTTTTTAGCCCAAACAGTAGCCATCTTTGAGAACCGCAGTAATGGAAAAGGAATTACACTTAACATCTGAAAAAAATTATGTGAGATTTCATTTGATAGCACTTGCATGCTCTGCACTGAGAGCAGGAACTCTGTGAAAGGCATGACTCTCTGTCAAGGAGGCATCTATTAAAATCCTTTAAATAAAACCCTGCATGTGCTGGAGATCTGGACACCTCAGGACATTTATTCCACCTGTGAGTGGTGTCAGTAGGTGGGAGAAAGCAGATTGAAATGCAGAGGGCAGGAGGTGACCCAATAAGGACAAGCAGTCTGGGGAACGGCAGGAAATCCAGCAAAGGACCTGAGGGGGAGGAGAAGCAGTGGGGGCCTGGGGGCCCAGGAATGGCAATGCCAACCAAGAAATGGGACAATGAGTGCAGAAAGGAGAAATAAGCTGATTGACAAGGTGGGTGGGAGAAGCAGATTTGCTGATCAAGCTGGAAAAGGAGATTGTTAATGCTAAGCAGGGGAAACAGGACATGTCTGTCAAGAACTGACTAGACCTGAGAGAGGAGGGAGGGAAAGAGAGAGAGAGGGAGAGAGGGAGGGAATGACTTGAGGACAGACAGGCAGAGAGACAAGGCTGAGAGCAGAGGCCAAGGTGATGTCTTGCAATGTCTTGCAGAAAACCAAGGAGTGGACACTGCACTGCCTAATAGGGTAGGATGGAAGGAGTCTGAAGGGCTTCTGGTCAGAGTGGAGGACTCAGCAATGTGTGAAAGGACTCCTGAGTCTCACTGATTCCTGCCTTTCATAAGACTTCTGAAAACCTATAGCAGCCAGCCCAGCCCCATGTATGTCATAAAACCCCAGTTTGTTTAGTTTCTCAGCAAGTGAGCAGTGGAGTGTGGCAGATGGGATATGACACCCCTCATTCTTGCTGATGTGGATGCCAGCACTGTGTCTTTGATAGAACTAGTCTATCTTTTCAAACCGAGGAAATTTCACCCTCCATAAAGTGGTATGTTGTTATGTAGTCAAGGACTATAATTTGGCCATGTGAACAAGAGATGAAATGGTTGCATTGAAATGTTCTACCCACATTTTCCTAAATTAAGCACTTAAATGCATAAACTTGCTAAAAGTCTTTTAGTGTATGGTTTTCTGCGTGATATTTAATAGCATAGAATTCTGCTTTAAGCATAAGTAGGCAGATATACTGTGGTTTTTGATGAGGTCCTGGACAGAAACCAAAAAAGTTTCACTTCACATGATACCATAGAACTAGAAAATCCTGCATGTTATCCTTTTGGCCTTTTTCCTCTTCTACATTTCACTTTCTGTGGACCACGTGCATACATTCATCATATTTCACTTTCATGTATACATTTTTTGTAGACAGAAAGTGCTAATTATTCTGAAAAGTGAGACATATTTTTAATTATTTAAAATATTTACAGATTAAATTATGTTTGATGTTTCCAAGAATATTTCATACCAATTTAGAAAGAACCTGAAAACTCAGACTTCTCTCTCTATTTTTACTATAGAAATAATCTGAAAACCAGGATTTATTCCCTGCTCACTCATTCCCACCCCTGTATCATATCATGCCACCCTCTCTGCTTTGAAAGGGTGCATGAGGCAGGATACAAATTAGGTCACTGAAATGATGCAGATTAAAAATAGCAAGTGCTGGCAGTGATTCGTACTGCAAGGCTGTGAACAGGAAACACACTGGCTTTGCCTCCAGAGGAAACTTACTGTCTGCCCACACCTTCAGGAGGCATAGCTTTTGCTCTCTTTATGAAAGATTAACACGTCCCTGTGTGTCAGAAGGCAATGCTGCACAGTTTAAATACTCGTTAGCTTTTAGCTTCCTGTCATCTCAGTGTTTTATTAGTTCTTTGCTCATTACACTGAGAAATGTGCCCATAAGTGACAGATGTCAATGGAGACACTGACATGTGCTGTTGAACACATTAGCCAGTTGTCAACCAAGTGACCATTTCTGTTCATCACTGCACAGAAGTCTGTGGCTAATGTCAAAACACGCCAGATAGGGGCATCTTGGTGTCAACTCTTGAGTTTGGAATTTTACAAATGAGCCGTTTAGGAATTAGCATTTGGGTTGCTTAACTTTGCCTGTTACCATTTTTGTGCCACAAACGACATCAGAACATTCTTGCATGCATGTATCTTGAATGCTATTCTAATCAGTTGAAACATCTGAGCGAGAAATAAAATACTGGGAAATACATCTTCCCAAAGACCATTCCAAAAAGTGCAAGCAAATAATTGCCTAATTTGGTGATCCCTGTTCTTTCAGGTGGATTCCACGAAGGCAGAGCCTGCTCCTGTGTTTGGCATGGTGCTGCGGGACTGTCAGCAGCTGCTGAGCCAAGGCAGAGTCCCTCTCTCTCCTGCACAGTTACACTGCCTGTGAAGGGCTAAGAGGAGAGAGGATTAGAGAGTAGTAATTCTACAAAGTAACATTAAGCAGAGAGGGTTTAGAGTGTGTAGGTGTGTTAAGTCAGGGTAAGATTTTTAAACTTATACTTCTTTTCATACTTGCAAAGAGATGAAACTTCAGCTGGTAAAAATGTAAAATCCTGCAGTATGCAAAGTATGACCCACTACTTAAAAATAAAATTTTTATTTTATTTATATCTTATGAATGTTGGCTGTTCTCATGTGATTGTTTTTCTTCTAAAATACCAAGATTATGCTTGGCTGCTACTCAATTATTAGGATGTAGCACAATCCCTCTTTCCTACTAATGAAGCCAAGATTGCACTTCTGGGGTTTTCCTTTGTTTTTGTGTAGGTGAATGACAAAGGGAACCAGCAACAGCAAAGGGGCACATCTGAGAGGCAAGACTACGTGCTGCAGGACTGGGACAGAGCAGTAGAAGATAAAGAAATTATGAGACTGAAAGAGCAGCAAATGACCAGCCAACACTTTGGACAGCACAATGCAAAATCTCTAATTCCTGCAGTTAATAAATTTATGAATTAAACTTCTAAACATAAATAGCTGAAGGAATATCTACTTACATTAAAAACTATGAGATGAAAGAAACTTCTCAAGCTTTTCTCACAATTTCCAAAAAAATTTGAAAGTTTTCTTTCTCTCTATTGTGAGTGCCTGGATCCTATGCAATTAAAACAAATGTCATTGCTGAAACTCTCCAGAGTTGCTTTGTTTTGTCTTTCTGCCTCTTTACTCTGTGCCTTCCTTGCTATATCCTACAAATTCAAATTTAATATTACCAGTTTTGTGGACAATCAAGAATCTGTGCAGTTGGTTTATTGCTGCATTAACATACAGCTTTTGAATAAGGGAAACTGCAAACATGGAAACATCCTTAATAGTTTTGGAAAATTATAATTATAAGTAAAAGTGATTTTGGTTTGGCAATGTTATTTCTGAATATCGTCTGCCCTGCTACTGCCCAGTATTGTTTCAGAATGCTGCCTGCCCTGCTAGTGTCCAGCACAGTGTCTGCCTATGGTTTAGCACTGACACACAACCTTCAAAAAGGAAGGTATCCATGAAATGCAACATTGCCCTTAGGTCACATCAGAGTAGAAGAATAAAATGGAAAAAGGAAAGAAAAAACCATTCTGTCCTTTGCCAGGTTTCCCCAGTGGGCTCTAATTATAACTGCAGTTTGTTAGAGCACGTTTCAGACCTCACTTTAAAGGGCCTGCTGTGCTTGTGTGGAGCTCTCGTGGCTTCAGCAGAACTCCCTTCATAACAGTCTGCCCACATGTGATCAGTTGCAATAGAGAGGGCTTAGTAAAGGCTGCTGCAGGTTTAGACAATGGATGCTTTATAGATATTGAGAAGAGTTTGGACATTGACATATATTAATTTATATTGACATATATTAATTTGATCCTACGCAAAAAATGCATAAATTCTCATCATTACAGAGTACTAGGTTGGAGGTACTGTACATTGCCTCATCCAGACTGGAGCTCTCTGGTCAGGTGCCTTATCAGGACTATCACCAAACTGTGACTGGCCTGAGTCATTCAGTTCTCCTTCTGTGTCTCAGTTTCCCATTGAGGAGGTTACTGATTTACTGTAAAAACATGTAGAAATGAACAGGATAAGTAACTATAACATCTGCAACCTCTCTCCACAGTTTTCTTATTTTCACTCCCAATTATTCTTGACTCCCAGGTATTTTTCAGTCATTATAATTTTACTAAACTTTCTAGCTGTGAAGTGTAGATTATTACTTGGCTAGCAGAGTTTTGGTGACTTTTTAATAAGGCAACACTATCCTTGAAAAATATATTATAAAATATGCTGCTAATTAAGCTGCCACCTCAAAAATATAATTGTGGCTTAATTAGAGGGTAGGCTCATCTTACAAGAAGTAAAAAGATAAATCTCTGCAGCCATAATACTGTAGGATTGAAAAATGTACCTCAGTCAGAATTGGAGATTCATGCAGGTGTTTCCATTTGTTTCCATTTTCTTCTACTCTTTTCTGCCTTTTGTTAAAACTCACCTATCCTGACAGTTTTAGGACTGATGTTCTCTCTGCCTGCCTTTGAAAAAGTACTTTTTTCCTGTTCCTTTCCTTTTGACCCCTTTTTCCTTTCTATGTAATAGGGTCAAGCCTGCATTTAGCAAGCATCTCCACATGCCTTCATAACACAAGGCAGTGCAGAAGATATGCTCAAAGCAGTGTTTACCCCCAGAGGGGCAGAAAGGGCTAGTGACAGAGCTATCCAGTTTATGTGTGAAGCACTGAGTTGTGCAAAGCATAGATGGCAAACCAGTAAGATCTTAAATTTTTGAAGAATACTTAAGCCATGTCCCACATGAAGCAGCCATACATCAAGCAGAAAGGATTTTTGAGATTTAACTCATGAGATAAAACTTATATTTTAGGTCAGATTCAGAACCTTTTCTAACAGTGATAGCCAATTCAGCCTTCCTTCCTTTTCTTCTCAAAGCCTTGATGCTGACCCCTGCTCAGGCTTAGCAGTGCTGTACTCAGATGGCAACTTCACTGACACCAGCCTGATAGAGACTGGAGCACTATTCACCTCATGTATCAGAGCTAACACCAGGTCCAAAAAAGTTAAAGATTTGTCTGGTTTTGTTTTTAATACAGGAAGCAGAAGTTTTCCAGAACTAGAGATGCAGAGAGACAGAAGAAAAAAGGAGGAATTGTCTGTGTGGCGAAGAAAAGATAGGACAGAGGCAGATAAACTTGAGGCACTGGATGTAGAAGCTTTAAGAGATTTAGGACTAGCAGACAGCATGGAGACATTTGCCAGCTCTGTTTTGAAAGCAATCCCTTCTTGTGCCTAAGCTGTGGATAGAAACAAGTTTCTTTGCTGCCAGTTACATTGTAAGGAAGGCAGCTGGCAGGAGATCTGTGCCTCCTTGCTCTGTAAAGGGGAGTCTTTGTAGCTGAACGACACTTCTGGACAAATTGCGCTCTGATGACCTCGCACAACTCTGGTACCTTGAGAAGGGGAAGTCAGGCTGGAGCCTAATGTGTCTATAGATTCAATCTTTGGGCATAGGTGATGCAGAAATGAATCGAGTTTTACACCAAGCTGAAGCACAGATGAGAGGAATAAGAAGAGTTCTTTGTAGACAGGAAAGGGATCTCCTGAGTACGGAAAACCACCAGGAATTTACAAGAAAACTATCAAATCCTATTGGTGCACAGTAGAACAATCCTTCTTAAAGGCATGTTTCTATTCCTTTTCAGAAAATGCAAATGAAATATCACCCCATGGCAAAGCTTAAATTATACCATTCACCTTTTTTTTGCTCCCATGACAGTCCCTGCACTCCTGTGAGGTCTTTGGCACTGGTTCCCAGCCTGGCCCTGCCATCTTCCTCCACAACTGCTAGCAGCTGTCCACAAGCAGGACGTAATACTGACCATAATCACGTCTGGAACTGCCAGCTCAGACCCACAATGCCACTAAAATGCACCTCTTTCACTGTAGGTGTAACTGCCCAACAGCTTATTTCCCACCTGGGATATCCAAATGTGAAAATATGCTGCTTCACTACCAGTGGGTTTCTTTACTTGGCTGTTACTGCAGATGTGGACCAGCAGGCAGTACTACCCTCCCTCTCCATAATATTCAACCTTTGCCCTGCACAGACAGTTTGGGACAACAGTTGCTCCTGTTGTGGTTTAATCCCAGTCAGCAGCTAAGTACCACTCAGTTGCTCTCTCACTCCCCACCCCCTACCACAGTGGGATGGGGAAGAAAGAAGGTAAAATCCACAGATTGAGATAAGAAAATTTTGAGAATTTAAATTAAATGTAATAATAATAATAATAATAATAATAATAATAATAATAATAAATAATTATTGGACACAAAAGAGAGAGAAATTAACCCCACAAAAAATTCCCAAACCCCCAAGTAATGCACAACAGAAGTGTTCACCATTCATTTAGCAATATCCAACCAGTTTCCAAGCAGCACCCGCTGGCCAGCTTTCTCCCAGTTTATGTACTGAGCATGATGACCTATGGTATGGAATATCCCATTGGCTGGGTCAGACCTGCTGTCCCAGCTGTGTCCCCTCCCAAATTCTTGTGCCACTCCAGCCTCCTTTCTGCCAGAGCATAAGAAGCAGAAAAGTTTTGGTTTAGTAAATGCACTACTTAGCAACAACTAAAAACTTTGTTGTGTTATCAAGATTATTCTCATGCTAAATCCAAAACACAGCACTACAGCATCTACTATGAAGGAAATGAATTCTCTCACAGCCAAGAACAGTTTCATTTCAGGCTATGTTTTAAGAGAGATTGCTGAATATGTCATCTTCGCTTTAAAGGAAGAACTTTGCTTTGCCTCTTACCTGTTCTGTAGCCAGTGTTATTGAGATACACAGCAAAGGTACGAGGCTCGTGAGTAGCCTGCCATGAGGGGGAAGAGCAGTTTTCATTGTTGGTGTAAATATTGTGGTTGTGCACATACTTCCCAGTCAGCATCGAGGAACGAGACGGGCAGCACATCGGGGTAGTTACGAAGGCATTGATGAAGGAGGCCCCTCCATTCTCCATAATCCTCCTGGTTTTATTCATCACTTGCAAGGACCCTGCAATGAGAGGTACTGATCATCACTGTGTTATAAAAGATAGTTCAAACATATTGGCTGTTATTATGCAATTAAAATTAAAATATCAGTGATTAGCTTGCCTCTGAACATCAGTGTGCTTCACTCTATAGCTTTGGTTATTTTAGGAGAAAAGATCACATTTTTACCATACCAACAAAAATATTTTTAAGGATTCCAGAAAGACGGAATTCTTTTGTTTTTTCCCCTCAGACTTCAAAACAAAGTTAAAATATGGACCAATCTAGAAATAGTGTCAAAGCTGTACCAAATGTATAGGTCAGTAGTTCCTCAAATGCAGCTGTGAAAAAACGGTATGCTACACAGACCGAATTATGAGTCAATATGCTAGTAAAATGCATAGAATACATAGAATGCTGAGATTACCAATGAAAATGTTGCTACTCTTTCCATTTTATTGGATGATAGAAGAAAAATAGAGAGGGGAAGGGAGTAGAACAGAAAGGAGGGAGTGAGAGATGGAGGAATGAAGGAGAGAATTTAGTAATTTTTCTAAAGGAAAGTGTCTGTGGACACAAGATCAGCATGTCTGGTTCTGATACTAAAGCATTGTGCTCAAAATCAGTTTTTGGAGCTAAAAATGTGTGCAAAAACCCTGGCAAAATGCAGCCAGCGCCTTTCTCAAGAAATTGCATTGATACTGTTTAAGAACAAAGATATTTTTTCATCCTTCAAAGCATCTTCATGAACTGCAAGGAGAGAGATGTAGAGCCTGCAGGTTTCTGATTGCAGAAAAGCTGAGCATCCCTGGATAGAGTCCGTCAGTATTTGCTGACAGCTGTCAAAATTTGTTCTTTATGTTATCCAACAGAGCAGAGATTGAAGGGTGCGGGTGAACTGTGGATACTTCAATAGGTGCCCAGGAAACAAGTTTGTGAATTGTAGTACTTCCACAATGTTGGTGGTAAAAAAAAAGATTTCTGGAATTTTATTTTCTTTTTCTTTCCTTTGGTTTTTTGCACAGTGACTGTCCTTTACATTTAAATCTGTTGATTCCTCTGATATAACAAGAATTTTTCTTGCTGGTTTTGCTTGTGTTGCTTGAAAATCAAAGTAAAAAAATTCTAAAGCAATTGCAAACCTGCCTGTAAAACCATAAAACTCCCAAAAAGACTCAACTTTAGATGCTAGCAGTAAAATCTTGCAAATTATCTTACTAGTTAAAGTTAAGCATGCTCTGTTTTGGTTTTAGGCTAATGAGTCAGTGCTGAATATGCAGACTTTTGTGTAAAATAATTGTTAAAAACAGGGAAGAGGCAGTAGGGTCTTCAGCATTTTATTTAAAATGCCAGGGTCTCTGTCCTTAAGGATACATTTAATACTGTGTGTGGAAGTCACCATCATTTTTGACTCTTTTTCTTTCATAGCCCTTATTTTCTAAATGCAGAACATCTGCATTTATGCTGCACCCCACGTGCTTAGGGATATAGAAAAGTAGAAGAGTAACTGAGAGGTCCCTGAGCACAAAAGTTCTCCATTTGCATGAGTGGGAGCATTTCACTGAATTGTTAAGTAAAAGACAAATGAGAGATCATCCTCGTTCTACATGCCTTTATCTTGGACCCCAGGCTGACTTTTTGGTTTTTGTTTTGCTTTGTTTTGTTTCCACCAGAGCTCTTCCATTTCTGAAAAGTCACAGTTTATTCCTGAGAACTCAGCTGTAAAGTACTTCGAGGTGCTCCGATAGAAAGTGGGCTATTCAGGTACCCTAATGCACAGTAACTGCAGCAGAGCTGATCTGCTCTTTCCTGTCTCCATCTATTATAAATGAGTAGCTGTTAGAGTGCTTCCTCATTCCTCCAGCTGGTCAGCCCTTTGCTCTTGCAAACCTGCTGTTTATGACTACGTTTTCCCTCCAGGTATGCACTTACTGACACTGATAATAGATTAAGCCCCTCTGGAAATTCTGGAACAGGCACTTCAAAGCAGGTGAGGCTTCCTCATTTGGAAAACAAAACACAAGCAGGAGATAAAACTTGCTGATATAAGTTATAATCCTTTGCTGTCTGTGGCTCTCCTCACAGCTTGTGTTTTGTACCATCTGGCCCACAGTCTTCAGGGCACATGTACTCAGGCACTGTCTGTCAGCAGGACACTCACGCTCTACATGATCAATTGGGGAGCACCTGAGGGGAACCAGATAACTGGGAGTGGCCACTTTGGACACAGAAGTTAGTGAGTTTTGTTAGACAAGAAATTCAATGTCACTCCTCAGTCTATTCTCATACCTCAAGAAATCTGTTTGGCAACCAAGGTATCAAGTGCTTAAGGTTGCTACGGATTTTTGCCACGGGTGGGTATCTCTACCAAGGGATATCTAGGAGCCACCCTGTCTTTGTATGCAAGGCCCCGGGAAGGTAATGGACTTTTTCAGATCTCAGCATGTATCCCCATTTTTCCAGCTTGTGTTTTTAGTGCTTTACTTCTAGGGAAGATGGAAAGCACACCAAGCAAATTGTGCCTGATGTGATGTATCTAGATGATGCTGTGATTTCTTTACCCGGTGTTCTTTCTATTCAGTAGCTGGATTATATGGATTTCACTAGGTAGTGCATTAGGCTCTAAAAAGGGGTCAAAAACATTGGAACTACCAACATACTCATCAGTTTTTACTTCTTTCTGACATTATGCAAGATATTTTTGGCAGTGAGGACTATAAGAGTGATTGGGGTAACATATTTTGAGGTACTGATGTGAGCAAATAACAGAGAATTAGAAGGACAGGAGAAGAGACCAAAAAGTGAGCAAAATGTTGGACTGAAGAGGATACAGGCCTGCTCCCAGGAGGAGCTGGAGCCACTGCCCTGAAGAGCCACAGCATATTGTCTGCTGGAGGGAAGAAGTTCTGGGTTCTGGGAGCTGGTGCCTTGCCTTGAGCCAGATGCCACTTCACTGGGCAGTGAGACCTCTACCTACAGGATCTTGGTATGGGAACAACAGTGCACAGTGGCACAATTTAGGAAGTAAAATACCTTTTGAGCCCAAGCATTTGCTGAGTTTCTTTAAGAGTGGTGGGCCAGGCTGCTTCACACAGCTTAAGCTGCAATCTACCAGCTGATCTAGAATAGCTTTCCTCCTTGCTGGAGTTTTGGGGAAATATTTTGGTTTTATCTAATAAAGCAAGTGAGACAGCAACTCTGCTGAATTTCTTTGCACTGAAAATGAAAACTCAGGGGAATGGTGCAGATCAATAGGAAGATGTGCATACTGCTATGGCTTGAACACTAACTAAATGTGAACTCCCTGCCTCTTGCAAATTTTACTTTGGATGACAATCCTCCCTGATTGAAGTGTATAATGTACCTCATATGCTATTATGTTAGAGCATTCATTTAAAATAGCTTTTAGAAATGTTCATGCTGGGAATACAATAGCAAATAATCCATAATGAGCGACTTTCAGTCCTGTCATTTTTGGATATCAATGCCAACGTTTTATTCTATTTGTGACAGAAAGTGTTACTTCCCATTGACCTTTGAGAAATTTAAGACTTTTCTCAGGAATCAAGGAAGAGCAAGAGGAAAATCCACACATGGAAAACAGTTTGGCTTTATTTTTCAAATAAGCAGAATGATTTATTAGCAGAAGTGTGAATAATGCAGTACAGTAAATCTTGGGGCTGAATCCTGTTTCCTGTGAAATGATCTATGAAAAGGGGAAACCTGGGTGTTCATTCAAGGCAGTGGGAATGCATACACACCCCAGCTATTGCTCAGCTGCCTGCTAATAGGAGCCAGAGTGCCCTGTGAACATTCAGAGCAGCTTTCAAAGAGAAGAGCTCCACAGTATGAACAAAGTGACTCGCCACATCCTTCCTCCTTTTTCACCACTCGCAAACCTTCTTGCAAGACTGAAGACAGCATGTTGGTAACACTGTGTTCAGAGATGTGTGTCTGCTGACCTACCTTCCCCAGTGCCCTGGAGAGAGTAAGCTCTTTCAGACCACAAAAAGGAAGACTTGACTTGACCCTTTTAACAAAATTTTTCAGAACGACTCTATCAAGAAGAAATGCACTCCCATTGTAAGAGCTGTAGACCAAAAATAGAGCTGGGAACAGCTATTCATTATGCAGCATGGCTAAACAGAGCAGAGGTTTGAAAGAGTGAAAAATAAAAAAAGATAAGAATCGCTCAGACCTAAAGGCCTGTGTTTGGAGCTCTGCTGCATAAAAGCACCAACCACAAGTCACAAAATAGAGTTTATTAATTACCTTCTCAGAACCCTGAAGGACTATGAAATTATTATTGCATCATGGCAAACACAAAAATGCTAGCAACCAAAGAACAGCTTTTAGATACAGACCATATTTTGTCTACAATCTTCTGTCTGAAAGTATGTGATTTTAGAACAAATGAAGTTTTCAGGAATGAAGCATTTTTATTTTTCAATGTCATATGGCATTTTATCTAGAAATTCACTATACTTCTATTAAAAATATGTCTCTCATTAAAAAAAAAAAAAAANAAAAAGCTAAGAATGCAAGATCTTATTTCAACTTAATTTGCCATTTTTTCACCTTTTTGATCTCACAACCCAAAATATTTGCTTGGGGGTAACCTAAAAATGATCCTCTTTTTCCCCTTGATTTTTCATTTTGGGCAGTGAACCAAAAAATCAGTTATATGCATAACTACCATTAATATCTTTCTAGCTTACTTAATGAAAAACATTCAAAGGCCTCCTGGAACATCATCTATGTGTTTTAACTTTTTCCACCTTAAGAAAAAATATGTGAAAATCACTTCTGACTAGTATGTGCTCAGATATTTAGTATACTTGTGAAAGCAAAACTACCAGGCTTTTATCCATGCAGCACAGTTTTTAAAGCAGATGGATTTTAAACACTTCAATAATTCATACAAATATTGAGATTATTAAATCCTGTAACTAGACCAGTTTGTGTGGATAAGCATTTCAGATGGCGTACATCCCTGTGACAAATATGTGGAGATAGAGACACCTATACAGTACTGAGGGAAATGCTGGCCTCACAAGGCTCAAAATTTTAAATGCTACAAGAAGTCATAGAGTGAGAAGAGGCTTTTGATGCAAGATTTTTACACGTATGTCCTTGCATGCACTATTAAATCATTTTGCTGTGCTGATTAAAGCCCCTCATGGTGGATTTTGATAAGCATATATTTCCTAAAGTCTATAATTAAATGTGATGAACGCTATTAGAAAATATTTGTTAATTCATTTTCCATCCTTGTTCCACATTCTGATACTATTCCAGGACCAGGAACTTCTTTGAATTTAAAGTTCTTTCTACTTGGCATAAACTACTGAAAGACATATGACAAAATGTAGTAGCAAACAACAATTATTTCTCACCTAGCTCCACATCTTGATCATCTGTGAGTACAAGGATGATATTTGGTCTGATATTTTTTCGCTCCTGCTGCACACGTCCTCTGAACCTCGGGGACTTGATGGTGGAACAGCGACTTGTTAGCATTTCAGTACTGAGCACCGCCAACATGAGTGCAAACCAAGAAGGCTTCATAGTAATTCCAGTATTTAGATGACAAGACTGATCCAGAAGTTGCTGAACTCTATTCTTCAAGACCTGCAGGAAGGAAAAGAAATGCTGTTCAAGCAATAAATAAACTTCCAGTCATACACTGAAAGGATGACACTTAGGGAAGTCAAGCCTGACACATACCATTTAACATGATTATAAGCCATATTGTTGAATGAGAGCTTTATTCTGTCATTTTCTAAGAATAAACTCGGTCATTCTGCAACTATGCTCTCTCAAATAATTTTTGCTTGAAGTCATGCCTGTATTTTGTATAGACATGACTTCTGGTAAATTCCTCACAGTGCTCCTTCTCCTACACCCCAAACTTCTTTTCATACAGCTTGGTTCCTTACATTCAGTACCTGGGCACAGTAAAAAATTGCCGGGATGCAGACGTGTTCAGAACATCTGTAGGAGGAGCCCTGTGAGAAGGAAAAAGCAGAAGGCTTGTCAGTCAGAGACCTCAGTATTGTGGCTGTGCTTCTAAGTCTCCAGAACTGTTTGTTACAGCTTCTTTCTCTGTCCTGAAAGAAAAGAGTAGAAAAAAAATTGCATTCTCCATGTCTCCCCTACTTAATTTAATACCATACCTACGCAGGGGTTGGATGGCACCTTGGCAGCTAGAGATAAATGACATGTATCTCACATCATCAGACACAGGTGCTTTTCCAATATTTATAGTCAGATTTATAGTGCAATTCTGAGAACAAGCATTAATTCCAGCATATGACACCTGGCAAGCACTAACACTGTTTTAGGTTAACCCACCTGCATGAGAGACTAAACCCTTAAAAAGCAGAGGGGAGAGCATGGCTGTCATTTGTAATCTGCATGGGATCACTGTGTGAAAAGTCATCTTCCCACTGACAAGAAAGCTCATATTAAATGACAGTCCATATGATCTTACCCAGCATTGTGAAAGAGCACAACCGTCCGTCAATCAATCAACGACAGAGCTGAGCGCCTCATCCATAATGTACAGTACCTCTGCCACAGCCTTGTCCTTGATACTCCGCTTCCAGACTTGTCTCAGAGCCTTATCAAAACCCTCTCTCCGTGCCTGTCAGTCAAACAGCCTTGCTTTTGTAAGACCTGCTGCAAGCACAGAGGCTTGGCTTTGCTGCAGCACATTTAAACCTGTGACTGAAAATGACTGATTGGTCTGGAGAGGAAGGGGTAGCCACTTACACTTTGACATTTTTGGCATTACTGACTGAAGCTCTGCAAAATCCATCTGCAACACAAGGGAAGGGAGGGAATATCTGGGGGCAAAAAGGAAGGGGGTGGGAAAGAAACCACAGAGCCATGCCTATTCCCTCCAGGGTATTGACCTGCCACATACATTTCTTCTGGTTTTATTCTGGGACTGTGGATAAAAGCATGGTGATATCGGTCAGTTAAAACAAAACCTCACTAAACCACCCAAACCCAAGAACAATCAAGAAGTTTGCCCAAGGGGAAGACTGCATGGGAACTGGGGTGCACCTTAAATAATTAGACTGGAACATAAATCATGAGATCTGTGCACCCACACCTGAGACTTCAGACATGCAACATGAGCCACAAACAGATTAATAAACAGCAATAATGAGAGCAACACAGAAGACAAAAGGCCTCCCCCCCCTCCATCACTCACCTAAAAATGCGTTAAAAGGGAGATGCTCTAAATTTCAGGGGAAGGAGGCACAGCAGAGGGAGGGGATGGGACTTGGTGCTGGACTGCTAGAAAAAGGATCGTGTTCTTGTTTCCACATACACCTTTTATTTTAAGCTTCGCAAGCTAAACAGTTTCATGCTCCTCACTCTGGCAGGCTGTAATTACACCAGAAGAGTGTGAACGTCTTTAAAAGGAAAATCCAAGTGTATGTGGCAGAGAAATCTTGTCTTTCATTGTCTCTGCACCAACCAACACTCCAGCCTTCCACTAACATTACAGCACTGCAAAGTCCATACAGGGGGTTTCCATTGAACAGCAATGCTATTTCAGTGATTACACAACATTCAGATAAGTAACTAGAAGTTTGTAGTTAGTCTGGATGGACTTTTAAAAATAGTTCCATTTCCATATATATGTTCTTAAGTCACATAAAAGCTGACAAGAGCCCCAAAGACCAGGTTACTGGAGAAGTCAGCTTTCTTCTGACAGACACCAGATACATACTCTTGGTGCAAAAGCAGAAATACAACGTCTCTAGATGTCTGATCTTTAAATAGCGAAACTGACTCACATCACAAAGCACAAAAGGCTATGTGAAGTGAGACTCAATGTTTAGTTTCTTACCTCAGTTGTACAGCAAACTTTTCCAGACAATGTTGACCCAGAAAGCAGAGTCATTCTGACTGCGCTAAGCAAACATTGGCACCAACGTGTTTGAATAATCCCCCACCATACAAAACTGCAAGTTCCTGACAATTACACCTCAGTGGTAATAACATTTACACTAATCCAAATGGATGTTAACAAGTATTCTTCATTTCAACCTGTCTGGTCTTTATTGGTTAGTTTTTTAAAAGTCCCTTTCCTCTAGCATGTTTGAGGTACCTTAGGCAGGTCTTTGCTAGAAAAAAAGAGTATGAAAGTTTCTCTTCCCACTCTAACCTTTTTCTCCTTGATGGATAAAGGAAAATATCAGGACGGATCTGTACACATAAAATTAATTATTCAAGTTTCATTGAATGGTTCTTATACAAGACCACAGTAATGCCATGTTTTGTTGGTAATATTTCAGTTTTGCATAGGGCAAATTCTTATTAAAAGGTGATCTTTGACAACTTGTCCTTTTATAGCCTGTTTCCCAGTCCTAGGAGGAAATGAAGTAAAGAAAACTGTCAAAGTACAGGGTTGATAGGGAAGACACAGCTGCAATGTTTGTGTTGGATACTGGCTGGTGGCATATAAGTGCCCATGCAGATACTGCAATTTGTCTTAAGAAACAGACAAAAATAGGAGAAATTGTAAAAAATACCTTTTCAAAGCTACATGGGGAAGCAAACTGTTTTTGGTTTTTTTTGGGTTTTTTTTTTTTTTTTTGTTTGGTTTTTTTTTTTTTTGTGTTAAGAAATCAAGATGGTACTACAAAATGCTTTTTTTTCTAGCCAAACAAACAAGTGCTGATCTAACTTCTATATGGGAATTTCAGAGTATATTTTTCTTATACAATACCTATGATAACCAAATGGTAGTTAGTAAATAAATGAAACCAGAAGAATCCAAAGCAACTATTTTTTTTTCCCACAGGAGCAGAAATGCATAGTTTTCAAACACCTTTCAAGGAATAAAATCTGAAAACTTGCATCTTTAATGGTTTCTATGCAGTTAATATTGTAACATGCAGTTCAGAGACTTACTGGTGTGGAGAATTAATTACCCATGAAACTTGAATTACATTGACAGAGCACTGCAAAGAGAGGCTACAGTGCCACTTCGTGTAGTGTGGCATAAAAAACTACGAGGACTTTATTTCTAGGTCTCTTACGAGAGCATCTTTCAGTGACTTAGAAGAAAAGCAAAAGGCAGAACAGTATCTTTTGAAAGCCTGTAGGTTTGTTGCTCATTTTGATCCAGGACTGTTCAAGATTTTTCATGGCATTGACTGAAAGTTCTTAGTTTGGAACACAACAAAAGGAAGTCAGTATTCAAAAAAGAGCATTTTCCACTTTGTTCTCATGTCCACCGCATTTTCACTCAGTTCACTAAAGTGCCATTTTTTGCTTGGCCAATAAAAATCTGTCCAGAGTCATGTACTTTGTTTATGAAACAGGGCACTAAGTATGCAGATGAATATGCCATTATATGTTTTAAAAATATATGAACTTATTCACATTTAATATTCTACAAATGTGGCTTCCACATATCGTTGCAGAGGGAATCTGGCTTACATGAACACATTTCCTGTTTGTAAATCTGACATCAAATGTGGGGATAGTGAGTAATGATACTGGACATACGTCCATCTTCAGTTACATGTGCTATGCAATGCCCCCCATCAGTAATTCATAACCAAGGGTTAACAAAGGACAAACAACTTTGTCTTCTCTGCATTAGTGTTTTCTTTTGAGCATGAGCATTGAGGCATTGTGTTATCCAAAGCCATAGGTTAAGGCCCACTGTCCTAGTGATCTTTTTGAAATAAAAATGGATCAGACAACAAAGGAAACAGTGGTAATAATAACAATAATATGAGTAATAATGTGAACTGTAAATGTGGAGCTTAAGAATCACAGCATCATTAGGGTCGGAAGGGCACTCTGGAGATCATTCAGTCCAAACCTCCTGCTGTGGCAGCACAGCCCTCAGGTGTATCAGTCACTACCCCCAGTTTGGTATCAGCAGCAAACATGAGAATGAGAATTCTGGCTTCTGTCCCCCAGATATTAGTAATAAATACACCCAGTGAATTGAGAATGTAAGGTATCACAGGGTTCTTACATCAACAAGATATATAAGATATAATACAGCACCTATTTGTGTTGTGTTCCTCTTTATTATCCAGTATCCTACAGATTTTATCTCTGTAGTTAGATTTCCCTGCCTCCATAAATTGACATAGTTCTATGTAATTAAGATACAGTCCATAAACAAATGTTTTGCAACTTAGGAAAATTTTTAAATTCTCTGACAAGTGCAAGGAACTTGCACAAAAATACATCAAATGCATGGAAAAGAAGCAGAAGGCCTTGTCATTGCAAGTGTTAAGTTGCATCATTTTCTTTATGCAAAAGATAATCTTGGATAATCTTTTCATACAGGCTTCTCTGATAAATAAATGGATAAAACCTCTTAAAGAAACAAATCCTCAGATATCAACCACCACAAGAAAATGAGCTTTCTTTCTTCACCTCAAGCAGAAGAGCATCTTCCTATGTATCTTACCTCTGACCTGTTGACTTGACAGTTTTGGCTTTAATGAGCTTTTTTTAGAGCGACAATAAAATCAGACTTTCAATAAGAAAAAGGACAAGTAGAAAAAACTCCCGTAATTCAGAGTTGGGATTCTACTATTGTCAGTGTTTTGCAATTTCCAGTATGACCTTGGAGATTGGTCACATTGCTGGGCATTCCCTCAGCATAATTTCAAAAACCTGCCTGTAGTAACAGAAGTCACTGTCAGTGGCATCATGTCAATGGGAGATGGCTTCAACCATCCATGACCCTATAAATGCAGATTCAGTGTTCACACCTACTATTATAAGTTGTATGCTTTAAATTGAGATGTGTCCACCTGACATTGCTGCTGTATCTGAGAACATTTTGCATACAGAGAAACTCCAGGGTGAAAGAAGGTGAAAGGGTTTTTCTGGGCTACACAAATACAGCTTCTGTGAATCTTTGATGTTTGTGTCAAAGGGTGGATGGACCTCTCAAAATCTCACATGGTCCGTGCTGTGAATCATAACAAGCGTGTGGTTTGAGACTCAACAAAATTAGCAATTTTGTAAGATTAGTAATTGCATGAAGATTGTGCAGACAGACTGAAACTACATAATAAAAGGTCAGCAAGGCGAGATGTTCATCTGCACCCAGCAACCTAGTAGTTCAGAGGTCTTAAATCTCGCCCTTAAATCATATTGCCTTGAAGACTAGAGGCTTGTAACACCCTACAACAACAATAACAACTCTCACTTTCACTAATACAGTGAAGCGCTTCAGTGGAAAAAGCTGTTGACAGATGACTGTTTTAAGTTTAGCAATGTTAAAGCTCTTCTCACATTTTACTCTTCTATCTCGTATTTAAAGGCAAACACTGCAATCTCAGACTACCAGGCACGACCGCGTAAATCTGCAGGTCAGTTTCCTGTGGGAATATTGAGCCTGCAGCCATGGGAAACACATTTACAGTACAGCAGCAGTCAGGAAAAAGCAAGATTTACCATTTCTTCCTAAAGGTTAATCCCCTAATCTAGGTTGTAAAGTACAGGATTTGCAATGAACACCAAGAATGTAGTTCCTATCTGGGTCTAATCTAATCATTATCTATTGGATTTCTAACACACTTAACTAATCAATCAGGTATCTTCTCCCCTTTCAAATGTAATCTGTGTATTCTAATGATGGATCCTCAGTGCCTCAGGCTAGATTAATTTAAAGTAACTATAATTTAACATAATTGCAGGTAGGGAGAATCATAACCTTATATTACGTTTTTACATTGTAATTTTGCAAACAGTTACCAACAGGAAAGGAAAAAGCTTGCAGTGACTTGAAAATGTAATGCAGGCTTGCTAACCCACTTTTATTGCTTTGTACAGGTTAAGGGATATTCTTAGTAGGTAGATGTTTCCAACACTTCATCTGTTAGGGTGAAACAACAAACTTCAATAGCATTTAAAAATGTAGGTAGGAGTGTAGGAGAAATGATCTACCTTTGAGAAAAGAAAAATGTGTATTTCATTTTAATGCTGCTAATATAGCTAAACAAAACATTAAAGAAAATTAAAATTAATGTTTTTATATTAACTTCAAATCTGTGGAAGTTTTGAAACAAAATTCCCACATATTTTTCAGTAGAAGAATGTCCACTGCTAAGTTACACGCTTCTAATAATATACAATTACCTACATTTGTTTCTCACCATCAGATTTACTTTGTCTTAGAATTTCATATTTCAACACAGCCAAAGAGTGCACTTGTCATACAAAAGAGCTTGGTATAATTGAGCCAGATGACGTGCCCCACAAGTAAAATCAGCCATTCATGAAAGCTGGTCACCAGAGGCCATTTCAAACAATGCACATTTCAAAGTAATCTAAAGTAATCCCTTTTTTCTACTGATTTGGTTTCCAGGCAGTCTTAAGCACATGTGTGCAGCAAACAGGAGGCTTATTAAAACCTCATGTTATATTGGAGGCTATAATGCCATTGCCTTGTGATTGAATTCCATGTCTGTTAGTCTTCAAAGAGAGGGAGAAAAATAAATTAAATTTATATGCTTATTACACATGAGTGTCATGATACGTGCAGTTTATTAGCACTTGCTAAATAATTAAGACTGAGAGAGATAATTAGATGTGCACTAGACTCCAAACAGGCTTCTGATATCAGATTTTTTTATCTTTAAAGGAAGTGGCTTTCCAGCTAGAAGGTAATATAATTACTAAAAGACTCCAATTGTTTTTCAAACATAAAGACTAAATTCTGTGTATGAGGGAATCTCAGGTAATTTTAAAATTCCATTTTAAACCCACATATTTTTTGCTATAAATAGCATAATGCCCCACTTGCTAGCTTCAGCAGTGTGGGGCATTATGAAAATATACTACACAATAACACACTGACAATTTAGTGGTTCAGTAAGTAGTCTTGCATTGGGAGATTATATCACAGAGGTGAACAACAGCAACACGGTTTGCACATTTCCTTAAACTCCTGTTTAAATTCCCTGGTTTTAGAAACAATGCAAGACCATAGCTTTCCACATCTCCTCTAGGGAGAAAATTCTTCATTTAAAAAGTTTCTTTTCTAGATATGTTTACTTCCCCTGAAATGTCTGTTGTCACAGGGAGGGGTTAGGGTTTAGGCCATCATGGGTGTGGGTGGTCTTGAGTGGGAGCTGAGCCTAACCCAGGGCTGCTCTAGCCATTCTCCTTGCTGACTGCCCAGGGGAAGCAACAGCAGCTCGTGGGGACCAGAGGAGTTTATGTAAGGACTGAAGGGGGAGGAATTGCCTGTATGCATCAAGTGTATGTCTATAAACAGGGAACACCACCTGTATTTCTAGGAGAGGAACTCAAATATATTTTTGATTGTATTGTCAGAGGATGGACTACTCAGGAACACCATAGGACTTTAGATAGATGCCATCCCCTGGAGAGTCAGGGGAGTCAGGCAGTTCTAAGTGCTCTTAGAAAACTTCCTCTATTATACTACAGTGCAGAAAGTAAATTTATTTTTAGTGCCAGCACTTTGTGTGCTTACATACAGTGAATATGCTCTTGCACACCTAGGTTCACTACAGATTGGTGTGGTGACATGTGGTGTCTGTTGACTTTTTCTTTCACTTTCAGGTCTGGACTCCTAGCCTAATAAATTTTTGTTATATAATATCATTATATTCTAATGAATTTTACTGTCACTAAGTTCAAATTGAATTTAATAAGACGACTAAGATATGCACCAATGCCTCAGGTCCTGAGTTCTGTTTTTAAAGCAGTATCTCTCCTACTACACTACTGCTTTCTGTCAAGCAATTTTTCCAGTCCTGGCACAGTATAAATTCTGCCTTCACTGATATACATGTAAAACATCCTTGACAGGCCAAGAAGTGTGTTTTCAAATAAACTCCTCCCTGACAAACCTGTACTATAGAGAAGCCAGCCTACTATTAATAGTAAACAGACAGACAAAACAAAACGATCTGTTACCAAAAAAAAAAAAAAAAAAAAAGCTTTGTATCCTTTTCCATACTCATCAGCAAGGAAGATGAATTGACTTGAGGCATTGCTGAGAGGAACATCACCCTTCCATCAAACTTAGCTTTATGTCCTTTGTAATCAGGAAGCCCTTGGAGTTCCCCAAGCTCCATTTTCTGGTGGTACACAAGGTAGAACCTCAGCTCCCAAGAACACAGAGGACCAGTGTCTGCTATCACAGTAATCCTCCCAGTCCTCTTGCCTCCCCTCACCTCGCTGTCCTACAGTCCTCACTCAAGAACACACCTGAGTGTGCTCAGGGAGATTTGCAGAGTGACCTATGGCTGACTCACTGTGGGAAAACCCAGAAAGCCATCTACACATTGTCCTGTCCTATCAGGTACAGGAATGGCAGCAAATATGAGCAAGGAGTACAACTGATGGATTTCACTGCCAAATCAGGTGTCTGAGACTTACTTAACCTCTGATATATGTTCTGCTGTGCAAATGAAATAAGTCTCTTGCATTCAACAGGACTGTTCAGCTCCTTAAAACAACTTCCTGCAGGCTCTTCATTCCTGGTGCAACAATATTTTAAGATCTTTGGTATCTCTATTTCAGAAAACATCTAAGCATCAATGGTACATGAAGAAAGGCCAAAACATCAGAATACTGGCTTTCATCTGAAAACTCGTTTCATAAAAGCCTGAAATTGGAGTCACATTTGCCTGTTCAAGGACAGAATATACCATATACAGCTTATTTGTCTGAGAAATACCAATTATTCTAGCCTGAATTCTGAAAATCCATCCTCAAAGGGCTATTTGAAAATAATCTTCAATCTGAGATCTGAAAGACTCAAGAATAACTGGCTGAAATTATTCTGTGAAAAACTTTATCTCAGAAAACATTTTGAAGGGATACCACATATAAATGCACCTTTATTTTCCTAGTGAAAATGCCTGGGAAAACACTTTCTTCATCTTTCAAGCACACATACATTTCAATTTCACAGTACCAGCTTCTGTAGATGGGAGAACAGTTTTAAAGCATGGAAGATGAAGCTGAATATGTTGAGGCAAACATTTTTTTGTTTCCAATGCACTTCTTATTAAGCAAAGTTTCTGTTTAGATTTTATATCATCTTTATTTTTTATAAATATAGATAACTGTATATATTTACACATCATTAATTGTAAGCCTGCTCATGAGCCAAGATTCTACTCACGTGCTCAGCACATACTGAAAATTTTTTTCCAGAAGTGGTGGAGCAGGCAGTTCATCTTATGTCAGAACACTGGACTGTGCATTATGCACAGAGAAGGGAAGACAGGAATGGAAATTGGTAATCATTAGGCAGAAGCTTCTGAATAATGCAGCATGGATCAGAAATTGAGTGGAGTTAGAGGCAAAGAACAGGACCATTGTGTTTTTCTTCGTTCTGTGTAGGAAGGAATTTGAGAGGCATGTTATTTTACAGTTATTATTGTGGGGAAACCATCAACGTTTGCTTTACTGGATGGTTGGATTTTTCTTCCCTAAATGTAGATAAACTGTTCTTATATGAAAGGTGTTTCATAAACTGTGTCAATAACCCAATTCAGGAATGTTTAGACCAGTAGAGAATCTGCTCCTCTGTCCTTAGCAGGCTCAGCTGTGAGGTCAGACCAGGCTGCTCAGGGCTTTACCAACTCAGGTTTGAGAACCCCAAGGGTGGACACTGCCCACATGGTCTGGGGCCCTATTCCACTGCTTAATGGTTCTGAGGGTGAAATTTTTTTTTTTTCTTTATATCCAGTCTGAATGTTTTATATTTCCAGTTATGTCCATTGCATTCTTGCCTTGTCCTCCTGCCATGCATGACTGTCAAGAATGAGGCCTCTGTCTTATCAGTGACCTCTCTCTAGCTGGACTCTCCCAAAAGTTTCTCTTTGTTCCAGGCTGAACAACCCTTCTCTCTCCTCTAACTTCTTCACACAGGATAAGGACTCCAGCCCCCAAGCAACTTGATGGCCACCTGCCAAATACACTTCAGTTTATTGATGTTTTTCCCATATTGGAAACATAGAGCTGGACATAATATTTAAGACAATCCTAGAATTTAGTATATAGTAGCAGCAAAGAGCAACGTCTGTGTCTGTCATTGCCCACAAGTCTGAGACGCCTTCTATTGGCTTTCTGTTCCCTTATTTCATCACTGTACACAGTTTATGAGAAATTGCTGATATTTGTCCCCCTATTTAAAACTACTAAATGCTAAAGGCTAAATTTTGTTTCTTAGTCAAAGGAACTAGCCAAAATTTCAGGTTTTATCCCTGTCATTTGAAATGAGGAAAAGTCTTCCAATTACTTCAGTGCTCATTTCTTCAACAGAAACGAAAGCTGACTTAAAATTATTTTTGGTTTTTTTTTCTCTTCTTTATAAAAAAGTTAAAGCAGTTGGGACTTGGAAAGAAAGTACAACTTTATGTATGAGAAAAGAGAGATGTTAAGTACCCAGGCCCCATGTAAATGCAAAGAGCACAGTTGGAATGAAACAAATGATCTCACTGGTTTCTGATGAGCTGGGTGGTGTAAATGTTCCACACTAACCACACCGCATGCTCATAATACAGGAGCTAATTCATGTGCCATGAATACATTCCTGTATATGTTGTCCTTTAAAATAAACAAGCAAAAATGAGCAATTTATTGAGTTAAACGAATAGTTTTCCAGAGGGACCCCTTGTGTCCCACATGACTGATTTAAAGCCTAAATTAAGGCATCTTAAATGTTGTATCCTCTGTTTCACTACGTGAAACAGTTACTGCTTTAAAATATGGAATTTCAATTTTTAAAACTGTCAACAAGTTCCAATTGTTCCTTAAAATATCATTTGGTCTGCTTATTCATTTCTTGGAAGACTGCAAAACTCTTAACACAGGGCTGCAGATGGTGAATCATGACAATTTTCCAAAGTCCTTATTGCATCGCATTTGCGAAATTTATTGTTTATTTCTAGATTTAAGGAATTTTGATGGAAAATTTATAACTACAATAAAGCAGTTTTATAGGAAAAGTCTCCTAGAGAAGAAGTTAAATCATAATCAGCTCTGAATGCATTAAGTTTTACAAATCCTTTTATTATTTCAATATCTTAAAATTTATCAAAAATGTATTATTCTTGAGATGTCATAATGATGTTAACCACACAATGATTAATTTTCCCAGAGTTTTTCTACCCTAAAAATGAAGTTATTAACTTGTATTTGTTCTCACAGAATCTTCCAAAAAATACAGGTTACTCACTGAGTCAAGCTGTGATCATAAAGTCTTACTAGTACCTAGTCTGAGACTGAGGGTTACAGGTTTCTTGGATTAATATGGACTCCAAACAACTTCCCTCCAAAACGAAAGGTGGCTTCCATGGCTTACAGTGAAGAGCAAATAATGCCCCTTGAACAGAAGTTTCAGAAAAAGTCTACAAGGAGGCCATGGCATTATCCCCACTATTTTCTGCAAAAACATTTTCCTTTGTGGCAGAAGAATGCAGAACTGAACATTAACACAGAAAAATTTCTGGACTGAAAACACTCTGTAATTGCTGTTTAGTTTCCTGATGCATATCTGGAGACAGCAATTTGCACATAAAGAAAAGCATTCACACTGTTTGGTAAAACCACTTACTGTGGTGGTGGCGGTATGCAGAGAGGCACCAAAAAATACTTCCACATCACAGAAAGTAGGATGCCCTGATGAAACAGCATCTTTGTATGTTTGTTCCTTTATTCAAGTTAATAATGTGTTTTTATCAAATTTGTGGCTCTCCTTAGCACCTCCTTTAAAATCAAGATGGCTTTGAACAGATGACACACCCTAAATCCCCTCCCAACTTAGACCATGTGGGTGACAGCACTGACAGAGCACAGAGCACAACCCACACTTGGTCCCCTGCTTGCATTACCCCACCTTCTTATTTTTTCCATTTTATTGAAAGCTCCTTGAAACTTATCTTTTCCCCAGCTTGGTACAATATGGTCAGATTATAGACATGTTTAAATTTGGTCAAAAATATATCAAATGTTTCAGGGTGTGAAGAAGGAGAAAGAATCTAAAATGTAAAATGTATTGTGTGAAAGTATTGCATTGCACCAGCTTAGGTTTCCATTATCTCCTACATTTAAAAAGCTCTGTTGACCTCTGTCAGGGGCATTTATGTTAACACTGCAATGATTTGTTAAACTCTTGCACATTTCCTCGCTTGATTTGCTTTACTAAAACTAGGCCTTTATTACGATATTGAGTTACATATTCCGCTTTTCACAGGGTAGAGCTGGGAAAGAGATATGACAAAATGTCTGAGCGTTGGCATCTGTTTCCTACACCTGCTAATGTAATTTCTATGTATCTGCAAATGAAATCCTCCTGTGTTTCCAGTAACACCTATGAGCACATTTTCAGGACGCCGCGTGGGCCCTGTGGGCCATGGCCGGGAGCAGCCGGGCAGGATCCAGCTGCCTGTCCCATCCTGCCCGGCAGCAGGGCATGAGAAGGGCACAGCGGCAGCCCCAGCTCCCTGGGGATGAGGACAGGCACAGGCCATGCTGGGAAGTGCCTGGGGGGAGCCTAGGGGGATGAAGTGGAGTCCCATAGTGTGGGCAGATGTGGGGAGCACCAGAGGCCTGGAAGGGGGTCCTGGGCCATGGGCAGAGAGGTGAAGGCGCTGGAGGGTGGGCAGGAGCAGGCAGAGCCAGCAGTGCCTCATGGCTGTGACACACACAGGCAGCAACAGGATCAGTTCTAAGTGGCTGAACAAGGATCCCTCTGGCTGAATGAGAATCAAAACCGTTGCCTATAACTTCAGAAAACTTGCCCTAAAAGTTGTAGTGGGCAACTACATTTCCCCAGGAAACTGTGACAGGTAAAACCATAGAATTAGCTAGTGTGTGTGCAATGGTGTAAACAACAACAACCAAGACCTGTGATTCAGTAGAATGTTACAGATCACTTTATCAGCATGATAAAGAGGAGCTTATTTTTTATAAATTACCCTATCTTCTATGGTTTAAAATTCAGTTCAGCAACCACACAAAACATATATCCATTGTTAACAGTCGAATGATAGAGGTTTTAGCTTACAGGTGAGGACACAGGGGGAAGGCAATTTCAGGAAGCAAATAGCCATAACCAAATAGCAAAGAGCTATTCTAATACATTTTCTTTTTAGCGTGAAATTGCTTAAAACCAAGGCAGCTGATTGACTAGTGTGAATCAGATGGATCTCCTCTAGACTGCTTGATGAATGTCACAAGTAAGCATCTAATACCTGCCTAAGGCTTGAAAAACTACTCCTCATGCCATCTGTTATGGAAATATCCTGTTGAATAGGAGTTTTGGACAATTTTTTAATCTGACATTCTCTGTTTGTAAATGATATATGGAATATAACACTTCCAGTATTTTTTCATGTTTTCTTACATAATGTCTTTCATATAAATTCCTTGATTCACCATGCAAAGAATTAGCTAATTGATTACCACTGTTTTCAATGCAATAGCACTGAAACCAAAATGAAGAAAGACCAGCTTGACTGCTCTGACTCCAGACTAAGCTTTTTGCATACTTCCAAATGTGAGACTCAGATGGAAAGCCTTTACTTTTCAATCTGAAAATAAATTTCAATACAATTTCATGCTATGGAAAGAGAAAACAAAAAACCACTGGAAGTCTTTTGTTTCCATTGCATAGTGAAATGAAAAAAATCTGAATCCTTGAAAGCTAAACTGTCATCCTCTGGCCATCCCTACCCTTAATGAAAGATATAATGCAGATCACACATCCCTATAATACTAAATTACAGGAGTCCTAAGTACAAGGCCTGCCTTAAAAGGCCTGTCAATGATATTATGACTGAGGATGTTATACCAGAGTTTCCAAAACCAACACCATTCATTAATTTATTTTGGATGATGATATATCATGTTAGATTGGACTAGGAACTTGGATCCTTGATGATCATTCAAGTAAGACTCCTTGACAATGTATTCCTGAGCCTCCATTCATCAACCTTGCATTTGAGCTCTTACACTTAATTCATCTCTTTACTTGTAAAATGATCACACACTATTCAGAGGTTATTAAGAAAAATGATAAGCTGACAATGCCATATTTGAGTGAATGTTCAAAGTAAAAGCATAATTTCACTTCCTGCTCTATACTGTAGTAATGTGAGACTGACTGTGTGTCCTGGTTTCTTCTGGGACAGAGTTAGTTTTCTTCTCAGTAGCTGGTATAGTGTTATGTCTTGGGATTAGTACCAGAACAACATTGAGAGCACATTGCATGTTGCTAAGTAGTGTTTATATTAAGTCAAGGGCTTTTCAGCTTCTCATGCTGAAGACAGTGAGAAGGCTGGAGAGGGGACACAAGAAGATGGGAGGGGACACAGCCTGGACAGCTGACCCCAACTGATCCAAGGGATATTCAATAACATATGGCATCATACTTAGTATATGCACTAGAGGGAAAGCTGGCTGGAAGCTACTGCTTGGGAACTGGCTGGATATTGGGCATTGAGTGGTGAGCAATTTCACTGTCCATCACTTGTTTTGTGTATTCTAATTCTATTAGTATGAGGGTTACTAGTATTATTATCCTTCTCCATTTTACTGTTCCTATTTTCTCCCCGATTCTGATGGGTGGGAGTGAGTAAGCATCTCCATGGAGTTTAGGAACTGGCAGGGTTCAAATCATGACACTGTATTTCCTCAGTAATGTAAGGTGTGCATTACCTTAGGAGCTAAGTAAGGGAACTTGAAAAGATTTACTGATATTTACCTATCTACTAATACGAATTTTTCAGACAAGTTTATTTTGAAATCTTCAGCTCTGTTATGGTTCTCTGCCATATATAAATATGCAGCCATCAGACCTTCTACACTTAAATCTGCAACACTCTCTTTGAAGACAAAGTGAACTTAAATTGTATGATCTATAGGGCATTCAGACCTCAGTAACGACAATAATAGTGAGGACTAAAATATACTGGCTGCTGTATTGTGGGCTATCTTGGTAGCTGCATCTTGTTAGATGAGCATGTCACCTGTTGCAGCAAATGAAGCACATCTTGAAGAACTGTAAGTTAGCACAGTTATGCCAGATGAATTTGCTGATCACATAGCCAGGTTATTGGTATTACTTAGCTACTTTGTTCACAGGTTCCTAGACTATGTGCTGCCACAGAGAAAAGTCCTCACAACAGGCTTATACCTTAAGGAGGAACACTTGTTGGCATTTGAACAGTAGTCACCATCTGTTGGGGGTTTTTTTGTTCATTACTGGCACAAGCACAGGTAAGATGTCCTCTTCCATTCCACCACTGTATTTGAGACTGTCTAACAATATCAACTCACATCTGAACCTAATTTTTCTCAAGCACCTCTCCCCTGCCCTGGAGCAGGAAAGGAGTGTAAAATGACTGTCAGCATAGAGGCAGGGTTCCTTACCAGATAGGAAGAGGTATCTTACTTGGGAAGAATCAGGAGCGGCTATTCTAGTGAAAATGTTTGTTAAGTATCATTTCCCAAGTCTTATCTGTACATGTAACACACCAAAAGTTGAGTAAAAGAAACTTTTGTGATCAAGTAATCAAAGTTTTCTCTACTTCCACAGACAACTATTACTGATGTTGTCATCTGTGCTGACAGTGTAGTGTCTCCCTCAATTTTGGAATTGTTCTGTCTTGAACTAGCCAGTGGTAATGATTCTTATTACTTTTTTTGTTCTTTTTATTAACCAGCCTTCTAGGATATTATATTGATAGCTGAAGATGGGATACATGCATTAGTTAACATGCAGCCCTCTTTATTTACAGTTTTCCTCAGTTCTGCAATTTTCCTCAGATGCTACATGGCTATGTATTCAGTGAATAGTTCCTGCCTTTTCCATTCCTCCAAGAAAATCACATAACATAAGCACATCAAAGCCGTTGTCGATAAGGAATTAGCAAGGGATCACCCTGTGGAGGGTCTCTCAGTCTATGAATACTACTAATAAGGTAATAAGTATGAGAGTTTCCTCAATATGTAATTGCTTACTCTTCATCTCAGCAGGTTTTTCTTTTCCTAATCATCAGCAAAATAACCCATGTAAATCACAGAATAGTCTAGTTGTTTGATCAGTCCCTTTCTTTGTGTTAGCCCTTTGATATTTAACCTCCCATTTCAGCCAGCCTTACAAGGATGTTTTCCAGAGAAACAGTATGTCTCACTGGATGCTATATTAATCATTTGGAGAGAAGGTGCATGTTGCTAGGCTGGCAGTAAGTGTATGCATGTGAAAGCGGGGCCAGTCGTGAGTCACAATGAGTTTCTTCTGCACCAGACCAAGAGCCCTTCATCTTTATTGACCTAGGGAGCAGGTCAGATATGATGGCTGCTATAACAAAGACATTTCTTCTATGCAAAAATGCCTTTGCAGTCACACCACCTAATCGGTCTGAAAATGTCAGTTTTATTTGTCCTTAAAATACTTCAAGATAACAGCACAATATGAGTGACATGCTAGAGGAAAGGCTAATACTCAATCTTTTCCAAGCCATGACAGACATGCAAATTAAATCTTACTGGAGATTGTAAGCCTTTTAGCAAACTCTAAGTGACTTTTCACCTACTAACTAAAACAACAGCTAGCTCCAGAAGACAGTAACTTCACCAGATAAATAAAACACTTTGCTACAAAAAAACCCCCCCCAAAAAAAAAAAACAAAAAAAAAAAAAACCAAGGAAACCCCCAAGCAACTATAAAAAGTTGTTGTGGTAGGCAATGGGCTTATAGTGTCTCTTTTTACTCTGCAAACATTTTTTTTACCCAGCTTGTGAGAGAGCAAGCAAACTGCATACTAACTATAGCACGTTTCCCAGTTATTTTCTATGATCAAGCACATGACAGTGAATTATGTGCAAGTGGATGCTGAAAAGTAGTAACTTAGGACTAACTTGGATTCAGATAAGGGATAAAAACTTCCATGTGAAGCACAACAAAAGAAGGATAATACTTTTACCATTTTCCTATTCTAGGGTACTTTCTCCAGGCTTACCTGAAGAATAAAACTTTTAAGGTCACTGTAATGGAAAATTAATACCCTGACACTTATGTACATGTTACTTTGGAGGCAAAAACTTCATATTTCAAAAAATTAAAATTTAATTTCATAAGACAATTTCAAAAGACAAAAAATGTAAGATAAGTAATAAACTTTTCAACAACACAATAAGATCATACCCAGAGATACATGACATTGTAAAACTGCTCAGAGATTAAGGTTTGTAAGTTGTGTGGCAAATATTATAGGGATCTTAGTTTCTATCCTGTTTCATGGGATGAAAAGGAGCGTTTAACTGCTTGGCTCCTGCTGTTTTTGAATGAAAATCCAATGCTTCATTAATATTTATCCCTTTTTCTTCTAACCCTACTATACATGCTCTCTTTTGGGAGTTTCAGGAAAACCAGCAATTATCACATCAAAGGTCATCAGTCCACCAGGGAAACTTCAATCCTTAACTGGTGGAGAATTGCTGCAGCTTTTGCAAACATCTCAGATCAGGCGAGCAAGTGTTTTCCCTCCTCCCTTCCCTCCTGTGACTCTTGTTGGTTTTATTTAATCAGCTTAGAAGGCCTCCTTAGTTTTCCTGTGATGCCATACACTATCCTAGACATCAAAAAGATTTTTATACTGCCGTTATATTTATACAGAGGGAACAAAAGAATAACAATGATGATTTAACCGTGCTGCACAAGAGGTCCAGTCTGACACAGTCTAAAAGACTCTGCATAGATTTTCCAAAATATGTTTTTGTTAAGGTCTGTTCTGAAATTATTTGCAACACTTTTGCTTGTTTCAATACCAACAGAAGCATTAAAAAAAGATGGTCCATCCAGATGAAAATGACAGAGATGTTCAATGTACTGCACAGCAGAAATCAGAAGAACCACTGAGAAATCAAGACTCTACTCCTGCCAACAGCAAGTGTTACATTAAAAAGATGTCAGTCAAATGCCCAAGATAAATCATGAAACTGTTTTCAAAATAATATT
>WEIU01002947.1:147615-179454 GCA_013389925.1 Aegithalos caudatus
TCTTCTACATCTACTTACAGGCACACACACGTATTTGCTTTAGGTTCCTTTCTTATGCATGTATTTAAAACTTAGTATACTTATTTTCTCATAAGGTGAGAGAATACATATTAATGCTTTTCAATCTGCAGTTCAGATGAAAAATACAGGCTTGTAATCAGAAGTGAATGTTGTAACCCTAAATTTTGTCAATACAAGCAAATTAAATGCTGTTGCCTTTGGAAGACTGATATGGCATAAGACTACACTTGCAGTACTAAAAATATTTATTTACTGCTTTTCCTTATGCTTTAGAGAAGCTGTGCCTGAATACCCAATGCTACTGTTAGGGAAAGCATGGTCAGTTTTGTCCTCTAATATTTTTTTACTTTCCTCTGAAGCCTAATACATCAACATACTGGATGGTGATCTGTTCCCCTTTCTGTGCTCAGCTGTGTTAAGCAGGCTCAGGGAGATGTCCAGATCCCAAATTTTGCTATGAAAATCTTGAGGGCAAACTATATGGCATTTCCAGGTTGTATTTAGCCTCATCTTTTTGCTACTTATATTTCTTTTTGCCAGTTTTACACCTTCTGTAAGTTACTACAGAGATAAAAATGCAACTAGGAAGAGAATGAAAAGGAAAAAACTCAGACAAGTATTTAAAGTTATGGGAGCTTTGTTACAAAAAAAAATGTAACTAAAGGAAAGAGAGAAAGGAAGCAGTGAAACAAATGGCACAGATGTGAGAATGGCATGTTCATCTACAAGTTGGTGCTGATTAAGCTAATCAGGTTCAGTTAAATCCTTGTATAGGCACTTCTAGGAACTGTGACACATATACAAACAAATTAACAATCTCTGTCAGTACTTAGGTCACGATAGCATGAACCAATGTGCTTTTCAGCAAGTACACAACAAATCACATCAGTGCCCTTTCAGAGAAACTCAGGGGTTTAACTTCACAAGAGCAATTAAAATAATCCATACCTATCGTGCTGCATGGCTTAAGATACCTCAAGTTCTTTGGAGACCTAATGCTGGGCTTCTGGGTCTGCTCAGTTGTCACCCTGTCTGTGTTGCACTAATTGCTTGAGATCCTGCCTTTTAGCTAAAGCTGTTTGGGAGATGCAAAACAGGCATAATTCTCCAAAGGACTCCGATTTGTGAGGCACACACTGTTCATGGAAAATTCACGGGATGCTGGGGATCCATCAGAAACTGGAAGTCTCAATTTCAAGGGTTCCTCTTCATGCTGACATCTGGAGCTCCAGCTCCAGTCCCAGGAGTGTTCCTCAGTCACCAGCCAATGGCAACAAGAGGTTAGATACACCTCTCTTAGGAAAGCTGGTCCAGAAAAGATCCATATCCTGGGGAGCAGGAGGAGGGGGCTTAGTTCTGCAGGTTAGATCACTTGATGTGGTGATGGGCTGCTGGCATTCTTGAGACATTTCTGCTTCTTATCAAACAAAAATTTGGGGATAATGTAAAAAGAGACTAAGAGCAAGCACTGAGACTGAGGACATGACTTCAGGCTCCAAGCATCTGTTTCTCAGGGAAGACTGACTGTATCTGTGTTTGTGCAAGAGACAGCTATCTGGGGGATCCATCCCCTTGTCATCCACTATAAGCTGTTATCATTTCACCTTCCTCCCAGGTCTCATGCTGGGAGGAAAAAAACCCACCCCACAGATTGTAAGTGTATACTTAGCAAATTCTGTTCCCAAAGCATTCTAACCTAAACTCCCTTTATTGCCTTTTGCCTTAGAGAACAAAACTTTTCTCAAAGCACTCTTCACCACTCCAATGCACAGGAGGAGTCATGTGTACTCTGACTGTTTGGGAAATTTCAGGCTCCCATCTAAGTGGTTTATTGTATTTTCTGATTACCTGTTAGAGATGACTCACAACATTGTGTAAATCTAGGTATTGTTACATGACTTATTTTGTCACTCAACAACCCAGGAAGGAGCCAGGAAAGCAGCACTTCAGCTCTGCTCCTGAGTTTCAGCTATTTGATCAGGCTTCCTTCCTTAAGACTGGTTCTTGCTAAGTTTCACAAAAGCTGTTGTTTTTTATAATTGTAATTGTAAGTCTAGTTTGACCTATCATACCTAAACATATTTTTTAAAAAAATGTTCTTAGGGCTAAATATATAAATGATTGTTTCTTTTTTTGTTCAAGAAGAGATTTTCCACCTATGTAAAAATTGTTTGCTATTTAGCTAGGGGCAAAAACATTCCTTTGGGAGGTCTAAACTAAATGAAGCTATAGATTTCAGAGCTGGAGGTTTAATAATTCCCTCAGCTGTATGCTCAAAGGCACAGGGCCCTCTTGGGCAGAGGCCACACTTTGCCAAATTCATTGAATGAAAGCTAAAAAGACCCTGATCCACTCAAACACAGAAACAACTTGTCATTACTTGCACTGTCAATACCTGAAAACATGTGACCTTTGCTGCTGGCAAAGTAACATCTTATAGCCCAGAGGTACATCAAATGAGCTTAACACAGAGTCAGTTTGACACTAACATTAATCTAGGGCTTGTGGACTTAGGAGAATCACAAATTTTCTTTTATAGCTTGAAGCAGATTAAACATCTCTCTTTATCCAAATAATTTTTGAGTTTTCTTTGTAGTTTTAACAGCATATATTATTCTACTGCTCATTAACCCCTTGTTTAGTTTGCTAGCATCCATAAAAATTACACATCACTGAAATGGCTGCATTTTAATGATGGGTGAAATGATTCCTTTTGTTTTCTTCATATAGTGAAGTAACATTGCAACAGGAAAATGTTTTACTTTATTTATACTTATAGAAAGAACCTGTCTACGAAGAAAAAAACAAAAACCAGACACTGAAACACTAGAGCCAGAAATCTCTTATGCTGTTTTTTAGACAGAAAGTGCACCTATTTCAAGTTTGCATTTTAAAACTGATCTATAGTACTAGTTTGCTGCTATTCAATACTGATAAAGAATGCTCATAAGCTATTATCCTACACTAAAAAGTCAATTTACAAAGTGATGCTTTCTTAATCAGCAATATTTGCTCAGTGAATAGCAAATTTAGAAGTAATGCAAGAGCCAAACTAGAAGAGAAGTCCTCCAAAGACAGATGTCTCATTCAGCTGTGAGAATGGTGATAATCTAATGAGTAACTCTATATAGGACATCTAAAGTTTGGAGGCAGAAAACTTTTTCTACAGAAATATGTCTAAGGTAGCCTATCTACCTTCAGTAGCAGTAATTTCTAAGATAGAAATTGTGTTTGTAAACTCACTTGCAGGAGCTGTATACCTTTAAAAGGGTCATTGTAACCACCCTGAACCACAAAAGACATGGAACCTTTGTGACACTGGTCATATGACAGAGTTGCACATTAATGAATATCACCACAAATTTTTCAGAAGTCAGTAGAGCTGTTCTACCTTTGATATGTTCCTGAAATGAGACACATCCACTCAGCTCCCTCTTTTTTTCCCAACTATAAGTATCGCTGTATTGTCTATTTTAATTAAAATCCTTGGAGTTAATCGTTAGATCTTTGTCAATGCTGCATTTCAGCATCATGCTTCGCCTTAACCTCTCTTTTTTTAATCCCAGCCTATGTTGTATGTGATACAATAGTCCAATATTCACATTGGAAGAAAAGTCTCAACAGAGACTTTTCTCAACAGACCCAGCAGAAAATTACCATGCACCCAAGAATCAGACCAGGCATTCTGAAGTTGGTACTATAGCAGTTGGTACTAGATAGAAGGAAAAAATAAAAATTACCACTTCCACTCCAAAATATTCTTAAAACACATATTTTATATTCATCATGGTTGTGATGAGTACATTGAGACATAAAATATATCCACTATGTTCTTAACATGACAGAATATAATTCCTTCTGGAATTTTAAGTGTAACTGAAGCATTAGGCTGTGCAAACAGGGGGATATTTATGAATTTATCTAAATCACAACTGAAATTCCAAGTCTAAGTTTTCATAGAAAAAACTGTTTTCTTTTGTTGTCTTATGACATTCTGGATTATTTCAACAGTTATGCAAAGTTTTAAATATTCAGGAACACACAACGTACACGATGGATTAATTTGGTACCATTTAAACTACAAAGTAGGGAAGGCCTGCTACCCAAAAGAAAAAGTTAATGTGTGTATAAGAATCTTAAAATGCTGGTAAAGAATGTTTTCATTTCAGTTACAATTACTGTGTCATCATATCTTTATTTGCTTTCAATTTGTTGCATGGTTGAACATTGTCACTCAGTCATGTCTCTGGCTATTTATAAATATAAATTTAGTGGCTATAAAGACCTACTTTGTTAATCAGTGTTTATATTTTATTGCCTTAGTTATCTTAACTTACATCTCACAGGATTTCAAAATCCCATAGAATCTCTGATCACTGAGGGGTCTGAGAACACCTTCAGTGGGAATTGCCATGGCCTGCAGCTTCCAGGATCAGTTCCTGGAGATAAATATGCTCCCTGTGTGATACGTGGCTGTTGAGCCATGAAGCCTGGGATTTCTCTGTGGCATTTATGGGCATCCCATTACTGCATTACCCAAGCACTTCACAATCTTAAATCTTACCTGTCCTGTGAGGTGGTGAAGCAATGTTTTGCCTGTGGCATTGGCTGTAGCACTGTCACACAAGGAAGTGTTGCCCAGAGTGAGAAGGTGGAACTAGATCCCTCTAAATACCAGCTTATCCAACTAACTAGGGCACCAGTTTTCTCACTGCAAAGAAGCTGAGAAGGGGATGATATCTTACTTAGAGAACCTTGTACATACACCTCTCTCTCCTCTGTACACATTCCTATATATTAGAAACCATAAACTGGCTGGAAACCAATGAATTTTACTTCCACATGAGCAATAAAGTGTGAAACATGGTTGAATTCTTCCCCAGAAGTAATATGTTCCTTAGGTGAGAGCCTGCACTTCACTTGTACGTGATCTAATCTACTGTTCTACTGACTTCTGAAAAGACAGAAACCTACTCCTACTACATGTGACAAAGATAATAAGCCATTTTCTTCTTCCTTGTGGGAACAGACTGAGGAGGCAGTAGGGAAAATGATTACAACTTGAGGCAACAATAAGAAATGTTGTCTTATATCTGTAAAACTGCAAGGCAACAACAAATGCTGGAAAGTTTTACCATTAGTGTTTCTTGGCCCTGAGTCAGTAAGCTGCTTCACTGCTATGTCAATAGCACATATACTTCTATAAACACATGTCCAAATACTTTTCTCACTGCAAGTAGATTTAAGCAGTTGCAGATATATAATTTTTTCTGGATGTCCAAAAAAGTCCTCTGTGAAGAAACGTCAGGCTTACCCATACACCTCACTCAAAAAGCATTTACAGTTTTAATATTACTTTATCACACCACTTATGTGATGTTCAGCAGTTCTGCCTGTTTACATGGTTTTGTTTTAACAGTTTTCTTCTGCCGTTTTGGTCTTAATATGTAAACTCACAAAAAAGTTTCCTTTCTGGTATTCTTTTCTTCCTTTCCCAGACTACATCATGTGATCTAGTTCCCATGTGAACCTCATGAAGATCAACAAGGTCAAGTGCAAGGTCCTGCATGTGGATCAAGCACAAATATGGACAGGGCTGAGAAAGGATGGAGGAGCAGCCCTGAAGTAAAAATGTTGGTTGACAAGAAGTTCAGCATAACCCAGTAATGTGCTCTTAGTGCCCAGAAAACCAACTGTACAAAGGGCTGCATCAAAAAGAGAGTGGCTGGCATGTTGAGGGAGGTGATTTCACCCCTCTACTCCACTCTTGTCAGATCCTATTTGGAGTGCCACAACCAGCTCTTGGTGTTCTCAACACAAGAAGGACATGGAACTGTTGAAGCACATCCACAAGAGGGCCATTAAGATGATGAGAGGGCTGGAGCACCTCTCTGAAGACAGGCTGAGAAAGTTGGGGTTGTTCAAGTTGGAGAAGAAAATGCTCCAGGGAGACCTTAGGGCAGCCTTTCGGTACTGAAGAGCAGGAGGGGGACATTTTAGAAAGACATGTAGGGATAGAACAAAGGGGAATGGCTTCAAAAGACAAAAGGTCCAATTTAGATTAGATATTAGGAAGATATTCTTCTCCATGCGGGTGGCGAGGCACTGGAACAGGTCACCCAGAGAAGCTGTGGATGCCCTACCTCTAGAAGAGATCAAGGCCAGCTTGGTTTAGTAGAAGGTGCCCCTGCCCAGAGTGGGGATTTGGGTCTAGATGATCTTTAAGATGTCTTCCAACCCAAACCATTCTATGACTATGATTCTATAATAATTAAAATCCAAATTATTTTATAGGGCTACTTTACATTTTTGCAAGAAAAACATTGACATACTTCTGGATCAAGTTACTGGCAGTAGAACTGTATGGCTGAAAAAAATCACAGTTCTTCTTAAATGTTAGTCTGATGGGAAATATTTTGGAGGGAGTAGAGGAAATAATGACACACACAATTCTTTTACAAAATCCACCTTAAAAACATTAATTACCTGAAACATTAGAAGTATTTTTATCAGACTATGCATGTCTTATTTTGGTGCCCTTACATGGTTATATTTCTCCAGTAAGCAATGACTGATCTTCAACAGGAAGGAAGTGACTTGGCTCTTACAGGAAAAAAACCACCACCTAAATGTAGGAAAAGGTCCATAAATACTTCCAGAGACTAGCAATTTGACAGCTTGATCTTGAAATCCTACGAGTAAACTTAGAAAAAAGTTCCTGCCTTCATTTTGGTGCAGGTTGGAAAGGAAGCTATTTGGATCTCTTTTAGTCTTGCCCGTGTCCCTGTTCCCGAGCACGCTGAGCACACTGCCCACCAAACTGCTGACCGCCTGTTCCTCATTAAGGCATGCGGTGCCGAGAAACACACCAGTGAGAAAACCAATGAAGCAACATAATCAGCAGCTGAGAACCCCTTCCCACTAAGTAGCACGAGGAAACGAAGGAGAAAAACCTCATCCTTTCTCTTTCCATCTCTACTGGTGTGAACTAATTTAATAGGGATGAGCAGCCACAAAGGCAAACAAGTTAAGTGACATGTGGTAGGTTACAGATATACTAAAAACGAAGCCAAGAATCTTCATTTTCACAGCTTCTAAAGGGAAAACTCTGAGATCACAGACCTTCTACTGTATTGACAGTCTGTAAAAAAACTCCCTCTAGATCTTAATCAACAGTGTATATAGAGAAACATAGGAAAGGCTTATGTTGAGAGTGTGATGGGAAAGAAAAAGAAATGGAAAAGGCTCTTGTTTACCAGGTCCATTTCGACCAGAAATGTGATGTAGGCAAGAAAGTCACAAAATGCAGAGGAGGAGAAGAAGGGGCAAATCTGTGTATTTTTCTAATATCCCATTTTATCAGATGTAAGTACTGTAGTTAGAAATCATTTACCCTCATGTATTTAGGGGGAACCCCCCCTTATCTTTCAGCTAATAATCCCCTTCTACATAATCCACTTTTTTCTAACTGAGAAACTTGACAAAATGAGAGGAAAAAGAATCAGTTTTTTTGGCCAAAGTGGAATATGCTACTCAGAGAACTAAGGCAGAGATGGTAGAGATCACTCAGGGGGTATGCAGAAGTGACTAGCTGCTTGTCACGCTTATTGGCACATACTCTTTCTGTGGGTGCATGTCTGAACTTGTATAGGCATGCAATACAGAGATTCACCTCTGTGTTAGAGGACTTTTCCTAAAGAACCTCCCTATTTTTGATTGGATTTTTCTTGTGACCTTTTAGCAGGAAAGAAAGAAAAAGCCTCTAGACAAGGAGATGAAGACACTTGACAAGATTCTGGCTAGACAAAAGCTGATTACAGATTCAGCACAACTTAGCTGCATCCTATGTAGACAAATAATAACAACAAAGTATCACAGCACAGAAAAAGGAACCCTATGAAAAGACTGTAGCTCTGCTGTACACCTGCAAGCAGGACTCTCAGCAATACCTTGCTGATGGGCCCTCAGTGCACACACAGTAAAATGAAGGGCGATGCAGTGAACTGCAAGAAAATGTTACATGCTCTAATGCTCCATGTGTCTGTTCCTCAGCTTCCCAGCCTCTCCTAGCAAACTACTCACTGTTGGGATTTTTCTGTGAGACCCATCTGATCATCCACCCAGGTTTCTCTTGGAGACACTGCTGGTCAGCCCCATAATCTTGACCCCTTGCAAACTCACTCTCTTAAGTCCTGTAACTTGCAAGCCACTCCAGCTCCCATTTCAAGATCATGCTTATTTCAGATGGACTGTAATGGGTTTTTCAAGCTCTTTCACTTCCCAAAAATAAACTGGAAACCCTATATATGTATTGGGAACTGGGACTGGGATACATGTGTGGGCAGTAATGAAACTACATTTCTAAAAAAATCTGACCCCCAGGGTTCAGTTGAATTCAACTTATCTGAAGTTGGCTCCTGGAATGTCAGTGGATAATGTGCCAGGAAAGTCTTTGCACTGAGAGTGTCATTAATAGATTATATACATAAGAGACGTGACTTTTAAGCTTCAGGTCAAAAAGTTGCCTTTGCATTTTTCTTGAAACTTTCCAACTATTTTATCCATGGTGCAAGTGATAACACTTTACTTCATAATAAATATTCTAGAGGCATTCCTAATACTGACAAATATGAATTACATTTATGTACATTCACAGTTATAGGTTCCTTGTATAAGACAGTATGACCCTAAATCTGTAGAGAAAAGGTATGCTTATAAACTTTTCTTGCAAAATCTCGCTAGAACAGCAGATGATGTAGTCAATGAAGAGTGAACTGCTGAAGTTTCGCGCTAGATAAACCCTAATGTTCAAGCTTAAAAAAAAATTAAAATTAACCTTAGAATCTGCAAAAATTGCTTGGAATTCTTTCAATATAACATCCCTCTTAAGATTATTTGGGCTTCCTGCCTTTGGTAGACTGGGAACACGACCAAAACAATTACTTGTCATTTCATTGAGCAGGACTGAAAGGTATGGCAAAAAATAATTCAACCCATTGTCTTCATCAAAATCAAGAGCACTCATCTATATCATATTATTTCATAAATTCCATGTCTCTGTCTTCTTGGCCTTAGTTTGGTTAACCTCTTCAAGAGCAACCTAGGAAAATTATAGATAAACCTATAGATAAATGTAGTAAAAATTTAGATAAAGCTGGGAAAGAAAATTAAGATGGAAATTAAGTTAATTACTGGATCACTGGTATAGGAAAGACTGGGTATTTTGATATGATACATGCAAGAAAATAATATCTGCTTTATATGGGACCATTATGCAGCCACATATCTGGAGGGAAAATAAAGCAGATTGAATAATCTTATGTTAATTCTAGTAATTATGAAACATTATCTGAAGATCTGAAAATCTAGATATTTTGTAATTAAAATAAACTATGAGCTAACATGTCAGAGAGTAACTGCTTCCAAGAAAATTCTATACAAAGGCTTGCACGTGAAATAAATTTGATGTATACCAGCTGTCTTTCACTGCTAGCAATGTCTTGATTTTAAGTCCAAATTTACCTCTGCCACACATATACCTGCTATTAAATCACATGCATTTGCAAATTGTTTAACCAGAAACACTTTATGTAAATGAGGTGACAGAAAATAATACAGCCGAAGGAAAAAATGAATCTCAGAACATTTCAAACTTCCTGCTCTGTGTTCTGTCATGTGGCTTTATATTTTTATTTGTTAAGATGAGATGTATGATTTGATACTCAGCCTATTGCCATAATTCCCACATCACGAGGTCACCACACAACTTGCTATGAGTTCCACCTAAAAGTCAGCCAGACTTTGAAAGCACATAACCACCACAGATATTTTGGAATTGATTTGGCAGAGTCACATAAGACAGCTTGCATAGTGCTTTTTCTTTACCATGACCAGCTGCATACAGTGAGATTAGGTTCAAGTTTTCATAATCATCATGTTCACATAAACAAGGAAAAATTCCAAACCATTATTTTTGCTTAATGTATATCTTTCCCTGCAGGAAAACTGCACTTTAATCTTGACATAACTGAAGCCTATTAAATATCCCTTTTTGTAAACTCAAGGCAGGCATATATTTTTTTCACAGGATATTGTTCAATAACCACAAAACATAGAATTCCTGAATGTCTTAAAAATTAGAAAGCTAATAGTAGCAAACCTCGGATTGAAAAGCTACCTGTGTAATCATTTACTGGGTTACTAAAATGTGAGGGGTCCTTGGGTTAGTCTTGAGCCTTTAAAGTTTGGCAGAATAGAACCTCCAGAAGATTTACTACAGTTTAATTATTGACCTGACATAATACTTAAACTATGTAGCACAAACTAATGGCTTATTTGGTTTAATTAATTACTGAATACAGATATAATTTTTGTACCTTTGAAAATTTCCTGAAGTTAATGTGCCTTGGTTAATTTTCATAGCATTGGATAGAAGTCTGTATGTCTTGCCGAGTGAATTTATTATGGGCAAAACCTGCAAAAAGGGGAGAACACATTAATACTTATAACTACTAGGAGTCACACAGCTGTAACATAAGCTCTGTTCATACTGGGTTTAGAATTTGTTTGCAAAATTTAACTTTTCAATTCCTATTTGCTGAATGACTCTTTAGAATCAGGTTTATCCACACATAATTACCTTGCATGCAAGTTAGCATGTTGCTATAGTTAAAATAATTGAAACTTAGAGCCTTAATATACCCATATTCTAATGAACAGTTCAAACATCTAGCTGTACATCGCTAAATTCTATAACTTGTCAGGATATTTTCTGAGGATATGTGTAATATTTTAATTGAAATTTCTATTTGGAGATACTTGTCTTAGCTTTCATAATTGTTCATTTGTCCTTTACTATAATAAGGTAATATTGAAATCATATATAAATTAGCACAAATTATTCCATCTTCTTTAGGCATCTCAAAGATAGCTACTAGTATCTGCTTTATTAATCTGAATTCCTTGCTTGTCTTCTTCCTTTGATAAAACCCAACTGGTTAATATCTACTTTCTCTGCTTCTGAACTAAGCTACTATTAAGATTCTAGATCTCATAGGTGATTTCAGTCAGGAGAAGTTTACCCTGACAGAAAAAAAAGAGCTTTGCTTCATTTATTTTCATGAACACAGGAAATACTTGGTTGACATGAGCCAGTCTCAACTAGGCACAAGCTTCTGACAGAAGAGCCACCACCTTCCCCCCCATCCTGGCAGCGAGTCTCCCCTGCATGTGTTGGCACAAACACTCCTGGGGCTGAGGGGAGCCAGGTGAAAGAACTAATCTGTCCAAGCACTAACCATGCTTGCCAAAATCCTTAGAGCAAACCAGCAAGCAAGATTATTTTTCAGATGGGTCAGCTCTTTTGCTTGGCTCCCAGTGTTGTCACACCCATTCCAGCGCTCTCCTAAGAAAGGAGCAGAAGCAGGGGTCGCCACACCAGAAGTCGGCACTTGAAGCCCTCACCTTGAACACGTGGGCACTGAAACCACCAGGCAGCGCTTTCTTGACTAAAAGTCAGCCCATCAGTCAAAAGCGCATCTCTCTAGACTTTCTTTTCCTCTGTAGGGAAGTGTCTTTGTCTGTCAGTCTGTCTGCTCCCCTTCTCCAGGATCCATCTGGTGCACCACCCTTCTGGGCAGAGCAGCCAGTCCCTGGTTGCCCAGTGCTTGTGCACTCTTGAACAGCTCAGAGGGCTAACTTTGGTTTTGGAACAGTTGTTCTTTACTGTTTCTGGCAGCTGTTTGTAAGGACAGTGGCAGAGAAGTCTATCTCTTTTGAGGCTGGTGAGTGCAGTTAGATTCTTCATTTGAGAACTTCTGAAAGGTCAAACTGAACCTTATTAGGAAAGCTCTGGTGACTTGCACAGACACCAGCAATGCGAACAATGAACATAGATGGGGAGCATTATTTCAGTCACAGCTGGGTACCTGGGACCAAAAAAAAAAAAAAAATCCCAGGAAAACTGGGGCATTTATAGCTCCCAGGGAATGGAGTGGGAGGAAATAAAGAATGAACTCTCCCTTCAAAAAACCAAAACTGGAGATAGTATAAATCAAAAGTGAGAAACCTGAAATACATACAAACCTAATATGCTGCTATAAAATGAAATGTAACCTTTTCTTCTCTAATGCAGAACAGGTTAATACAGTGGCATAAACAGTGGACTCATTGTCTCAGTTTATTGGAAAAGGTTGTGAATTTTAAATCGTTAGTTTTTAGGCAGCCAAGATTGTGAAGGTCTGAATAAGTTCAAATCAAAAGCTGCCAGTACTTGGGAACTTAACAAATTACATCATAGTTATTAGTAAGCCATAAATAAGTACCTGCAGCATTATGGTCCTCTAAATCTTACCTTTTTCTTATGCAAGGAAGAAATATTATCACTATTTTTCCACTCTCAGTTCAGTCTCTTTTTTTTCTGTAATAAATAAACCAATAGAAAATTATAACAATTTCTAAGCAATAAAGTTAATAACATTTTGAAAGAAAAAAACCCAAACAAATCACTTTACCTGTACATTACTTCTTCCAGCACAGTAAGAAAAACATTGCATACAGGAATGTTTTTTGAGCTGTCCCATAAACTTCCTGAGGACCGTTGTCTCAAATTTCAGCAGGGAGCAGTTACAGCAAAATACATTGGTACCTCAATTTTCTCCATTTATAGATAATTCTTTTTCTTATTTAATTATTTTCTTGGGAAAATTGTATGGGCAGTATACAGTATCTACAGAGGGCAATAGCTCTCTAAAGCTGCTTCTGCAGGTGCAAAGTAGAAATCCAGCAAGACTTACTTAGATTCCAGCAGTAAGTTCAGTTAAGCCTGCTTCCTAATAAATCAAAATACAAACCAATGTGCTGTTAGGTTTTCAGTTTGGTAGTGGCTTTGGAAATCAGTAGGTCTTCTGCAATTTCACCTTGAAAATTTAAGCTCAGAATCTATACTGAACACACAATGTTTAAAAAATACACAGGCATGAAATAACTAGAGAAGTGAAATTTAAGTTATTATTCTATTACATATTACGTGGCTTTGGATCTCTTTATTTGAAAAATCAGTTTCTCCAGCTTTTAATAATGTATTGTTTTTGTTGTTTGATTTCCAATGTTTTAGCAGGGCAGTAATTGCTAGGATACTCAGAGAAGGGTTTCTTTGACATTGTCACTAGCTACTATTAACCTTTTTGCTCACCATAAATGTCATATAAAGTTGTATATGAAATTATAAAGATTTGTCTTTCTCTCCAGACACCCTCAGCACTCGTGGGCATGTATATTGCTTGGGCTGAGAGGTTAGGAATTAGAAAAAGGAACTCTCACAGTGACCCTCAACACAACTTGTCTGTCCCAATTGCCACACAAGCTCTCCTTTGACCACATCAGTGGAGCCAGCAATGCTCTGCCAACCTTCTGAGTGCCATAACTCTTAGGTGACCAGCTAGGGATGGGTGAGTGCACCAGGGCCCTTCTCACAGGAGCTGGTTGAATGAACAGTAGTGTTAGAGCATTTTTTTTTCCCCACAGAAAACTCTGTGATATAATAAAAGGTCAAGAAGTCAAAAAAATGCATTTTTTTTCCACTTAGTGTATTAGCCAGACCAAGCCCCATGATGTGTCAGCCATCAGCTACAGTACAAGAGGATGTGAAGGAAGGATAGGTATGCAAATACTACAAGATGATTAACCATATTATTCCTTCAATTTTAAAATATTAATAAGGTCTTTCTCTGTTTTGTTACTGTTTCTTTTTGTAGCTACAGGAAGGGTGGGCTATGATGCATAAGGCCAGATTTTTAGCCTTAGTAATGTGAGTGCAAATCCCACAGAAAAGGTGACAGTGTAGAGGGACCAAAGGATGAATTTTGGCCCTTAAATTGCTGTTAAAATGAATATTTTTCCCTATTATTGTTGTTGCTATGGGAAACAAATTAAGCAAAGAATTTATTGGAAGGAAAGGTCTTTCTAATAGCCAAGAAAGTAATAGCAAAGAAATAAAACAAATTATCAAGATGAATTAAGTTAACGAAGGAAACAATGGTTACAACAGCAAATTAAACAGGAAGATGCTTAAAAAACCATCCTCACATAATTCGTGCTCACAGTCAGTAAGCTGACTGCATGTGGACAATAGTCTCTTTTTTTTGTTTGCAAAAATACCTTCCTCTTTCATAAGAGAGATAGGTGGTTTTTTAATATATATTTTTTTTTGCTCACTACTTACTGAAGATGTTAATTTCAAGGACATGATAAGACAAAATCAAGAATCACCTAATTTTATCATCTGGGGTGAAACACTGACTTTAGGAATCTTTTTATCTATACATACAAAAGCGTAAAAATATCAGATGACGAAACAGACTGATGATGAAATAAGCCCTTGAATGACATATAGAAGAAGAGTCAAACAGTACTGGAATCAACAGGAATCTTCCCATTTACTTAAGTAGGCACTGAACAAGTTCATATAGAGCAGAAAAATGCATATGGAGATGGTAACTACCATTGTCAAAGTTTCTAGATCCCTGTTTTCCACATTCATGAGCATATGAAAATAAAATGCTTTCCTGTAGGTGTACAAAAGAGTTCATCATTACTTAACTTTTGAGAGGAGGTTATACCATATTTTTATTCTATGGAAAAAGGATTCTTTTTTTTGCTCTAAATACTACTTTGTTTAAAGAAATCACATTAGAATTTTAATTTTTCTTTTCTTACTTTTATTCTTCAGGTTTCTGTGCATCATTTACCACCAAAATTCTTAATACTAATTCTTAATATAGCCAGGAACATTGTCACGGCACATTTCCAAACTGTGGTACAGATGGAAACTTAACAGCATCTTATGATGAGAAAGGCTTACAGCACACTGCAATACATAAAATTATTATTTATTGTTTCTGCCTTTGAACAGCAGGAGTTTAGATACTGCCAGATGGCATATTGTTTGGGAATTTGGGGATGTAAATGCATGTGTGACACTGAGAGAAATCCTCCCTGTATAACATGGATAACCCATGAAACATAGGAAAGGTTACTGTGTGCAAGACTTTTTCCATATCTGGCGTATGTTGGTGATAAAAAGTTTTCCAAATAATCCCAGAAGTGGTAATACATGGTTGTAACCATCTCCTGGGGCTGCAATCATTTAATTTCATGAAAGAAACGGTGTCACAAAGCCCCCAAGGAAGACCTAGGGGACTGCAGGGAGTGTTGTGTGTGATTCACTTCATCTCAGACAGACCTAAATTTATGCACTCAGTTTCATGCCAGAAGGGAGGTCTTTCAGAAAACAGCAAAATACCAGACCTACATCTTCCTACAGACTCAACCCGAGACATGTTCATTACTTCCTCAGACCTAAGATATATAAAGAATGTTCTTATGCAGATGTACTTCCCATTTCACTCAGAAACAACTTCATTTCAGTGGACAACTCAGTGATTTCTGTGTGCATTTCCATATGCATAAGTATTCTGTACATAAGCTAGAAGAGCAAGATGATTGCAGATGTGACTCACTGAAAACAATGACCTGGAAAATATTTTGGTGGCAGACTTGACTGTTGCCAATAAACGGACAGCAGAATCTAAATCCAGTTACCCAATACTTCTTTTTGCTGGACCATCTACAAGAATGATTGCAGAGCAGCCTGAGGAACCACAATTTATGCAGGCATTGAATTTTTCTCCTGGCTTTGTCTTTTTCATTGACTTTAGTAGGAGGTATTTCTGGATAAGGATATAACCTAATATTTCTCAGAACTGCACTCCATTATTGACATATAAGGGACCTTCAGTGCACACAGAGCTCTCCCATTGCCTGGTACTGTTATCAGGCCATCTAACCTTGCTCATAATAGATTGAGGAGATAGAGTAGTAAAAAGGCACCAAACATCAGCAACTTATGACCTTTACTGATTTCAGCACTCATTCAGCAGTATTGCCATCACACTGGAAACATCTATTGTTAAAAAAAATGGATCAGCCTATGAAGATCAATGCAACATCTATTTCCGTATGCAAAACAGTACAGTTATAAATGATCTCATATGCTTTTAGATATTCATAACTCAGTAGGATTATCTCAGTAGACTAATTTATATGCATTTTTGATCACTTACTGCTGAAGATGACCTGCTACCAATATGCTGGATATACAAGGAACAATTCAGCATCAGTCATTAAATCATCCCTGATGCCCATTTCTGTCAACTTTTTAAAGAGTAAATACTGCTTTTAGAAGTCATGAGCAACCCACTTAAATTAGATAAAATAAAGTTACGTCAATATTTTTTCTCCTGAAACAACTGACTTAAATAATTTAATTTTTCATTATTTTAGTGGATACAACTAAAAATTACAGTAGCAGTTGAACATTTGAAAAACGCAGTAGCCTCTTGCATGAATCTATTTTGCTACACTGTGAAAAAATGCTGGCTACAGGATTCAAGTCTGCTTTCCAGTGCTTTGCTAGCCAGCTGGTGACAAAACTAGACACAACTCTTAACTTCAAAAGTACAAAGGGGAAAATTCTGCTTTCTAACATAAATGTAGAAAACAACCAAAAATTTGAACACTGAAAGTATTAAAGTAAAAATACAATAAAGCAAACATATAGGCAATAGAAATATAATAAGCACTCCAAAATAACAGAAACATATTAAGTTCAATATAACTTGATTACTTTATACATAATTTGTGATTTTTCTTCCTTGATATAACCAGAGGGGTTATGGCATTGGTGGGTAAGGAAAGAGCAACCTACGTCATCTACCTGAATTTGTATAAAACATTTGACAATGTCTCCTTGTCTACAAACTTAAAATGTGTGGATCTGATAGACTGGAATTTTGTTGGATAAAGAACTGGCTGGGTGGTCACACTCAAAGGGTTGGGGTCAGTGGCTCAATGTCCAAGCGAAGAGCAGTGAAAAGTGGTGTCCCTCAGGGGTCTGTATCGGGACTGACACAGTTTAACATCTTTGCTGGTGACAAGGACAGTGGGATCGAGCACACCCTCAGCAAGTTTGCCTAAGACACCAAGCTGTGTGGTGCAGTTGGCACCCTGAAGGTGGGAATGCCACCAGGTGGGACCATGACAGGCTTGAGGGTCCGTGCAAATCTCATGAAGTTCAACAAGGCCAAGTACGGAGGGCTGCATCTCGATTGAGGCAATCCTGGGCACAGACACAAACTGGGCAGAGAATGAATTGAGTGCAGCCCTGGGTAGGAGGAATTGGAGGAGTTGGTTGACAAGAAGCTCAACATGATCCTGCAACGTGTGCCTGAAGCCCAGAAAGCCAGTCAGATCCTGGGCTGCATCAAAAGAAATGTGTCCAGCAGGACAGGGGTGGTGATGCTTCAGCTCTACTTCCCCTCTACTCCGCTCTCATGAGATCCCACATGGAGAGTTCCATTGAGCTCTGGGACCCCCAACACAAGGATATTGAACTGTTGGAACACACCCACAGAAGGGCCATCACTCTCTGAAGACATCTACGGTTGTTCAGTCTGCAGAAGAGAAGGTTCTTAAAGGACCTTAGGGAAGCCATTCAATGCCTAAAATGGGCCTACAAAAAGCTGGCAAGGGACATTTTACAAGGGCATGTAGGGACAGGACAAGGAGTAATAGCTTCAAGTTGAAAGAGGGTAGGTTTAGATTAGACATTAGAGAGAAATTTTGTGGTGTGAGGGTGGTGAAGCCCAGGCACAGGTTGCCCAGAGATGCTGTGTATGCCCCATCCCTGGAAGTGTTCAATGCCTGGTTGGCCAGGCCTTAGGCAACCTGGTCATGTGGAATGTGCTCCTGCCCATGGCAGAGGGTTTGGAACTAGACAAGCTATAAGGTCCCTTCTAACCCAAACCATTCTATGATTCTATGTGTCTATGATTTATTTGGCAAATGTACTAATATGAATAGAACTAAAGATTTTGGGAATATTCCTGTAATCGTCATTCCAATAGCATCAATCACTGAGGAAAATGGCAAGAAATGTGTCATCTTAGAAACACCAGAAAGGCAACAGAATCTCCTTGACATAGAATTCTATTACAACAATTATAATTTTTCAAGGTGCAAAGCATTCCCATGTTTCTAATATGCAATTGTGAGGGCAGAAAACTATTAATTTACATTGGAAGGGACGTCTATCTTAGTTTAGGTACTTGGAAGACCTGGCAGCCACACAATAGACTTAAAATGTTAACTGATACTCAAAATACATGACGGGGGAGGTGAAACAGGAAATTTCTTAGATGTGACTTGATGAGGGTTAATGAGCCCTCAATTATGTGTGTACTTTCTTGGTTGATAAAATATGAACATATTCCTCTGCCTTACTGTTCTGGCAGATTTTTCATCAGCAAATTACAGCTTTATGTTTAGCAAGAAACACAACCTACTAACAAGGTTATTTCAGACAGAAAAATAACTCAGGGGTCTTATAAAGCAGATATTCCTATATTTCAGTACTTAAAATAACAAAGTCAGTGTGACTTGAAACTTGACCACTCCTCATCACCCTCTGAACATAAAGGGCAGTGTCACTACAATCAATGAATCAAAAAAGATTAACTAAAAAATTTAAGGAGTAATTGAGGAAAGTGAAACATGAAGGCGAGGAAGGAGAGAAAGAAGCTTACTTGCTGGAAATTTGCCTCTCTTATTTGGAGAATGCATAAGTTTAGAAAAAGACAGAAAATAAATGTAAATAAATCTTTTGTGTTAGCTCGTTAATGTCTGTGCTTTTTAAAAAATTTTATTAGCTTTTTTTTTTTAAGAAATGTGGAACCATTCCATGGACACAACTGAGCTCTGCCTTCTGTTAAGGGTTGCAGCACCCTTGAAGTTTGAAATAATTTAAGCGGTCTGCTGTGTTTTCAATTCCCCCACCTTCTTTTTTTTCTTTCAGTGGATTGAAATGTGACCAAATAGCAGCATGACTGTGAATGGAAAAGATAATTCTCACACAACATTCTTCTCAGTGCTTTGGGGAAAATGCACACATACAAACACATTTGCTGATGTCTGATTCAAGATGTGAAAAAAAAAAAAAANGTAAAAAAAAAAAAAAAAAAAAAAGAAACATCTATGAGGGTTTTTTCTGAAATTGGAAACACACTTTAAAACTCTCCTATGATTTGTTTTGTTTAGGCTAATTATGACTTCTGCTTTATGTTGCCACAATAGACACTAAACATTTGCAATATATTTACTGAGATTAAAAGGATTGTGGGATGATTTTGTATCTATTACGCCATTAGCCTTAAGCAACACTGCTTTAGTAATCAGTAGGAATATATTTTTATAAGTCAAAAAGGTGACTTATCAGTGTAACTAGACATTTTGCATTCTCAATACATTACATAATAAAGAGTGCTAGCAAATTTTGCTCTTCAGGAAAAAAAAATACTCTGTTGAAATTCTATGTTGCTATATTGACAGAGCTGCATTAAAGATGAAGGCAAAAAACTCATGGATTGGCTGGGAAGTGCAGCTTGCACTGCCTCTCTCATGTCTGTGCAATTTGTTTATTTTTATGTCCTTATAATGAACTTAAAAATGGTAAATTCCTGAAGTTAAGTATGTCCAAAAGAGTGAAAGCTACATTAAATATTCTAACGCTAGCAATCAAGGGATTTACTTTTGTTGTTGTGCCTCCCACGCGCGTACACACAGAAAAAACATTCACTTTCCTTATTAAAACATGATGGTGGAACTAGTTCTTACTAAGACCATTTTTTCCACATCCTACTCACAAAATCTAAATTAGATTAGAGTCAAGCTTCAGCCACATTGTCTCCTCTTCCAAGGAGTAGGGGTTTTTTTAACATCTATATATCTTTTGAGTTTCTCCAGCAATATGAAGGACTGTGAAAACTCTTAGCTATAAAATCTATTTTAGATCTTAAAAATTCATGTCTACTTTCTTTCATACAGCTTTTCTATAGTATATTGTTAACTTTTCCTGAAGTCTACAGCCAGAAAGTTGGTATCAGCATTTTTCCCTTAATATCATGGTATACAGGGTAACGCAATATCAATTCACCAGTGAAAATCAAAACCCTGATGTATAATTTTGGAAATTTATATGCTATTAAATGAATAAATTAGTTCTTCCAACTCTTCCATTTTCTATATTCCTATCTCTGGACAAGTTTACTAACCATCTAACAGAGTCAGCAGAAAGGAAGTCTATCCCAATGGGAGAACTCCCCAGTGCTTCTTGTTCATAGCTTGGCACATAAACTACCATTTTAAAATACTTCAATGTGCATCAAGATGCAGAATAGCTGAGGAGATGCTGTGGAGCACATTCATCTTTGTTTGCAATGGGACTTGTAATTTCCAGGAGATTAACAAAGCAAGACCTGGAAGGACAGATTCTGAAATCTCCCTGAGGCATCAGAGATCAAGGATCAGTGCAGAACAAAGATCTGTGTTGAGGCTCCAAGCTACAAGTGAGGAGTCTAAGACAGTATTTCAGACCTATCATTTTGCTGAGCAAAGAGTAGACCTAACAAGCTGGTGAGAAGGACACTTTTACCTAGTCAGAACTTGTATGTCTAAATTATCCTGCTCAGGAATAGACTACTTATTCCCTTCAGGAAGCTATAGGAAGAGCTCAACCCCTGAATGGTCAAAGCTCTTGTGGTACAAAGAACACTGCTTAAGAAACCAGAAACATCCTTCAGATGAGAGTGGTCACACACATCTTTTCTACAGGAGAACCTTTACCATATGTCTGTGGGGCTCCACTGTCACATTTAATTGAGGAATTTTGAGCCAGTTTCAATACATCTGTACAAGCGAGTTTGCACTGGTGCAAAAAGTCAATAAATGCCACTGTAGACAAGCTGTGAGTTTCAGAGACATTTACAGATTTGTGGTGATGACTGCTATTACATTATGGTTACCTATCACCAGTTACAAAAGGATAGATAGTGAAGAAGCATGGATAAAAACTGCATAAGATCATGCTTGCTAGCAACTCAATTCAGCAAAAAGGTCAAAAAGAGCAGGACAGTAGCCAGGTTTTAAGAAGTAAATGTTGCTCAAGTTTAGGTTATTTTGAGTCTTTTTAATGCTAAACATTAACAAACCTCATAAATAAGTATTCCCCTTTACCACAATCCTATACAGAACAATGGAATTTCTTTTCACTTTCCTCACACTGTGAAAATCTGAGAAAGATGGCTCACATGTGGACTGAGCTTCAGGAAACATGTATTCCACTGTAGGCATTCAATAAATGGGCGAATGGTGAAGTTGGTCACATCACTTGCACAATGGATGAGTCAATAACTAATCTTTTCTTACATGCCAAAGTTCTAAATAAAAAAGTGTTTCAGATATTTTGTCTTATACCTATAACAAGAGGAATTCAAATATTCTTTCCTAGATTACTACCAGAGGTTAGTAGTGCTCCTAATTAAATGCCTGGCATTGAATGAATTGAATGTTCAGTGCTTTTCAGAAAGTAGTTAAGCTCAGAGAGCAGGAAGCTTTTTAAGGGGGCAGGTATGAGCAAACTCAGGTAGAAATCAAGCTAAAATTACACCAAATATTCTCTAAACTAGGGTGACTTTGTATGTTTTCAGTTGATAAATTTCAGCCCTCTTGGTTAACTCTTTATCTGACTATAAACAGAATTTTAAAATAATTCATAAGGACAATACATGCATCAAATAGGATATATGCATATTGGACTAAAATTAGATTGTTACAATTGTCAGTTCTAAAGTTGCAGACATATAAGAAGCACCACTATGAAGAAGAGACAATAAATTATGGGAAGAGGTTCCAGCCACATGAAGATGAGGGAAGGCAGCATTGCTGGAAAGCAGCAAGGTATTCAGGGGAAATAATACCACTAATATCAATAAAGTTTCCAGACTGCAGGGTGCAGTTGTTTGAAATAGATCTATTTTAGGACTCAAAAAGTTAAAGTCTTCCCAAACTTCTGTAGAAGGCAATAAAAAATCCATACTGAAAATGAAGCCTAAATTCTAAGTAAAAATCTTGCATAGTTTTAGTAGTAGTAGTAGTAGTAGTAGTAGTAGTAGTAGTAGTAGTAGTAGTAGTTCTCATCCCTGTTCAGTTGGACTGCACAGCAAACCACTGAATTTGAGATACTCTTTGAAGGAGATCTTAAAAATGTCTAATGCGACAGACCTGGCCAAAACCAGGAAGAGCACCTTCTCATGTGAATGTATTTTGGAGAAATATTTCTCCTGCAGTTCACTGTGACTCGAAGATCTATTTAAAGATGAGCTAAGAACAACTGCATATATCAAAAACAAACTATAAGCTCGAATGAAGTGCTTTAGTATACAGCCTTTTATAAATATCCAGTTTTCTCAAAGACACTGGGAAGTCAGGATGAAAATCAAGAATAAAATTTAATTTAAAGTAAGATAATGAAAACAACAAGTCAAGGATAAGTGTTTCAAGTAATTAAGTTAGAGAATGAACTGAATTGGTGGTAGCAATGGATCTCCTCAAGACAGGACTGATAGAAGGATCTAGGTGGGCTGGAACAACGGGCCATCAGGATCCCAATGGAATTCAGCAAGGACAGACATGAAGTCCCTTTGCTCAGAGCTCATTAAATGGCACCTATGCTCAATTTTTGGGCTTACAGTACAAAACCATCTGTGATGAACTGGAGCAAGATCAGTGAAGGCTATCAAGATGTCTTGGGGATGGAGCATTTTCCCTGCAGTGAGAACCTGAGGTTGTTCCTCCTGGAGATTAGCTGGACATGGGGGGTGGGCTTCAGAGCAGCTGCCCAGTGCCTGTAATTAGGTTATAGAGAGAGAGCCAGGCTCTGTCAGGGGTCAGCAGTGCATGGCAGGAATACAAGAGATAAGGGGCATAAGCTGAAACAAAAGAAAGTCAGACTGGATATAAATCAAAGCAAGCTTCTTCCTTGAGACAAAATCAAAGAGCAGAACAAGTTGCCCAAGACATTGTGCACTCAATATATTCTGGGGATTTTCAAGATCCAACTGGATAAAGTCCTGAGCAACTGCATCTGATCTCATAGCCTAGTTTTAGCACCACCTGAGACCTCCCAAGGTCCTTTCCAATCTGAATCTACAAGTGTTCATTCTGTGAGTATATGAAATGTTAAATATATTTGTGAAGGACCTGGTTGAGAGTATCTTCACAGGAAAGGTTGACTTTCTTTATTCTTACTTGACAGAGGGATAAAGAATTGACTTGATTATCCCTATTCAGAATATTTACAGATTAACATAGTGCTGATCATAAAATTGTGCTTTGTGAGGGCAAAACTTATGCTGAAAACTAAACTAAAATGAATTTTTAGTGCGAAGATTGGCTGGTTCTTTCCCTGCACTACACAGTCAGGTTTTGCACTATCATTATTGTGTGTCTCATAACAAAGCTCCATGGAACACAATTTGATGTGGCATAACAAATGGAGATATCCCGAACTTAAAAATTCTACAATGGTTACTACTGAGACTGAGGGCAGAAGAGAGCTTCAGACCTAGCTCTTCTCCTCTCAAGAATGTGGCACCTGAAGAACGACTGCCTTTCCATTAAAAGCAGTGGTGTCCTAAGGACATGGTTTCTGCTGTCTCTGAAACTTTTTTACAGAATGATTGAAAAAGTTCTTTGGAAGCACACCAAGGACTGAGACCCCCTAACTAGCCAAGAGCATTCTGTCTCACTCTGTGTGTGGCAGTAGGCACAAAAGATGCCCAGAGAGAAATGGAAAACATAGCAATATTTCTAGATTTTTGCAGAAGCAATGCACTCAAATTGCAAATGCAGAAATTCTGTTCATTTTTTCTTAATGACAATAAAGAAGATGCTTAGGAAGGAATGCATTAACCAAACAGACTTTTTCCCAAGATTTGACAATTTCTAGCAAGAGAACTGACAAAATCATCACTAACAAAATAGAGCTGGAGACGTAAAAGAAGTAGGCTTGACACTTCATCATCACTGCCACAAACTATTAATCTCTCTCTGAAAATCCAGTGTAACAATTCTGATTCAGGAAAGATGAATGGCAATAACAGGGAAAGTAAATATGAGCTGGGGAAAGTCTTTCTGGTTAAGCTGGAAAGGCTGCAGCCAAGATATTTCCCACTTAACCTTCATCAAGGAAAAGGTCAAAAAAGGCCAGTGTGTTTAAGTAGGGCACAGGATGGAATGGAACAAAATTTCCTATGAAAAAGATTAAGTTCACATTTTTTTGGTCTTCATTAAAACTATTCCACATCACTCCACACTTTCATTTAAAGCAGTTTCCTGACAGCACTGAACACAAGATCTTAAAGTGTCTTTTTGTCAAAAGATAAAAGTGTAAATGGAAAATGATTTGTGTACTGTACACAAAACAGGGAGAAGTATGAAGGATGCATAAGAAAGAGAAAAGAGAAATAATGCCTTAAGCCTTAGCAAATTATATAATCAGTGGTATGCAAGGTAATCATCCACCCCACCTACTTCCATGTACATGTACTCTAAGCTGAACAGTTACCAAGGCATACGTGGCTTTACCAAAGTGGAAAATTTTTGTTTTATATGAAGATCCTAAGGAAGAAAGAATTTTCTTCAAGCACTACAAAAGAGGTGGAAATTAATGTCTACGGGTATGTAATTTTCAATCTGCTTAGAAAACAAAATAGTTCTGCTTTGATACTCTCACCTCCCCGTGTCCATTACAGCAACTATAGTTACTGGACAACAGAATGTAATACGTGGTAAATGCCACACTCCGGATTTCTCCTGGAAGAACAGATAAGTATACCTTTGAGCAGACTGATACATGAATGGATCAACAGATATGTGCAACAAGCACACAGAAATGTTACTGAGAGAGAAAAAGAGTATCTTTTCTTTCCATTCTCCATTTACCAATCTGGTCTGCCATCCTTTGGGATATCTATCAGTCATGATTCAGATTTCTGTTCTGTCCATTTTAAAAGTTCCCTACTTTCACTCTAATATGTGATATCTCTCTTCCCCTATAGTGTCAGTGTGGCACTTTCTTGCCCACCTCAATATTCATCCTTCATTGTTCACTATCATTGTTCCTATTAACTGTATATGTTGGCAATTCATGATGAAGTGGGGCAAAAAGCTTCTTCAAACAATGAGTGGCCCACACAGAGCTTTGAAGATAAGGACTAAGGCATGGACTCCTTGTTTCATACCAGATGTGACTCAGCAAGGTGTCTGGAAGAGAAGGGTGAGGCATTCTGGGAGACATGCTCTGCCTCCCTGAGTTAGGCTCTCATCCAAAATAACAGCAACACTTTTTTTAGAGATGAGCTGCTTGACAGTTGGGTATGACTTCAAAAACCCAGACTCATAAATACATCCATTACTGAGATCAGTTCTGAACTGAAAAGCAGATTCATCTCTTGTAGGCAGGGAAACATAGCAATTCTGGCAGCCACTGATGGCTGAAGACTAAAACAAACCAGTGAATAGTTTAAATAGCTACCAGATTCAATACTCTGGTACTCCACATGTATGTGTCTCTCTTCCACTGTCATGGTAGCACTAGTGTCAGAACTCAGGCTTCAGGACTGAGCTGATACAGCAGCAAAAGCAGAATGGTTGAATTACTATTGTTATCTGAATGGTCTGTGACTGAAGGGCAAATATTCTTGTGGAAAATGAAAATTTGCTCTGCACTCTGTGTTGCCCTGTGGCTCTCAAGGTTTGTGCATGACTAATCTCCAGCATGACAATCTTCCAGGAGTGAAGCAGACAGGTCACAGCAGCAGCATCTCTCATCTGAACTCGAGTTGCTGATGCCCATATTGATGATCTCATTAAACTGTACACGGTATGTAAGAAACAGCTTTATTCAAAGCAGCCTTGAACCAGCACCAAAAAGCAGTGACAGGTATATGAATATGATTGCAGAACTCCTTCAAAACAGATTCAAGCTCCTCAGCAAGTGATTCTCCCCCATAACCCTCTGGATTTCTTAACAACTAAAGATTCTTACACCACATATAAGGGGAGGAATACACAAAGTACACATGATATTCTCACACTGTAAATGCTCTGCAGCTACCAGAAAGAGCAGTGAATTCTCCAGCCTTACATACAAGGTGGACAGGGTCCTTTCTCAAAACACACAATATTAAGATACAGTTGCACAATGTCACCTGTCCAAGACAGCACATACACCCCTCTGTAGCTGCACATTTTCCTATGTTGAACTGCTATTTTTGGGGGGTTTTTTTGAGGACTCTGGTGATCCCTGACTATGCATATCTCAAATTCTCTTCATTTTGCCCTTCCTCACTTCAGAGGATCTCTGCTTTAGAGGAATTCTCCACACCAAGCTGAAGGAAAACAAAACCCAAATTCAGTGGCCTTTTTTGCTTAGGAGTTGAGTTGCAGAGCAGTGGAGCACAGGAAGCCTTTCCCTGTAAGCCTGCACATTGGCAATGGTCTGAAGTTTACAGTGGTATAAAAAATACCAACCTCCTACTGATATAGAGATAAAAGAAACTACTGGAATTCCTGACAGATTCTTATGTTCAGTTCAGAACTTCAGTGGTAGTTTTCTCACTAAATCCTACCACCTCCTGGTGGCCAAGCAGATAGTGTTCCAGTATCAGTTCATAAATTGGCACTAGATGTATAATAGATTACAACAAGGTAAATTCACATGTGTTTTACTAAAGACACATTCCAGATTTCAGATGTTATAGATAAAATAAAATAGCAGGGAATGACACTAAAGGAACCTTTGCTCAATATTCGTACAAAGGCTGGATTAATGTAGGATTCTTTACTGTCACAAACTTACCAAAACCCAAATATTATTCTAAAATATATTATTCTTAGCATTTTTGCAGTCCTTGGGGCGGGAAAAAAAAAGTGATAGTTAAAAGGCGTCCTGTGCTGGTTATTTACAGGGTGTTCAGTTTATTATTGCACTACTGTTCTCTAATTTGTGAGTGGCATGCCCCTAGGCAGTCAAGTCACTGAGAGATAATCCTCAACAGATTTAGCATAGGTAGATCCAGAAACATGGATCCTGAATCTTTTACTTTTCTCTCGTTCTTCCATTCTTTGTCTAACATCATAATCCTTTAAGATTATCCATTATTCCTTGTTGTGATTTTACTGCTTGTAGACACACCACCAACATTTCTGATTCCCCTGAGCTTTGGCTACACCACAGGCCTTTGAAACATTGTTTAAGTAACAACACTGAGTGATTTTTTTTTTTCCTAGCACAAGCCAGCAATAAAACAGGTGACACTTTAGTGGATACAGTGTTTCATTTCTACAGTCAATACCAAAATTACATTTAATCTCAGTGTCCTAGTCTCTTCAAGTGAATCATTTCTCCAGGAGTCAAATGAAAAACCTGCTTCATGCATCCTTCTGTGGAAAGTATAGGAGACACCTTAAAGAGCTGTGTAGGAATGACACATACAGAGCTGTTCAAATACAGTGTTTATCCATGGCATTGCTCATCTATGGGCTAACCAAGAAACTCAAGATGATATCAAGTTATTCCAGGTTAAGCTCCTTAGCAATCTTTGCAAAGCAAGCAAGCTTCATCCCTACATATGGAATGAGGCAGGTGCCTTTGAAGATTTACAAAAGGAAATCCTGCTTTCCTAACTGCAATGCCCGGTGGTCTTCAGGAGGACTCTCTTCATTGATCAGAGCGAGAACATGCCTTTAGGTAGCTTCTGTGTAAGTATTTAAGACCCAAGGGGCACCTTGGCTACACAGGCTGGACCCCATCCCCAGAATCTCATTCACCTTTTTAAAGCAGCAGTTGAACAGGCATTTCTGTTTCTTCTCTTTCTCTCCACACTGCTTATTAGCTTCTCTCCAAAGCCCAGTTGTTGGATTAGAGAGTCAGAAAAGGTAAGGGAGGACTTTCCATATTCTGAGTGACACTGCAGCTAATTCTCTAAATAAAAAGGGATAGGCTTTCATTAAAAGTGCACATTTAGCCTTGTGGCTTTGTGCTCCTGGTGACACTGGCATAGTCACATGCATCTGTCATCACACTTCTACTGCAGACACACAGTCCCCCAGTGTGTAGCTTGAGAAGGTGTAGTAGCTGAGTATCTCACAGCTCCCTGAAGGGTTGGCCATGCTTCCCCTCCTCACCCCAAGCAGCTCCAACCACTTTCATTGTTCTGTGGGGACCCTCTGTCCACTTGCTGAGATGAACCAACTCAGTAGGCAGGCAGCCAACAGAGCTTCCCACTGCTCTGATGAGTTCATTCAGCACTCCAGGAGGTGAGCCAAGAGCCAAACCTGGCACAAGGAAGGAGGAGATGGGAACACACTGCTGGAGGCAGAGGATGGGAGGATCAAGGATGGGTTTCTCCAGGGCAGCAAGCTATTCTGCTGTCTGAGAGGAGTCAAGAAACCTCACCCTCTGTTGCAATAAAACCTCTTTAACAAAATGGGAGTTATCAGACGACCGATCAGAAATTTCATAGGGAACTGATTACAGTAAACCTCAGGAAAAGAAGTTGGGTTGTTTTAATTGCGAGGCACGACATGCACAAACCCACCTTGTTCACACAGCCTGTATGCATTTACATAGGGAGATTTGGGATTTCTGTTTCCTTCATGTTTCTGGAGCTGCATGCAAGCCAGCTGTCTCAGCAACCAGGAGGATTACATTTAAAAAACAGAAACCAGAGATCTGAACTTCTCACGTTATATCTTGACTCTTACACTTGAAGCTTTAAAAAGAAGGCTAAATTTCTTCAGACTACTGATAAAAGTCAGGAGAGTTGGCAGTTTTGCAGACATTTACAGGCTTGGCAACATATTTTTCTGTTTTTAAGTGAAAACAGACAAAACAGTGCACATGGTAGAATAACGAACATCTTGGCACATTGCAATTACAATGCTGGAACAGACCACTATTCAGTTTTAATAGATGCTTTTGAGAAAAACAATCCCCTGTGTTCAGCTCCCTGTTACATTTATTCTCCAGAACTCTAGTGCCAAAAGCTTCCCCATCTTCTCTGTGGGCTTTCCAAACAGACTTCACCTCCTGTGAAGCACCACAAAAATACAGCTGCTGTCAAGCAGCTCCTCTCCTTGCTAAGATGGGTTAGAGTCACATCATAGAGAAGTGGCAGCATGCAGTGTCATAATTACATTCAAACCATGAGAGGATTTTTTTTAGAATATAACATCATTGTCTTTCTCATCTTTTGCTTCCGTATAGAAACTCCATGAAGTATTTTATGGATAATCTAGCACTGACCTACAGACTGGATTTCTATAGCACAGCACCACATCTAGAACTATTCCAGTATATATTCCAGCAATACTGCCAAATTTGCAGATATAAATACTATAATGCAAGTTTATATTTCACTGTAAGTTAATTTTTGCTATGAAAGAACTATGGTAAAAAACAAACCCAAAGGAAATCATGATAAAACTTGGGTGTAAGGGTCAACTATTACAAAAACTGTTTCAGTGTAACCAATCCACCAGTGATGGTTATGACTGGGAAGGTTTGAAGCTCCAGGATTAATAGAGCACACACAGTAACAAAGACTTATCAACCTTTCCAGCAGATTCTGAAAGTGGGAAGCAACATTCTGGGAAAATCACTGACACTAAATCTGCTGCGTGCATAAACCATAAAATGAAACAAGTATTAGTTTTCTCAGAAAATAAAATTCTTGAGACACTTAAAATTAAAAATGGGATTACTCTCACCAGTTAACAACTTTCGAGCATGAACAAGCAGTGCTAAAAAGAGATCTTGCAGGGGCTCTCAAAAGCAGTCTACTGACACAACTGAAATATGCTAAAATAATTCAGCTTAAAAGAGTCTGGTTTGGCTATTAATTTATTAATTACTGTGCTGCATTCTGAGGTGACAGTGCTTAGAGCCTTGAGCCTTTCCACTTTACAGCATCGTCTCCAAGCACACGATGGAATTGGACTTGCCCTTCTTGGTAAGAATAACAATGGAGTTACTGCACTCTGATCATATGGAAATGATGAATTAGTGTTGGAGCAAGAAAAGTGAAAGACAGAAAAAATCTGAGCAGGGCAAGAGAGAATATTATGCTGCTGACACAGCTGGAAAGGCAGGGTGATGACTTAAGACTTGTTAAAGGCAGAAGCAGGATGAACTTGCTGCCACTACTAGGGCACAGCACAGGGGATTGTACCCCCTCCCAGTCCCTTCCACTGCTGCTTTCTACACGTGGGAAATCACTCAGGGAAAAGGTCTCCAGGTAATAACTGCAGTGCCAGGACAGCCACAACTCAATGCAATATTCACTACATACATACAGCCCCTCTGCTTCATCTTAGCCCACTTAATGCAGCTCTACCTGTGATGGAGGTGTTAGGAAATTGTAGCATGAGGAAGGCGACTGTGTCTTACGGGTGTCACAAAGCTCTTTTGTGAGCTGTGCTATTCAGTGCCTTCTGATTTAATATCCTCAAAATCTCCAAAGATGGCAGCTCAAATTTAAACAGGCATTCTGAAAAGACACTCTTGATCCCATTATCAGTGTCGTGGATGGGATTACAATGGGGGTGGTAATGGTGGAAATGTTTTAGGAGAGATCTAGTATCAACAGCAGGAGTGGCCACTAATTGGATTCTTTCTGTGTCACCGCAGAGTTGTCACGGGACCCTCGTTCTCTGTTGAACACTGCAGCTCTCAAGGCGCTCAGAAAGGAGCTTTCTCAATTGTTATCACATCAGTCTGCCTTCCCACTCAAACACAAATCCCCCAAAGCTCTTTCTAAAGCTAAGGAAATCATGGAACCCATGACTCTCATGACATCTGCAACAAGTGTCCTCCCTCATCAGTGTGAGAATGGGCCCAGACTACTGATCCTGCATGAACATTTAGTCATATATATATATATATATATATATATATAATATCAAGTGCAGGATGTAAGTGAAACAGCGCTAGATAGAAAACCATCAAACTGTCAAAATAGTCTGCAATAAAGTCTTTCTAGCCAGAACAGAATTTGCAAATATTTCAAAATATTTTTTTCCAAAGTTGTCTAACATCCACTGAGTGTAGGTTTTATAATGGCTTGCATATTTAGGAACACTGTCCCCAGCATCACAGCATTTTAAATATGCAGTTTTTATCAGTTCCTGACTGGAATAAGCAGTTACAATAATTTTAAGACTGTTACTTGCAATCTCTAGGATACTTCTGGATTTCTACATGCAATTTTTTCCTAACAACCTCTAATTTAGCCTACTTTTTGAAGGTGCATTTACATGCCATTTGGAAATTCACCAAGGGGTTTTTTTAATGTAAATTACAGCAATCATAATTAATTTTTTTCCTCTGAAACAGAGACAAAAATCAATGAAAGGCCAAGGAGACATGCCAAGAAGCAGAAACTAAAGTTGTATATTGTGATGTAACAAGCTCACCCACCTCGATTATAAAGTGCTAAGAAGAGGAAGCCCCTGACAAGCAATAAACTGACACATAATTAAGACAATTCAGGGCAGAACCCATTCTGGCTGGAAACATTTTCTTGTTCTCTACCGAACTGTTCAGAGCAGTGAGAGGAAAAAAACCCAGGGTGACACTTTGAAAACCCTGTGAAGACAATAAGTATCCCACCTAATCTCCACTAGCTGGGGGAAAAAGAAACACATCAGCTTTTGTGCAGTGCAGGTTGCCTCACATCACAAACAGAGTTGATAGTACAGACATGCCTGGTATGTTCAGCATTCCATATCAAGCGAAGATGAATTAGCCGCAACAAAAATGTGTTACAGCTTTCATGCAGCAGTTTATGGATTTTTTTTTTTTTT
>WEIU01002947.1:179469-243675 GCA_013389925.1 Aegithalos caudatus
TTTTTGTACCTCTGGAATTTTTTACCTTGAGCATATCATGGAACTTGTACTGTCTCAGATCTTTTCCTAAGATTAACTTTATCTCACTGTGAGGAACATCTTTGTGAGCTCTGAACACTTTTACAGCTGCTAGGATGCTAATGGGAACTTCATGTGTGTACCCAGCACAAGTGCTCTCAGGAAAAAAAAAAAAGCCAATGTCAAAGGAAGGTATGTAGAAGTCACCATAAATATGTCTTTGAATGTTTACCATCTGGAACACTAGATTACATTTTGACAAGAAGCTGGACTGCCCCGTGGGCATTGTCTTTTAAACAGCCCCATCATTATAAAGGAAGGAAAAACATGATTTGCTGTTCCTCGTTTCTCAGCAAGATTTTCTGGCAGTGCTAGAGAAACTAGTTTGTTTTTTTTTTCCCCTACTAAAACAATAACAAGTTGGGCATGTGTAATTAGCTATGCACTTTCTTTTAAAAATATGGTTTCTTGCAGATCATCTGACCAGTGATCCAATGATACCCACAAGGCAGGATGGATTCAGTTAGGCAGTGACAGCAGCAGGCTCTGCAGCTCACAGTGCTGCATCTTAGCTTTGCTGGAAGTCTGAACCTCTGTGTGCTGAATCTGGCGTATTGAGCTTCTCACAGGACACACTGGGAGAAAGAGGAGAAATCCAATATACAAGACTAACGTGGAGCTATAATGAGGTTTTCCTTTGGTTTTGTTTTTCATTTTAAGCTTGTAAAAGTTTCCATCACTTTTTACAATGAGAAAGTGTAGACTGAGAGAAAAAAAACAAAACGGTCAAATTTATTCACATAAAACCTGGTCTGGTTGTGCAGTGATTTTTGGGAATTAGCTAATTCTCTGTTTCAAATTGCTGTGGATGACTTCTGAGGATATATTCGTATTAAAGAGTGTGTTTGAAAATACAAGCTGAGAACAACCTGTAAAGAGGCCAAATAATCTGTTCAAGGAAAAAAAGTTAATGTAAAAGTTGGTTTGAGGCAAAAATACATGTGCAACATGAAACATGGGTTTATGGGCATCATTATACAGTTGAATACCAAAATCACAAAGCACCAGCTATAAATCCCCTTGCTCAGCCTACTAAACAGATCTTATTTCAGAACATATTATACAGTATTATATATAGAATATCTCACCTGTAAGTGGTGAGGACAGTGTTAGATTTCTTTCACAAGTAGGAGGCCAATAATTCATAAGCACCAAAGGTATGTGACAGTTACTGTGAAGATCTGTTATGGTGCAAAAGAAGCAAATTATTTTGTTACTATGCATAGGAAAACAGCATATATATACAGCAAATTTTAAACTGAACACCCCCAGACCAAATATAAGGAAAAATAATACATCCTCTAATTTTTCAATCTAGATAATTTAGAATAAAACAATGAAAACATCTTTTCTGATAAGCTACCATACTGTAATTAGAGATAATATTTCTGATTTAGTTAATTTGCTGGGCTTCCCACGCTCCAGACATCAATGAACTTAATAGCGGAATTAAATGAAAATGATAGCAGAATACTTCCATAACTAATTTCTAATTATATTTCTGCCCCTCTTCCTTCCTAAACATAAATTTTTGCCTACTTCTAATTAACACTTCAGATCGCTAGTTTAGTATCTATAAATATAGCGAGTCTTTAATGATCCATTATAGTGATGCTACTTAGTTTTCAATGACTTGTAAAACTTTCACAAACAGATCTGCAAATGAATTACATCCATCTGCTCTGCTGCAGCTGCAAGAGCAGCATTACATTGTACGCTGCCTTTCCCCACTTTCCTGATTTTCTCCTAACTTTATGCCCATGTGTAAGCCAATCTAGATGCCGATTATCAGGAGCCCAGGCAGGTCTCTATAAAGGAGTCTTCAAACTTTACAGACATCTCAAACGCACTTTCAAAACAGTCTGGTTCGCCCTCCCAGCTGAGCCCCAGACAGCTGCACGCTGCTGAAGCATCCTGGATCCTCAAAACCTAGGAAATAACTCCTCCTCGGTTCTTTCTCCCTCCCTCCCAGGCAGTTTCCACGGCTCGGGTGGAAAACGGAGGCGTTCGCAGCCGCGGACACAGCACCCACCCGTGCCCGGCTGCCGCTTCCCCCGCGCCGCTCCGGGCACACACGTGTGCGCCGGGCGGGAGCCGTGCCTGCGGGGGGAACAGAGGAGGCACCCGCGGGGCTGGGATACACCGCTCCAGGGGAGATTTTCCAATCTACACCTCCGAAAGCGTGACCTTAGCGGCGTTAAGAGTGTTAGCTCTGTGAAGACAGCCAAGCATCAGGCTGTGCTCGCTGTTATCTGTCAGCCGTACAATAGCAGCATTGATAAGGCAGCAGCAACTGGCTTTGACAAGTGTGCTGTGCTAGCATTCCTCTGAAAACCGTGAAGGAAAAAAGGAGAGGGAGAGAGAGGGAGAGAGAGAGAGCGGCATGAGGTGCCTTTTACTTTACCTGAACAAAGTGTGGGGTTTTATTTTTCCCTCTGAGCTGCTGGAAACGATTCTTCCCGTTTCTTCCCCAGAGCTAGGTACTTCTTCTTTTGCTTGCAGCTCACACTTGGGGAAGACCACACAGCTCCGGCAAGGCTGCCTCTCTCCCCTAATCCCCACTCGAGTGTGATGACACACACTAACCCCAACCATCTGTTGAAACACGTCCTCAAGCACTCAGCACAGTGGTGTGTCAAGGCGGGCTGCCCAATCCAATCGCTGGGGTTGGGTGGCTCTTAAGGAGCTGGAGGCAGAGACAAGGGCAGAAACTATAAGGCTGAGAACTCTTTAGCAAAGTAACCTGAGATTTTGAGAAAGGGCTGCTATTGAAAAAAGAGCAGAAGGGGGAGGTACTCGCGGGAAGGTAGAGGGAGTGGATTAGTCTGGTGGCCAGTTGTGTAACTTCTCACAACTCCTTGTATCCCCAAGGGACCACTGGGACCCCTTCGCAGTGGGATGCACAGAAGCACAAGAGCAACACTAAAATGGGGGTTTTTTAAAGGCAGGTCTATTGAGGGCAATCTCCTCCGAGAGACGCTTTTCTAAAAGAGATAAAGGATGCAGTTTGAAATCCTGATAAAGTGCTACAGCGGGAGTCGTTTGCACGGCGATGTGACATCTGCATCCCGAAACCCCAACTCCTTACCATGCCGCGGTTACCCCGTGGCTGCTTCCAGCCTTCCTTGGGAGAACGGCGGAGAGAGGCTAGAGGAAAACCCGGGTGGGGAGAAGAGGGAATACCCTGAGAGCAAGTATTTCTGCCATCTGCGAGCCCTTCCCCCGAGCCCGCGCTCCCCGGGACGCGGGGTGCCGCCTGTGCGGCTCGGTGACCCGGCGGCGCAAGCTGCTCNCCTGTTGCTTCCCCCCCTTCCCACCCGCTTCCGCCACCGCCGCGCCGCCCCGCAGTGTCCTGCGGGATGCAGCCGCAGCGTCGGGAGCGCTGCCCTTCCCTTAGGGACCCTTCACCCCACCCCCCCTCGGGGCTGGGGGCTCCGGTCAGTGCCGCGGAAAGTCTGGACTGTGTCTGGTCTGTACCTCAGTTTCCCTCTGCCACAAAGCAAACATTATGACACCTTCCTCCCTCTCAGAGACATTGCCAGGAAAAATCCACTAATTTACAGAAGATGTCCGGGAAGGATAGATAAAGGACACAGAAAATCTGCTAAGTGCCAAAGAAACAGTTCTTTCCTTTCCCCTCCCTGTAATAGGATAGCGTGGAAGAGAGACTTAAAATCTCAAGGGTTTTTACCTCATTACCAAGTGCCTGACTTGACACTTGCATTAAATCTACATTTCACATTATGACAGATGCTGTGTTTTCTTTGAACTGAAAGGGAAGGACGTTGTTTTGGCATTAAAAGTTACTCTGAAAGTGTTAACATTCAACTTGAAGAAAGGTTTGCAATTGTGAAAAGACACACTCTGCCCAGCTATATGAAAGCCATATGAGAGTCTTGAAATGTTGATTTGGCTTCCTCATTCTTTAATACCTTACACAAGGCTGTTTCTGAAAGACTAGTGGCAAAGTGAATACTTAATAAAATGTGAGATTCAAGAGCTGGGGTCTGAGCCCAGATAGCTGTAAGCAAAGCTGGCCTGGAAAAGAAAGGAAAAAGCAGAAACTGTAGTCACAATTGTATTTGCCTAAATTCTTCCCCAAAGTGATGATAGGTGTCTGTTTCAGCCTATTACTCTGAAACTGCTATCACAGATGTCTGGTATCCACTAAAACACTACTCCCTAATCTGCTAATTCCAGATAAATAAACAGCTGAATAATATTTTCAACAATAATATGTGGTGAAGTAGAGACGCAACTACTGTCCCTGGGGTATTGTAAGATTCCTAATGTTGCCAATTATATCTTCAGGGCAAGGGTTTGGTTTGATTTTGTTTCATTCTAGCAGACTGTGGTCTGTAAACAGGCTGGATAACCTTATATACTCAAAAATCCCTGGAGACTTTATTGAGCTCATTTGCATTTTCTTTAGCTGTGCTTCTTACCAATATTGTATAGCGACTGCATTAAAAATTTATAGTGATCAAAGATGTGCAATATCAAAAAGCCCCTCAAATTGTGCTGCATCATCCCGTGCACTGACTCATTTGCTAAAATGCAGCTCACCTCACAGATGCTCTATTTTTTATTGGTCAGATGAGAAGCAAATTCAGCAGGGTTCAACCTCTAACCAACATGAATGACAGTTATGTGCATACAGTTATTTTATATTGCGATGCGTATATGCTTACCCAATGCTGTCTATTATATCTGGGGATATATATACATAAGCAAGTTACTGAGTATTTGTGTGACACACAGGCCCAGGTCTGTTGGGTTTTTATGCTGTGTAAGTCAGGAATGCCTCTGCTGATGCCTGTCAAGTCACAACACTGTAAAACTGACATATTTAAAAGGTCCTCTAATTTAGTGTTTTGTATACGGAGACACACACCCCCACATTTCTCTTCAAGGACTTTGCAATGACTTGAAATACAAATTTTTGTCTCTATAACCAATGCCAATAGCCCTCAAATATCACGCATGATCATGTTTTCACTTAAAAGCTACTGCTGATGTTGCAGGATAATTTAACTGCTACTTGTGTGACTACAGCCAGATTTAGTTTTCTGTGACAGCTTATAACAGACTTTTCCACCACTTCTCCTCTGTGCACACTGCCATCTGCAAAGAGTTTAGGTTTTAAAGGCTGAAATGAAAGCTGCAGTGGAAGAACTATACCCGAAATGCTGTTAAAATTATGCATCATAAAACAGGTTCTCAAGTTGACTGTCAAACCCTTGAACTCTTGCTAAGGTCAGGCTGCCCCCACTCACATAAGACTTGTAGCAAAGTGAATAATGCTTTATGCAAATAACTCAAGACAATCCTAATATGCAAGATTAATTGTAGGTAATTGTGATATTGAGAAATAGTCACTCCTGTTTTGTTCCCACAGATAACATGTCCCTCACAGAGTAGTTCCAGTTGGTTTCCATGGTAGCCAACAGCATCTTTAAGCCAGGGCACTGAGGTTCAGTCTGTGTTGCCTAGACTTTATCTCATCACCTTTCCTCCAGCACAGATGGCATTGGCAGTTTTGTTTGCCAGTGTGAACACATGCACATAATCACACATGTCCACCTCTGCTCAAGAACCTCATGTAATTCTCAATTCTGGCATTTTCATCTCTCAAAAGTAATTAAAGGGGATTTTTCACAATTCCTGCAGCAACCTCAGTCTATCTTTCCTGCCAATATGAATGGAAGATGACTTTTTATTTCCTTGAATAATTTTGTGTGTACCCTGGATTCAGTTATTTTTGAAGAGTTTATATAGGAACAGAAGAGGTTCTAGAACATGTCTATAAATCCACAGACAAGTTTACTGTTAAATTCTAGTTTGAAAGATACTCATGCTCCTGTTGAGTTTCAATGATATCTTATCAATAATGACATATAATAAAAAAGCATTTGAAATCTTGAATTGCAAAGAAAAGCTAAATAATTAAAAATCAATGTTTCTTTCTAAAGATCCCAGCAAATAGCAGGTTCCAAGAAGAACAGGAAGATATGCTTCTTCATGTGGATCACAGTGAAGCCTTGGAGCTACTTGCTGCAGGATGCAATGGGGATAAAAAATGACACATACTCAAGTGTTTGGACAAGTTCATGGAGAAAAAACTTACTCACAGCAATTAAATACAAATATATTGCTTCTGATACAGGGAATCCCTGAATTGCCTGCAGTGGATCCTGGACAAATATTCTGTGCTTGTCCTATTCTTACACTTTACCCTAAGCATCCACTATTTTCCACTGTTTGAGGGTGCCATGCCTAGTATACCCACAACTTAGTGTGGCACAGCTGCTCTTTCTTTTTTAAAGAATTTAACCATTGCTAGTTTGGGGGCCTCATGGCAGGTAGTATAAGAGAGATTAATTCCTTTTAAGAACTTCAGCCAAGATTTTTAGAGGTTGGCTCATAAATCTCTGTTCAGGAATCTTAGTAAAAAATGTCTGATCAAAATTATTGAGTATACAGCAGCTGGTAGTGAAGCCAGCAGTTCATTAGAAGCGCCTCTCTATGTGGGCATTCCAAAGTCAGACATAGGCTCATGCAAAATTTGTGAGCCAAGTCCCAAACTATATTCTGTGCAAAACTCTACTCAAATGTTTCTTAACCTGGAGTCACCTGAATTCCAGAAACAGTCTTTGAGAAGCGCTTCCTCCATGCTGAAAGCCCAGCACAGTGCAAGAGTCAGGAGTCAGGTATCCCTTCACTACAATCATCTAAATTGCTTCAGTGGGCTCTCAGGACCCATCTACCAAACTTGGAGACCTTTGAGCGGCACAGCTAAAGATCAAAGCCCTTGCCAGAGGAAGGAGTGAAGAACGTTTAGGACATGCAACCATATACCCACTGGGTAGCTCTCTTCTCACTGCCCCTGCTCAAAGCCATTCACCTGAACAAAATATTCCAACAATGATCATTCTGTGTAAAAAAAAAATAGGGTTATTTACAAAAAATATTGAGAAATTTGATGAGTTACATACAGCACACAAAAACCCACAGAATTCTATATCCTAGAAGCATGGATGTTAATCCAGGTATCCCAGAACAATTTCCATATTTTCTGGGGAAATGTGCATGGGCCTATACATGTACTCTCCTAGTATGAAACTATACATCTGCTAGCTAAAAGGACTGCTTTAGGAATGCTTTAAGGGCACAATTCCAGAATCAGGATTACCTGCCTGTGCATAGCTCTTGTGGAATGGAGGAAGCTCTTCTGCCCTGCTCCATCTTCCCTACAATGCAATCAGATGGTATGGAAGTTATACCCAGCTACAGGTTGTCTTAGGCTTGCAATACTAAAAATAGTTCCCCTGAGGGATAACCAGAACAGAGAATAGAGTGCAGGTGAGACAGACAAAAGATCATAATTGACGCAATTCATCACTGGGCTTTACAGTTTGTCAGATTATTGTCATCACTATCACTTGCTTCCAGAAGAAGATTAATGGTTGAAATAATTGTCAGTCTCAATTTTGTGTTTCTTCACTTACACCCCCTCTCTAAACACTGATGCTTTTTGGTTGCCATTTCTTCTAAGGTAACTCCCTCATTAGTGGTTGCATAGTAATTCACTACCAAACAAGGTCCCTGCAATAAAAAGACACGTGTCTTACCCTAGCAGACGAGCTGATTAGATTTACCATAGCTAAACTTTTTTTTTAGTATCCCAGAATTAAATAAAGAATACAAAAAAAACCAAAAACAAAAACAAAACAAAACAACAAACAAAAACAAAACAAAACAACAAACAAAAACAAAACAAAACAACAAACAAAAACAAAACAAAACAACAAACAAAAACAAAACAAAACAACAAACAAAAACAAAACAAAACAACAAAACAAAACAAAAAACCCACAAAAAAACCCAAAAACAAACAAACAAAAAACACCCAAAAACCCTAACAAATGAAAACCCAGTATATTTGTCATGTCATTCTTAGGGAAAAATTAAACAAAGCCAGCAAAGGTTTTTCCAAGCTAGAGCCTAATATGACTATTTAATGCACCAAGAAGCTGTGGTTCTTCCTTTCCCAGCTGCCAGCTGGCCAAGACTTTCAACCCCAGCACAGTAAACAAGTGATCACTGAGTCTGGGAAGAGCTCAACACACCAGACAGCTGGAAAATAGGGGCAAATATAGGCAGGAAAATCAACAGATTTAACCAGTATGCGCAAGGTAAGTGATCCCATTCTCAGCAGTAGGGAACACACCAAGGAGAGAGTATATATGGAGTCTATAAGGCTTTAAAAGTGTGAGAACTCAGAGAGAAACATGCTCTCAGAACTTGTGCTGACTTCACATTTTTGGACAGAGTTCAATTTCATTACTGAAAAAATTTGAGGTAAACCATCCAATACTTAACAAAAATTGAAAAAATGCCAAAAATTTAGAAGCCAGAATGTCTCATAGCTTTTAATGTTAATTATTAGTAAAGTGATGACCAGTGATCATCTTTAAGTCTCTCCCTCTTACATAATTATCATCTTGTGCTCCTACTCCAAACTTTCAGCCTGAAAAATTTGCAATAACAAAGAATGAAGGATTTTGATGACTCCACATTAAACTCACCAAAATCAGGAAAACTTTAATCATGAAGGTTTAATATTACTCTTCTCCCTTTGAGCATGCTTCTAATATTGCACATAGTCAAGGTACCACTTGCCTAAAAAAACAACTATGTTCATGATGTTTTTCTGGACAGAGCGTGGGAATACACACAGTTTAACATACAGATTCATTTTTTCCTAGAGAGTCAAGGAAGCAACAGCCCCTGTAGCCCTTTTATTTTTATAACAACAAATCCCATAACAATTTAGGAAAACATTTCATTTAACCCTTTTGTGATCTCATCTTAGATACAATGATAAGAATATGTTGGGCAGAAAGAGCAGACACGTTGCAGGGCCAGCTATACCTCTGTGTACAGTAATTTTTATATAGTAGCAGGGACCTTTCAGTCTCACTTCCTCTGCTCTCACTGAGAAAATTTATAATTAACTTTAGAGTTACACCTGCCAAGACAATGAACCTCAAAGAAATTGGCATCTCCTGTAGGGATATACAAATAAACAAGTAGGGTAATGCATCCATAACAGATGGCAGATTCATTCAAGGCCCTCTTGATCATAAATCATGACATAGTCATAACACCTTAAGGTAAGCACATACTAAAGTCATAATGGAGTTTTATGTCACCAAAAGAATGATAAAGCAGTGTTCATTGTATGGAGAATACATTTGCTGTAGACAAGTTTTCTTAGAGTTGTCTTGGGTGTAGCTATTACCTTCTCCTGCCCATGGTAGTGACTTAAATGCCAATACCCATCCCTAAAAAAGTATGTGTAGGCACATATTGCTAATGTTGATTATTAGAATTAAACATATATGTCAGTAACACATCTATATAATTCTATATCTAAATCCCTTTTCCTGGGCCTAAATTAGAGATATCATAGTTTGAAAGCAAAGTAAAACCATAATAAACCAGTATATGTAGAAACATGACCTATAGATAACAGTTTAAATGTAGCGACTCTAAGAAAAAAAGAAAAGGGGGAAACAGAAGGAAAGTTACCATGCCTACCCCACCAACCTAAGCACTTCCCATTCTTTTTGTAGGTGCCAAAATCCTGTAGGTTCCTCACTCTACTGGCAAAACCTGTAATTCACCTCCTGAAAATATCTATGCCTTACATCCTGTGTCAGAAAAAAAAAAATCATTGTAGAGAAAACTGAAAAAAGTGAGGTGAAAACTGAAATGTAATATTGAGAAAGGCCAAGAGAGAAGAGTTAATGTGGAGTGGTGAGTTACTGGAAGACATGATTCCTTTGCAGGTCAGAACTATCATTCAAGATATATAAAAATCCCAGTAGCAGGTGTAGATTCTGTATTGGTGTTGCTGAGGATGTTCAATGCCAATGGAAAGAGAGTTCTCATTTCTTTCCAGGCAGAGGTAGTTTGGGCAGAGTGAGTGGTACCATCTAAGGGTTCCAATGCACAGCAGGTTGTTCAAGTGTATTGACTGTTGTGCTTGTGTTCTCCAAAGGATAGGCAAAATTCAGTATTGTAGCAGTGGCATAAGGATTTGGGGGAGGAAGGAGGGAAAAAAGTATGGTACTTTGTTGAACAAGTAGGTATTAGTCAAATTTCAGAAAGCAAAAGAGGCTGAGGACACTCAAGCTGATTGGCAAGGAGGTGAAAGGTCTCCAAAGAAAGAGTAAATGTTTGGAGGGGCTAGGAAAAGGTCCTAGGGGAACACCCATCCTCAAGCCCCTCAAGGAGGTTTTCACAAAAGTCAGAATTTGAAAAAAAAATTGTCTGCAGAGCCTACTGGACATGGCATTTCGGAAAGGCTGGGGGTCAGACCCTTTAGGTGTCCTATTCCTCTCTGTATTTTCTCTTTAGCTGTGGCCCAGGAGGATCTTGTTCTTCATCCCCCTGGCTTCCTCTTTTCTCTCTCAGTACCCACCACTCTCCTCCACTGCCCTTTAACACAGCAGCCACATTCCCTCTCTCTCCTTAGACAGTCCCATGGCACTTCCCAGACTGTAAGCACTAAAGGGCAAGGGACACAGGGGAGAAGACAGGGTCAGGACTGAAAGAGACAGAAAGAAATTCTGTCTGGAAAAGCATTTTCTGCTTCTGATGCCACCATAGGCCTGAGTACCCTTTCAGGGCTCCTTTGGCTCTCCCTGTCCACTCAAAACCTCCTGCAGCAGCAAAGGAAAACTCCTAAGAGATAGTTTCATCTGCTGTCCTCAGGCTGACACTTACCCAAAATCTCCTGTCATGGCAAATGTAATTATTATTTACTCCCAGTGGTAATTTAGGGCACTGAATCTTTTCCAAGCTTATGTCAGAAAAGCTGCATTTTAGAGGGACTGGAGGAGGAAGCTGTACTATTTGCCTGGCTGGTTTACTTTGTTTTTATTTGAATTCCATATTCGGTTGAAGGAAGGGATAAATATTTTTCCTCTTCATTCTGGTATCAATGAGTAGGAAGGTAGAATGAGGTTGGTTAGACTAATGTAAAAGGCAGAGCTGTTCTTTCTTCTGTACTATCCTAGGGGATTCAGGATTTTTTTTATAGTTGGCTCATTCTCTTCCCAAGGCTGTACACATAGTTCTAATAAAAGGACAGAAATGCCATTTTGCAACTAGTTTCGAAACTTGTTTTTAATCTGCACTTTAATAAATCCAAGGCCTTTCTAACATTTTCTTCAAACTGGATGCTATCAAGGAGTCACTGAAAAATCAGAATTTCCAAAAGAACTGTAGTAAGGGCTGTTGTTTGACACTCCAATTGTCTCCACAGAGGTGGCTAGGAGCTATACTTCAACTGCAGGTGATGCAGCTTCCAAGGACAGGTTCACATCCAGCAAAAACCTCTGGAAGGAACAATCCATCCTTTTCCCTCACTCTGCTCACACTGCTCTTGTTCTTGCTGACTCCTTTGAGTAAACATTAGCCAACCACTTTGGTGGTTTTTTGAGTGGCTAAGTTTTACCCAGGTTTAATCAAACCATGAAGCTACAAAAATACAACACAAGAAAAAGCACAAAATCATTGAGCCAAGGGAGAGGAAAAATAAAATCCGTCTTCCTTCACAGACAATCTCATCTTAAACGGGTTCAAGTTGATCTTAAAATCAAATTTCAGAACTCACACAAACTCAAGACTACTCAAACTGGAGAAACTCTACAATGGCCACCTACTCTCTTCAATGGCACTAGGGTCAAAAAGTGTTCTACTAATGTGCAGTTGTCCTATTACAGGATATGAGACCTGTCCCTGAGAAGCTGAATTATCTCAAGACTCAGTTGTCAGATAACAAGCATTATTTTTAGGTTTTAGCCCAAATGCTATTTAAACCTGTCTCATCAACAATAAAAAAGTTTCAGTGGAGTTGAGCTTGATGTCCTCATAATGATAGACTTTGACTGAAGTTAGAGTCTCTGCCATGCCTGTTTGAGACACAAGGAGGCTGACCTTTCCTGTCAGGAAGATAGCCTGACACAGGAACTCCATAAATAACCTTCACTTTTGCTGGAGGTGTATTCTGACAAAGAGTGCCCTTTTGAGGACATCTTTGGTTCTCAAGAAGGCTGAGACAATATTTTCCAGATAAATGAATATAGAGGTTTTTAAACCCACTTGTAAGGGTTTTTAAACCTGATTGCACCCACTGTGTGCTTTCACAACTTTGCTTCATAGGTGGTAAAGTGGTCTACCTGAAATTTCTCAGAAGAAAAAGGAACTATATTTTATATATATGTAAATACATACATGTATATATACACACCATGTTTTATTACATTTAAGATTTTTCTTATTAGTTGAGAGTCCCTGAGCAAAAGAAAAAGGCTTTTAACCTGTAGTTTTTCCAGGAGCAGCTGACAGCCTGACTAAACTCTGTGCTTTTACAGCCTCTCCCTGCAGTGGGACCAAGCAGACAGATCATTTCACTGAAATAAATCATGCTTACCCTTCTACAAAAATTCCTTTCACACAAACCAATCCACAGCTAAGTTTAAGACAGCAGTGCCTGAATCATAAGTAGCAATGTGATGGCTGATCAATAACTGTTTCACAGAACTAATAAATAAAGATATGCCAACAAACGACTAATTGCACATCTCGATCCCTGCCTGTCTTGTGCCAATGTGAAATCCCCCCAAGTGAAAGTGGTGGAATTCACTGCCTGGTTTAGAAGCAATTTTGAGCTAGAGATCTGATATGCTGTCTTGTGATCTTTCTTAGGAAAAACAAGAGAAGTATTTTATCACTGAATGACAGTAATTATTGGCATATTGTCAGGCTTTTTTTAAACCTCTCCACTTCTGGTGAATTACGTATTAAAATAAAAATTGGTCATTTTTATTGGGACAGCATAGTTTCCTGCAAATTTTTTTATCCATTCAACTGTTATTCCCAAAATTAGCACAACGTAAGGCAGCCTGTGTTAACTCTTTCTTATGCTAAACAGCCCTTGTTAGTTTAACAGAACAAAAGCTTTGATTGTAAGTGCAAATATGTGTGAGAATCTAGAGTCAAAGCACATTGGTGGCTTTTTTTTACTGAATGACTTGCTTTGGTGCAAGTTTCCAAATAAAGATTTAATTGCACCCACTTGCATCAATTACAATATCAAAGCACATAAGTTATAAAAACAGAAGGTGCAGACACAATGGCCATTTCAGAGTCTGTTTTGAAAACAGATTAGACAGAGTTATAATGATCATTTCTTCAAAAGAATTTAGAGATTATCAGAAACAGAACAGACTGTGGATTTTAATTGAAAACTCACTCCAAATTCTTTGTATCCCTCTACCCCAGCCTGCTCTCCTTCACAGCATTGAACAAAATAGTTAATGAGTGGGTTTAACAGGGGGGATTTGAAACCTGGAGATAAATACAGTTGCAGTACACAGTTCTTAATATTGCAGTGCCTGTGGTACCTTTGGGTGATCTCATTTCCTGCACTTACACTTTGACGTAATCACACTTAGCACCTGTACGTACAACTCAGCAATTCATTCCAGAAGCCCAGACACTCTTCGTGGGCCCCTTGGATTTGAAAATAGCTATCTGCACCTTTCCAAGCAGAAATCTCACTCACATATCCTTGAAAACCCTTTGTGATTCTGAAATTTCAGTTTCTCTTTACAGAGAGTAAAAAAATAAGGAAAAAAAAGAGAGCATCTTTTTATATTTTGAATATTAGTAATCTCAAAGACATTTTTTCAGATAATGGAAATTTCCTAGAAGGTGTTCTTGATAAACATTCTTTATGCACATACAATGTGTATTAAAAAGAAGTGGCATCAGTGATGCTTTTGAGAAACAGGCTGACATTTCAGCCTCACCTAGTAAAACCAGAAGTGTTTAACAGGTATAGTTTAATAGTTGTTAGATCAAGATATGAACACACATAAGTTCCTCTACATATTGATTGTTACAAAGTCAGGAATATATTGAAAAATATAGAAAAAATGGTATACTGATGTACAGAAGGTACTCCTTTATGAACAAGATTTGTCAATCAGGTCACATAATTTTTTCTTATGCAAAGATCGTATTTTCTGTGGTTCTTTATTTCCACAAGCAGAATGGCATTGCAGACCTCCCAGGAAAGGCCCTTCATGTACCACATTTTCTGAAAACCCTTTCATTGGAGATTAATTTGGACCATTTTGGCAAAGCAAGAGTCACTGCAGAGAGTGCCTCCCATTCCAAATTAAACCTCACCTCTCGTCCATAGGGTGAGACCTGGATGACTCTGACTCTTGCTAAAGACACAGATTTGGTTTCTCAACTGCCAGGGAACACCATGCCAGGGAACACCACTGCTCTGCTGTCACAGTCTCTTCAGCTGCTTAGAAACTCTGTGTTGGCCTGGGGCCCCACTTCTGGGGCACTCCAATATTACAAATGCAGAAGACCTCCTCTGTGTCCATTTAGTACTCTTATGGAGTCTGACTCTGCAAAAAATCTGTCCCAATGTTTTAGGAGACTGAACAAACCTTTTGGAAAAATTGTTGTCTCCTAAAGTTACTTGACTTCTTGCTCTTCTTAAACTTAGAGATGATTTTTATCCATAGTTTCTGTCATTGCAAATTTCTCTGAGGGGATTAAGCATTTTAATCATACTGACATAAAAATATTCAGTGATATGTCCATTGCATAACTGATAATAAAAATTGAATTATTCTAAAAATATCAGCTAATTTAGAGTATCAAGGACACCTTCAAGGATACTGAGGGATTAGCAGTCACAGCCAAAGATAGCCAGGTGGCCAATTCAAACCCATTACAAAACCTTTCTGAAAAGTAAAAAGGCACTGTGGTTTTACATCAGATTGTATTTCCATGCAGTTCTGTCACTGTCTTTTTTTATATAACAAGCCGTCTCAGAAACAACTTTAGCAATCACCTGCATCTCACACAAATACAAGGCTGGCCTGACAGGAGCTGGGATGGACATGCTCCCTGCAGTCTGTGTGGAGCTGCCTGGCATCCTCTGGCAGGCAGAGATGGCTGCCCTGGCACACAGCAGCAGCGGGTGTGGGATGAGTGCAGGGACATCTCTCACAGCAAAGCTACTGCTGGAAAGACAGGCAGGAAAACCTCCTGAGTGCATAGGGTTGGAACAGCAACGTATTTTGTTCATCATAGACTAATCCCTAGCCACTTGAGTTTCAGGCAGAAGAATGTATAAACCTGTATAAACCTAATTCGCCTACTGCCACAAAAAGGAAGGGTACCTGCATAGGGTACCCCAGATAACAAGAGCCTTGATGACATCTAGCAATTTCTCCTAACTGAGGTGCATGGCAAGGAAGCTAAATAGGTGTCAGAAGTAGGGTGGTGTGAAGAATGGGGTACCTGACATGCTGGTGTGTCCCCCTCAGGGTTCATGAGCATGGGCCAGGCAAGTACTTCACGTCTAATGTTGCCACTGAGGTCATGACTTGTAATAATTTCCCTTGACTTCCATACTCTTCCCACAGCATCTCACTATTGCTTCCTGGATTTCAGATGCAATGCTTTATCTTTGAAAAAATAAACGGTGGGAGAAGGATGCACTGTTTTAGAGATAAGGTGATTGAGTTTCTTGGTAACCTTTAAACGAAATAGCAGATATTCTAACAAATTGCCTATTGGTTTTATTTGCCTGGTATTCTGGGGCTGAGCGGTTTCAAAGTCAAATGACTGTAATGAGCCTCTAAAATCCATATTTGGGTAGATAAACAGATAGTGCTGAACACTACTGTTGTCTCCATCTTGTAAGTGATTTGTAAATGGCTTCCAGGAGCTGAGCAGCCACTCACTCATGTAAACAAGTCAGTGGCTCTGGTGAATATAAATACAAAGTGGGAATGAGAGTTAGCTCTGGGAAAGACCCTGGCATAGAAGAGTCACACCCTTTATTCCTTTATATTTTCAAAATGAGCAGTGGAAACAGTGGTGTGTCCCATACTCCTGCCCTGTAATGCTTGATTTTGCCTTTAAAGCATAGAACTAATGAAACATAAATAAAAAGTATCTAAATTAATAAATGCTAGTGGCAGAAGAGGGAGAACATTTTTGGGCTCCAAGTTGAATAGAAATAAGCTCAGAAACACTTTGCTAACCAAACTGTGCAGCAAACCTCAAAGGCTGTGAGGTGCTATGCTTAAAAAATGCATTGTAGAGGTTTTCTCATTTTACACATTTAGGGACAAGCCCAGCAGGACAACACTGGTTTGTGGCCAGGAGATAACTCTGAAATCACACCAGAACTACACACAGAATTAGCATCACAGTCTCTGGGGAACAGCTCCCTTTTGGTCAAAGTATTTTACAGATAGGTTGCCAGGAACTGAAACCCAGTGGAAACAGCAGTTCCCAAACTAGGACTCACCCTCTCTCTGAGGAAGAAGGGGGGGAATGAGAGAGGCTAGCAGGGTTGCAAACTGAGATGAGTGGCTGTAATCCTGAATGCTGGATGCTGAATGAGTTGGGGAGGAAAGGGGAGAGAAGGGTCATGAACGGTAGAACTCACTTGGGAGAGGGGCACAGGAAAAATAGTTTGGGAAATGCTGCAGCAGAAGTCTTTTTTTCTCAAATCCCTCCTTTTTCATTGTTGCTTCCTTGAACAAAAGCAGCCCATGCAAAGACAAAGGCTTAAAACTAAAAGGCCTGACACATATTTCCTCATCTCAGTATCAAATTTCTCCTGTGATATTTACAATTCTTATACCATAAATAGAAATGCTTGAATACAGAACTCATTTCCTGGTTTCTCAGAAAATGACATCCTCCTCCTTCTTGCCAGTTTCCCACATGTCTCTGTGCTTGATGCTGGTGGCCTGCCCCACCATTGTACTGGTTCTCTTTTCCAGCAGCCACAGCCTCACATTCAGTAACCTTTGCCCTTCCATTTGATCAGAGCCAAAATGCCACCTTTAGAGAACTAACGTACCAGAGAAAATGGAAATATGAAGCTGGGCTACCCACCATGCTGTTATCTTATCCTGTTTCCATTGAGGTTTATTTTCTGGAATACACCTGTTGATTTTAAAATCATAGAAGATTTTCTAAAGGAACTGGATCATCTGAAGACTTGGGATCTCATTAGAAGCAGAGCCCTTTTTAAAACTGTGTGGTAAAGTGTGGCAAATTTGAGGCAGAGCAACTATTGACTGGAAAAGAATAGTTCTTTACCTGCAAGCTTCTTTGAAGTCTTCTTGTCATTACTAGAAATTTCACTGAATTATCTTCCATCCCCCAAATCAGCTTTCTGCTGACACAAGAGAGCTTCACCTTTTTGATCCTACAAGTGAAGCCATGTGGAAATGATTGAGAGTGACGTCACAAGTTCAGCATTATGATTTAAATTTAAGATCAAGCAGAAGGAGGGGAAAAAAATTACACGCATCCATGATTACTGTGTTTGGGTCATTCAGATGCAGGCTTAAAAAAATAAGGTCTTGTCTCAGTGAATATGGAATGTACCATGGAACCTTTTAATAGGAACTATTCTTTGCCTTCATATTTAAATATATATATATTTATATATCTACAAAACTTTGGCTTCTTCCTCAGTCTTTCATTGTTTATTTGACTTTTTGATTGCTGTCATTACTAGAGGTAATAGTATTTCAGTGATGCTGTATGTAAGTAAGTTTTAGACCTTTCAAAAGGAGAATCTTATGTTTCCATAAGTTCCAGGCCACTTTTATGCTCACAAATGTAATACCCAGAGATCGAAAAACCTCAAAACCACTGAGTTTAAAACACTCACCAAAATTATTACTAGTTATTATAAAATTCAGGTAAGTTGAAGGTGACCTTTTTAGAAAGAGCATGTATAGACAGAAAAATTTGAATAAGTAAATCAAGGGTCAGAGAAAACAGCTTGAAGGGACAAACTAAAGAAAGTCTATATGTTTAGCTCATTACCACTAAGAGGGGACTGGCCAACTTTGAATCAGGAGGCCACCAGGAAGAAAGATCCTCAGTTCCCCAGAAGAACTGGGAGCAGTACTAGAGGCTGGANNTGGAGCTGGAGGTAGAATGGCAAGGTGGTACATTCATATTCTTTGAGCTGAAGTAATGCTCCACTGAAACTCACTACCATGAAAATACCATCTCCACATGTCATGAAGAATACAAGCAGCCTCTTCTAGGAAACTTGTACTGGTCAGTCGATTTTGCTTTCTTCTCTAATTTTTATTGCATTCACAGAATCATTAAGATTGGAAAAGACATCTAAGACCATAGAGTTCAGATCAGAGAAAGCTGGGAAGAATGTGATACATGGGATTGTTTATTCATTTAAAATTGTAGTAGTTTAGAGAGGTTGTGGGAATATTTTATTTTATTTTNGTTTTGTTTTGTTTTGTTTTGTTTTGTTTTGTTTTGTTTTTATTTGTTTTTATTTTATTTGTTTTTATTTTATTTGTTTTTATTTTATTTTATTTTATTATCTTTAAACCAGGGGTCACTGGCCTCTGAAGAAGAGTTTTCCTAGAAGAGTTTTATGTTCATATCAGCAGTAAGGGTTGAGGACACAACAGAGAATCCAGAAGCATCACAGCAGGCCCAAAAGTGACATGAGACCTATACAGAGAGTTCAGTTCTTTGAACTTTCAAGCAAGATAATAATATGTTTTCTTAAAGAGAGGTCAATATCTTTTGCCACCAAAGAATAATGTTAATCTCTAACTTCTAATTCAACAGTAAGCTCATACTAAAAGTATACAAATATTTCTCTGTATGTGAATACCTCGATTCAAATCCAGTCTCTAACTTACAGTATTCATTAAACCTCCCTTGTACCACACATACACATGCCACCAGCAGATAAATGAATAGACAAAAATGTTTAGCCTAAAGCCTCTTTTCAGTGTTTAAGTTTTCCTTGCTCCTCCAGGGATATTCATGTCAATGTCTTAATAAGGCAAGGACAGCCATTTCCATGCCTGGAAACCCGTGCTCAAACTCAGGAAACCGTGCATGAAGTGGGGTAGGACTCATGTATTTTCTCAGAGGGAAAAAGTGTGGTAGTTACTTGTTGTGCAGCACGAGCTTCAATCCACAGTTAACTTTAACAAGCAAACGGACATTAGCCAAAAAAGACAAACATATCACAAGCTAATGAAATGGCTTTGGAAGCACGTGTTGTACTAATTCACAGCTGATATTGTTGCTAAAATGAAAAAATTCCTCAGAGTTCTCTACTGTAGAGCACAAGGTGATTTACACTTAGAATACAGATAAATGCATTTTGCTACAAGTGTTTACTGCCTTCCCTTTAACTTGATCATTAAAGAACTGAAATTAAGGTGTGGTTTTTATGAAAATGTTTCCAAATGGAATAATTCAGGAAAAGCAATACAATAAATACTAGGTTCAAAAAAATAAAGATATGTATTATATATTATTTATGAAAAATAACATGGCTATTTGTATTACTGTCACTATCTAGTGAATATAAAAGATGGCATGCAAATTCATTTTGCCCCTTTCCAGGCACCTCTTGGTACCTTTAGTTAGAGAGATGAGAACCTGTCAATCTTCAGGGCTACAGGCTGGCCATAGGATGAGGTCCCTTCTTGATCTGTGCTAAGCAAATGGAAGCACTTTCCTTACTGGAGCTGAAGTCCCCTTTCAGGGGAATTCATGGGAATTTCCATATGGTGTCAGCCCAAAGCAGAGCATATACTACGTGCAGTTGCCTCTGCACAATGAGAAGTTTTCTGGAACCCTAAGTCCAGGGCCATCTTTGCTCTGCTTTTAAATCACCATGATGGCACCCAGGCTTCCTTCTTTGCCACCAGTTTTCTTCCATATCTACCCTGGTTTTCTTAATCTTACCAGACTTTGATAGACCCACCCCATTGTATATCCCACCAGTCCCTGGGCTGTAGCTTTGAATCTAACTGCTCTAGAAATTTAATTTGATCCATATATTTTCTGGGAAAGAAATTCCATACTTCTTTAAAGGCATCCAGTGAAAAAGAAGTCTCTGAACTTAGGCATTGACTTCAATGAGGATTTTGCCTGCGTATGCACAGCAGAACTGAGCTATTAACTGCTGATAAAGGACTTAGCTCTTTGAAATATGGTTTTTACTTTGATGGTTTTTTAAGGAGGAAGTTAAAAGAATTTAAAAGAACATTTAGATTCAATGATCAAGTATTCAAGGCACTTAGAAGTTCTCAAATTAAGGTGTCATTTAATAAAGCATGGGTCACATACAAGTTTAAGAATATAGTTGGGGAGAATTCTGGAAAGAATTTTGAAGTTTCCCAGATTATTATAATTCTGGTAGTCATTTGCCTGAGATTTTATGTGGTTTCAACAGTTTTCGCACCATCTATCTGGTTTTATATGCATACCAGGAAAAAAAAGGAATATTGAACTGACAAGACCTTGACGTTCCCCAGAAGAAGTCTACAACAGACCTGGATTCCCTGCCTCTTAAATAAAATTCAGTAGGATATCATGCTGTTTGTAGAGCAGCTACTAAGGGATGGAGAAGAAAAATCTACTACAATAGCTATTTATTTCTTAGCTAGCAGTGAGATGTTCACAGCTATTGCACTTTAAAAATCACTTTTCTATTTCTAAGCTATCCCGGCGTCCTTTAACTATTATCTATCTCATTCATTTACCTTGTCTGCTTTGCATGTTTATTCCTGCCTCATTCAATATCTACAGCTTTTGGTATTAGTTAGGTTTTTTCTTCCACCTTCCTCTGGATTGTGGCAGACAACATGTTAAATTAATGCACAATCTTTTTTCAAGCCTAGTAAATATCAAGTAATGTCAGGGGAGATCTGCACCTCCCTTGCAGCTCTGGGAAGGTACACAATCGACCCAGCTGACATATCAGAGCTGTATGCGGATGGAACATATTCAGTGCACTGGAATTTTTTGCAGTTCTGCAATTTTCATATATATATATATATATATATATCTCAGCCAGTGGTAGATTTTCAAAAGGATACCAAGAAATAAAACATTTTTATTCTTTTTTGCCAAGTTTAGACTCTTATTGGGAATATTATTTTGTATAAATAATTAAACATTGAAGCCAAAGAAAAACTGTTTGTTTAGACCCAATGGTCATTACATTTCTCTGGTCTATTGCTCATATCCATGTTTCAAGTTGCATAGCATGGCAATTTTTAAACCGGTGTAGTAGATTTCAGGTAAAGGATGTAACCAGCAGGGTTTTCTCACGTTTTATGAAAACAATTCCAGGAGATCATTTGTTTGTTCTAATGTCAACCAAGGAAATTTTCATTTCTTGGCCACATGTAGCCTTGAAAAGCATACCTCCTATAAATAAAACCGGTACAGGCTAATATTAGTAGGTACAGACTGAAATAATTCTTGTCACCTTAACAGAAGAATCAATCTCTATTCTTAAATGTCTGAAGATCTAAATTAACATCCTTGTCTCTCAAACACTTATGTATGTGGGTCTTTAATCTGCTCCCATTGAGTGCTTTTTTTCCTCGTCTACTGCTGCACACAACAAGCTTCAAGTTCTTTATATAGCGTCAGTATGCCATATCAGAAGACAAGAAAATGGTATACTATGGCCATCTGTGTTTGTTCCATGATAAACAGGAGGGTTTTAACCAAGATTTTTGCAATTCAAAGGAAATTCTCAGCTGAAAATACAATTAATCTCCCGCTGCTGGTGACACATAAAATAACAGAGGATGGCTAGTCTCTGTTCTCATTTGGACACATATAGGTGCCATCTGTGATGCTCAGCTAGCTACTGCTGTAGGGAAATCAAGAGCAATGGTCACCTAAAAAGTGACTGCACCATGTGTGATGTCACCACCCCTGTGCACTTTCGGAACAGACTGACTGAGCTCTTAACAACCTGGGTGTGTCAGATGTTGTCAAGCATGGGAAGAAGCAGGCTTTTGCAAGGAAAACCTTACAGTCCTGCTTATCTTATTTGAAGTGAATCTCTCTAAACATTGGGAAAGGGAGAAGAAGGGAGAGGGAGAAAATGAATCCCATACCTCCCATATCCTTTCATTAAAAGGATGTTAAAGTTTCATAAAAAAGATGTTAAAGCACAATGCACTTGATTTTAAATTTTTATACCACACATTCTTTGGGAAAAAAACCTGCAAGATCTATAAGTTTTTAGGAATAATGTAGCTTTATCTGGAGAAAAGTTGGTCTGTTTATGTTGTGTTTTGTAACCAACCACTAATTCCCTAAATTAGTTTCCAGTTAACTCTCTCTTTGTGCAAGTATGTAATAGGCTGCTGAGTCAAATATTTTACTGACTTCAATTTGTGCTAAGTATGCTAGTCAAATGCTGTGGTGATATGCATTAAATGAGTTGCAAAGGAGTGATTGAGTTATGCAGTCTCCCCAATGGGCCGCTAATAAAAAACTTTATACCTTATGAACCATCATAACTCTGTATATGCCACATGAAATAAGGTTTTAAAATGTTTTAGAGAGCTTTAAAATTTTTATTGGTGCTTTTTTGGTATTGCTCCACCTATAAAGCTGGACTTGCTTAATTAGTGAGGACCTGTGTTCAGGGGAAAAAAAAGCATCTGAGAAATACTGGACCCTTTAAATTTTAAGCAATCCAGCTATAGTTAGTTTTGCTACCCTACAGTTAATGAAGTATTATTATACCACGTGGTCATCCATCCTAGGCAGAGCATTCACACAGGTTAGTCAGTACATTCATTTGGGGCTTCTGATTTAATTTCAAAGAGAATGAGGTTCTTGGTTCAGAGGAATTATTTCACTCTTCCCAGGATCTTGCTGCTCAATAAAAGATCACTGCATCCAGCAGTGTCATTAGCTATTCTATATATCATAACAGGAGAGCCATTCAAAGTGCTGCTGGCTGCCAATGGATGGGTCATCAGTGTTCCTGTCAGAAAACATTTCTCACAGAAAGAAGCAGTTGGACATTCCAAATAGTTTTAAACTTACAGAGGAGCATGTGAATCCCATGTCCCAGAAAAATCAGACATATTTTTTGCAAATGCTGATTTCCCTGCTTCTGCTAGTTTGGCTGATGGACATGGGCTTGAAAAGAGCCCTGGAGCCCTACTCATTTCCAAATGAGGCCTGGAGCCTTAGATGTCTGTGAAGATCTGAAGTTTAACCCTTTCTTGCTGCTGAATTTTTGTGCCTTGGCAAGAACCCACTATAATCATAGATTTCTTAAGGTGTACCAAGACTTAATTATGCAATTATGCTTACCTTAATGCAAGGAACCCTGAAACCCATAAGACAGTTTCTGCTTTACAGGCTCAGGACTGGTGTGAGGAATGGGAAGAGAGCAGTGCCAGCCCCTGCTGACAGGGAGCAGCTGAGTGGGGTGAGGCTGTTGAACAACTGGGAAGTTTTAGCTAGGACCACCTCCCATGGCAATACCCTCACCCCACGAGAGCACTGTTGCAGAAGCTTCTCTTGTCTCTGACCTCAAAGCTTCATCTCAGTTGTGGGTTTTTTCATATATTGGTGATGCAACTCAATGTTACAATCCTGTAAATGGTGTTCAACCACTATGCATTTAAATAAATGTATCTTATTCTTTTCTATGCTGAATCAGCAAGCTGCCATGGTCTCAGTAACAGCTGCTCAGACTCCTCTTTCCTTCTGCCTCCAAGTTGTTTTCTTTTGCTAGACCAGAAAGGCAAAATCAGAGGAACGGGAAAAGGTACAGGGCACTCTGAATGCTTTCCTAAAGCTTTAAGTTGCATTTAATGTCTGTTGCAGAGAGCAAGAGACAACTTCTCACAACTGCATCTACACCAGCCCTGACCCACTTTTAGGGCTGAGTTGTTACAGAACTGCTGAAGTGTCACTCAGGTTTCCCAACACTGTGCCATCTGAAAGGCATCCAGATAAACGCTGAGGATGTTCTCTTGCTTTGGATACTACTGCAGTGCAAACTGCCTCCAGGAAAAGCTACTAGGACAGTGGGAGTAGGACTTTAAACAGGCCCATCAGAGGCTACACCTGCACTACAGCTGGAGGCTGCTGCAGAATACCTAATAAGTTTAAAATTGCTGCTAAGAGGGTGGATGGTCCTTACTGCAGCAGTGAGACACCAGGACCTGGTCTATTTGATTGCTGCAAGAAGTACTTCACTGTTAACAGTACAGAAGACTAACTCCAGCTCTGATAGGTACATACCTCTGATTGCAACATGGTCAGCAATTCAATGTCAGGACCTGAGAGCTGTTTAGCACAAGTCTATTGTTCTCTGGATATCTCTGTAGGAAAAGCAAACCCAGCAAGTTTTTTGTGGAGATTATATTGAAGTTAGTTAGATTTTCCACCCACTAGACCTGTAGAGAAGGGGCTTTAGGCTAATCTACCCAAAGCTGTCAAATTTAACTCATAAGATACAACAGTATTTTACCTCTGCATGTAAGGCTTGTTAATAGCTAAAAATCAGGGCCTGGCAAGAACTACCACACAATTGCTTTGTATATCATTGATGGTATAAGAACAGAAGTAAAGCATTTTTAGTAGCAACTGAAATACCAACACGCATTTTTGATATTTGGTGACTTGGCAATAAGGATGTCAATCCCTCAGTCTGTGACTTTGCACTTATCCGATAAGCATTATTGGAACGTACATGTGATTTGAAACATCTGCATCACACTTGTGGAGAGTCAGCTGGACAGTGACATTTTTCTATATGCAGTTCATAAGTTTTCCCTTGAAGCCTCTTCCAGAGACCATCTTTAAGTCAGAGGTGAAAAGGAGGATATGGTCTCTTCAAAAAGTTTAGGAATGGCTTCCACAGTCCATAGCATAGCAAGAAGCAACACATCATACGGTTCTTTAAAACTAAAATATCCCTCACTCAAATAAACACCCATATCCTGTTTGCAGGATAAGCCAAAATTTCCTTTTTCTTTGTCCAAGATCCAAATTACTCATCTTTTTTGGGGGGATAAAGAAATGTTATACTTAAAGTATATGTTTCCAACACAGTGGCAGATTTCCTAAGAGGCTCTTTTTTTCAGGCCACTGAAGCTGGGCAGAGCATCATGTGGTGGACCTTCCACGCCTCCAGCACACATTCCTGCTGAAGGTTCAAGTGCGAAGCTGGCATCACTTTCTGAATGTTCTCTTCTGCTCTGCTCCTTTTGCTGTCAGGGTATCTGCCTCTTTTCATCTTCATCTCTCACCTTCCTCCCACACTTGCCTTGTGGCAGAGTCTGTCATCTAAAAGGTTTAACTCACCAAAACCAGGAGAGTAATGTCCATGTTTTTGATGTCTTTCTTGTCAGCCTGAGAAACTGAGCTGTCTCAGCCAAAATGCTGCCAAAATTAAAGTGGTGGGAGAACCAGAGAGGAGGCAAGGAAGAAGTTTTGTGAAAGGGAACCAGGGCCTTCCCCCTTAGTAGTGTTAAGAAACATTGTGCCTAACTCCTCCTTCAGGTCTGTCACAATCAGAAGCAGCAGTGAGGATGGAATCATGTCCCCACTGGATTTTACATGCCTTCTGCTCCAATTCTTTAACCATGAAGAGGTCTCAGTTTCAACAAGGAGCTGCTAACTGAAGATACCATCTGAGTACCCCGGCAGCAACAACATTTTTTTTCAGTGTTCCCTCTAGAGTTATTTGTATTTCACAGTGGCTCCATGGAGTAATAATAGTTTCTAGATAAAACACCAGTGATTTTTCAGTGCACACCTGAGAGCATTTTTGTCACCCTTTGCTTCTAAGTTTCCTCAACATGCCAAGCCTTTCTAGCTGCTTTTAGCTGTCAGTACACAGGCAGCTAACAGAGCCATAGACATGACAAGGCATGTGAAGACATGACAAGGCATGTGATGAACTTACCATCACCTCCCATTTTTAATGCTGTAAATTCAGAATAACCCCCATCATTGCTGAATATCATTTGGAAAGGCAGCACACAGTTAAGTGATTAATCACATCTGTGTTAAGGCAGAAAATCTGCCTGTGCCACCTAAAATCCTAATTATATATTTAACTTCGCAAATACAGATAGCAAAAATGCAGATACCAGATTACACAACATCTATTAATACATTCCAAGCCTAAACCAGAGTTCTCCATGGTCTTGCAAATTACAAAATAAGAATGATTGTCCTTTTTAAATTTTTCTTTGAGAACTACAAGGTACTTTGGGAAAAAAATAAAAAGTAGTTGGCTAAATGGAATAATTTTATTCCAGCTAAAATGCACCACAAGTGGCCATAGATACTTACAGATACTTGGGAGAAAGTCCTAAAGGGTGAAAAATTAATTTAGAAATCTTTTGTAATGGGATTTGTCAAAGAACTGTAAAATGACTTCTGCCTCACAACTCCCTATAAAAATATGGTGGATTAAAGTTTGATAGTTGGCTGTAAAGTGACTTCAATGTTTTCTGGTAGCCTGGCAGTCCATAAATAGGATTCATAAGTGTTTAGGCACCAAGTATCTCCAGGTATCCTCTGATTCTCTCTCAAGGACCCATTTCATGCAAGATTGCCTTTCCTACATTAAACAAACTTGCTGCCTTTCTGCAGCTCAGAGTTCTGGTTTTCAAGGCCTTTGGATATTTGGAGATCCTGTTGACATCTTTGGCTCTTCAGCACTGGCTGTCACCACATCTTTCTCCCATTGTGGAGCTGTCAGAATGGCTCTGACCCTCTGTCAAGTTACGCAGGGGGACTACAGGCTAAAGTGGATAGCACTGACAGATATGCACTGATGTTGATCTCGTTGGCAGAGTTAAGAACTGTTTTTTAACTTTTCATTTTTATTATCCACAAACCAGCAAGAGGTAAACTGGAAAGCGATAGCCTTCTCCAGTAACATTAAGGGGTTATACTCCCTAAGATGTTTTCTTTTTTAAAATGTGAATACATACATTTGGATGACTTAGCTCATAATACCCCATATGTGAGCTCAAAGTTGAGAGCATCAGTAAAACCATTGTCCATTAAAAGTGTCTAAGTGCTTTCTTGCTTTCTTTTGGCATCTGTCCTGCTATAAAGTACCTTACCTTGAAGTAATTTCCCTTTTACTCGTGGGGACTACCACTTTGACTGGGAGGATGGAGTCACTCAGTGGGAGTGAAAGCAGTACCAAAGCTGATGGCCAGCTTAAGCATATTTATATATTTGCATATTTAAACAGAGAAAGGAATGGAAAGGATTTCCCCACCCCCCCTTTTCAGTGGCTGTCATTTTGAGCATGGGTAGAGGTAGGATGAGGTTAAAAGTTCAGGAAAAAGAGAGAACACAGAACAACATCCTATGCATTCACTGAAACTATGACAAGGGGTTTAAAACTCTTCCCACGTATTGCCACACACAGTACTCACCGCAAGCAGTCCCCCAAACTGTCTGGCTGTGGTTATCATTCAGTTCTGAGCCAGGAATGGGGTAGGACAGTGTTGAGGCCAGGCAGGCTACTGTGCTTTCAGCACGCTTTGCTGGATGGATGAGACCTGGCATTCCCAATTAGGGCACTTGCACAAAGCGCCAGCCCGGCCGTGGCATTGCCATGCAGCCCAGCTCCGCAGCGCAGGCTCCCGCTGGCAGCTCCAAGGTAAGGACTCTGCGCCCTGCCCTGAATTTGGGTGCAAAAACCATGACAGGATTTATGCTGATTTTCTATACACACTCCCCTCCTGACACAGGGAAGTGCACATGGGGATTTCTGTACAGCACCATATGGAAAGAATGTGGATGGACGGCTGGTTTCTCCCAGGATTGTGAGGAGCTGCCGTCAGAAAGCAACATTTCAAAATGGAAGGAGTGAGTAGCAGCATCTCAGCCACAGCAAGCACAGTGTTCCAGCAAGGCAGGGAGATGCTTGCCTGCAGAGCAAGCAGGTATTTGAGATGACTTGTACTGATAAAGGGGTTGGCTTTTACTTTGCTTGTGATGGTCTCATCCTTTAATCTGATAGAGCCAGAGTAGATTTAATAAGGATCATCAAAAATAACAAGTGTTTTCATGCAGCAAATTTTGTTTGTGACTAAATGACACTGAAACACAGAATTAGACAATTAGTTATCCCCATATTTCCTAGCCTTTATGTTCTGAGGTTAGAAATAAAAGAATTAGCATACATTGGCAGCAATAGAGTCTAGAGCATACATTCTGTAGATTCCTGAGTTTCTACATTCCCTCTTCCAGCAGCACTAACAATAACCCCAGAGGCCCTGCCTTTTATTTCTTCTTAGTCTGTTTGTGAGGAAATAATTTTTGATTTCAGTTACTGTCAGAGATTTGTATGGTATCATAATTCACTGGATTAATCTAATCCTTATCTCAAAACTTTGCATGGTAATACATACCTGCTGCCACTCAAAGCCTTCTTGCAGCTGTCAAGAAAACTACTCTGGACTCATGAATATCACCAGCTTTGTGGATCACTCTAAAAAGCCTCATATTCTAGAAAATTCTATTAAAAATAATTTGATCACTTTCATCTACAGCTTCCAACCTGCAAACTCCCAGATTTTAGTGAGCACTTTATCTGTTACACTGCTCCCTGATGCCTTTACCAGGTAGAGAATCTACCAGAATTAAAAAAAAAAAATCAAAATTATTGAGGCTTTTGTGCATTGATAAATGGAGATCTTCCATACTGAAATGACAACAGTAAGCTTCTAACAGGTGCTGTCATAATTGTTCCTGCAAGCAAAGATCCAATTCGTATGATAATCTGTCATTGTCTGGCATTTCATCCTAACTGATTTTTAATGCTATCTCAACTTCCATAATTTGCCTCCTCAAATAGTTCACTTTCTTCTTCACAGAGAAAGGGAAATGCAGGTTTTGTTTCTTTCAGCCTCTTTTACTATCTGGTATATGCTGCCATGAAATTTAATTCTCTGTAACTTAAACTCCACAAAACAAAACCCAATCCATAATCTACATTTCTGGTGTCAGAATAAAATGTTGTCAACTAGCATTTGATCTTGAAATCCTTATGTAAGTCAAGATTTCTTACTTGAGAAAATAAATAATAAGTGAAGAAATTGAAAGGCTTCGATTTTCATATCTTTAAAAAGCAATGGTTTGATTACTTCATACAAAGGATGTCACTCCTCATAATATCTCAGCTGTGATAAAAAAAAAAGATAAAGTATTGTCAATTAAAAAAATAGGAAAAAAAAGAAAAGAAAAAGAGAAAAAAGAGAAAAAAGAGAAAAAAGAGAAAAAAGAGAAAAAAAAGATAAAAAAGAGAAAAAAGAGAAAAGAAGAGAAAAAAGAGAAAAAAAGAGAAAAAAAGAGAGAAAAAAAGAGATGCTTGGCAGGCTTTTGTGACTATCTTTCTGAACAGTTGTATTCTAACCTATATAAATCAGCAGCCACAGATGCAGCAGCTAAGTTAACAAAGACGGTATGGTGCTCTGTGACCCTCATCATCCCTGTGCATCTGAAAACAGAACTCAGAACTATAAGGTTACCGTGAATGTGGAAAATGGCAGGCAGTCAGCTCTTTCACCAGACTTAGCAGAATTGTAAGAATAAACAAAAAGTAAAGTAAAAACATGTAACCAGTACTTTGCACATGGATGGGGGAGAGAGGAGAATTTTAGGTCATCTAACAGCTAATGTAAACTACAGGGTGGATTCCTTCCAGAACTAAGCTTGTGATTACATTAATCAGACACACTAGAGCTAATGCTATACATTACACTCCCAGGATTTCAATAGTGGGTTAGAGCTACAAAAGAGGGAAACAGTCCCCAATATTGAGCACACCATTAATAGAAATAAAGAACAGGAAAATAATTGCTGAAACAGCCAGTCGGCTGAACACCGGGGAAGTAGTGAGTGAGCAATTATCAGTTCGTAATCGATGTGACCATTACCCTCTTCTCTTTTACAGCACATCTTTTGCACCTGGCACTTCAGGCAAACAGCAGCTGAAAGAGAACTCTGTAACATGTCCATAATAGGCTGCTCCCCTGCTTCAGGAGCAAGTGGCCATTTCAATGGCTGCAGATGTTTGTGCAAGAATGGACACTGCTCCGTGCCATTCTCTGATAATGCCGGAGTCCTTGTAGTCAACAGCTTGAGCTCTTTAATTCATGATACAGTCTTTTTGCTAAAAGGTCTCAAGGAAACACTGATAGCTTCTGCTTCAGATGTTCTCTGCAGACTGTGTAAGGGATGTGATGGTTTAGAATGTCACATTGATGTCCTATATTTACTTACAGTAAAGGCTTTCATTGTATTTTTCTGACTCTGACTGCCTGAATGGATATGCATGTTAGCTGTGTAGCTTGCTGAATTCTGAACACAGAAAAAAAACCCAAGTATGTTATAACTGGTTCTCATTAAACTGCTAAATGGAATACTAAAAGGTAGCTTAAAATCAGGTGCATTTAATAAAGTTATATTTGAATTGGCATACGCACGGGTCCCATGTGTTTTTCAGTTTGCTAGTGTTGCAAGTTTATCATGTGTATTACCTATGCTTAAATGTTACTTCACTCCAATAAAAACAGGCATCATTTACAATTTCTCTCAAACATTGCTAAGTCCATGACCCAATTCATTAGCTAACCGTTTGAGGCAGCCTAACACACCCATTGAATTTACTGAGTCTTGAAAAGCAATTTATGCCTTTAGATTAGATATGGGTTTGGAAGATTAAATAAAATGACACGGGGGCATGAAGAGGAGATTTTCTGTAGAAAATACATTTTCAGTTTGTACAGAAATGTACAGAGCATTCATTCACCACAGTTCACTTTCCTTCTTAAACCTGCAGAGGTCCCAGGAAATAAATCACAAGGAGGAGTTTCATCAGTGTAATTATATAAAAATTCCACATTGAAGAAAGCTGTGTGATGAGATCTGTAATGAGAAAGAGTGTTTTCATGTTTCTTCACCAAAATTCCTTTGTGAGAGAGCACAGACACCTCTGTGGCAAGCAGACCTCTGAATCTCCCAAGGTCTCCCTGCCCAGCCCAGGAGGGGAGCTGGAACCCATCCAGGTCTGACCTCTTCCGATTCTCTGGATGTGCTGTTATGACTCAGGCACGGGCATGTCCTAACTCTGACACAGATCCCAAAACAGATCAGTATCCCAGCAAGAGTGTGTAATACTCATTCATTACCAGACAGCCTTGGACATAGTTAGTTATCCCTGCAAGTCTGGGGACATATGATAGACCTCTTGAAACAGGGATTTTACAGATTTGCATCACGCTGCTCTTCACACTCAAAGTCAGAGAAACCACTGCTCGGATCTGGGACTTCACCATACTTCCACAGGACTTTGCTTGGTTGCTTACATGGAAACACAACAGTAGGAAACTATTTTACGTAATTTAACAGCGAGAAAGAGAGGAAAGGAGCCAGGATTGTGGGATCATCCAGCACTCTGGACCACCATCAGGTTGTGCCTAGAATAAACTCCAGCCACCTCTGCTTTACAGAAGCACTAACAGGCAACATGTTTCTACCTTTCTTTATTCAGGAATGAAATGAAGCTGAAATTATTTATTAGGAAAATAGTTAATAAAAAATGTATACAAATTCAATTTATTAGAAAAAAGAATGCGGATTTTAATCAATAATCATGCCCATGGTAAGATAAATTTATGCTTGCAAAGGCTTCAACAGATGTTTTTCATTGTAATGGCTGAGGTCCAGAATCTTTCTACATTCTTATTTTCTTTCCTCAAACTGCAATAAGACTAGAGGTCACTCCAAATTCTTTCTCTCTGTGTGTGTGTATGTTTTTTTGTGTGAAGAAAGTGGACATATGTAAAAAAAAAAAGATTCCCTCTAAATAGGAAAATAAATCAGAAATACCACAAACCAGGACAAACTCAGATTTTCTGAGTGATGCAGACATTTGGAAATAAAAGCCAGCTGAACCAGTAATTTAGAAAACATCGCAACTTCTTTTGAAGTGAGATTTCTCAATGAGGAAAGAAACTTCTTTGGCTCAATGAAGGTGCAGTGGTATCATGAAGCTCATGCCTTTCCCAAATACTTTAGAAACCCATACAAATTCATCCAAACCAAAAAGGAAAAAATAAAACAAGATATTTGACTCACAAACTAGCCACTAAATGTCAACTGGTTACAGAATGCTTCACCTGCCAAGGCTGAAATCTAGGACAAAGATCCCAGAGGGGTCACAATCCTTCAATTCCTACTCAAACCAAAGGCCTGTTAGCTCTAATACTTCTCTTAAAAAGAGAGAAAATGCATATATTATGCAATCAGACTAGAGTAGAATATTTTTTATGAAAACAAGATGTTTGTAGAAGGTGCCAGGCTGCCAGTCCCAGAAAATAGAAGGCAACTCTAGCTGAGGCAGAAGTAGGACTTGCTTGTTCATCAACCTGCCGTGACCTGAGGCCAGGACAAAGAGTCCAGTCTCCCTGCCTGCTCAAATCCTGGGCTCGGGAGCTTTCGTAGCCAGCAAGGGTGCTAATTAGAGTCAAATGTGGTGTTGACACACGTGTACTGGGAACCAGGAGGAGACTAACTTCATTTTTACAACAGCATCGCATAGAAAGAGGTTTTGGTTGGTTTGATTTAATGACTTGATTAGAATTTGAGCCGGTAATTTACAAGGGATGGGTGTTATATCCACTGCCAGTCCTCTAAGCCCATCAGCTTTGTACAGGATCAAATTTATATAACAAACCAGACTCAGCAGTGTCATAAATGAGGGTATGAATTTTGTGCCAAGTGTAAATGAGTAATAAAGTAGTTAGCAAGTAGTATGTCTGTACACTGATTTGGCATTCCCTGTGTGTGCAGAAGCAATTTGGTATGCTATGGGGACAAAATTCAGTCCTGGCATAAATCAATGGGACTCACATCTATTGAACACCAGAACTGAAATAGGACTCAAAGGCATTTTAGACAGCATAGGAATTAGTGATGGGGGGAAATGTGAAGGGCATATGGATGTGAAACAGCACAGGAGTGGAAAAGAGCAGGAAAGAAGCAAGGAGACAGGAGTGTAGAAGGTGAATAGGACTTTCTCTGTTCTTTTTGTTGCTCCTTTTCTTCAATTGGAACTTGAATATATATATTTTTTTCCTCTGCATCCAAACTGTATGATGAATTGGGAAACAGCTTGGAAATACTTAAAAGCCTTTTAATGATCAGTAACTCATGATGAGTAACAATCATTCGGGTCAGTTCTGAACGAGATCCAGAGACCTCTGTGGAATTTCCATCTGCTTACCACAAAGACCTACATGGGAATTTGGCCACCAAGTGTTCTTGAACCCACAGTGTTATACTAGAGGTGAACTGAGCCCAACACGTACAGGTTTCCAGACTTAGTTTTCCACAGCAAACAGACCCCCTAGCTGATAAAAGCACAATGGCTCACACATTGAGACACATGGAATAAAGGATAATGCAAACCTGGGTGAAAAGTGTGGAATAAGATGTAAGACTGGTAGCTGAAAGCAAGCATGGTTTTTACCAGGTGGCTAAGACAGTCCAATTGCAACTCATTTTGCCAGGCACAACAACAGCAAGGGAGAGCTGCACGTCTCTGCCTCTCCCCACTATAAACAGAAGCATTCCTAGCAGTGTTTACTATTGCACTGTGCAGGCCTAGAGCAGACCAGCAAACAATGGTGTATGGTATTGCCTAACAGGTTCCAGATTATCCAAATAGCTTCTAAGTGGGCATGAGGGAGCAATGCAGAAGTTCTGCAAATTGTCACCATACATTTCAGACATTTATAAGCTCTCAGGTGTTGATCAGAGTGGTTTATTTATATACTACGTGCACTGTGCTAAGGCCCTTGGCACTAGCAGGGAACAGCTTTTTAATTTTCTGGTTAGTTTTGTTTCAGACTTGCTACCGGTTTGAGACAGCAGGTTTCCATATTTTAGTAAAATCTTATGTCACTTTTGAACTTCCACTATGCAAACTCTATAGACATTACAGGCATAGCACTTGTCTCATCATTATGTATAAATGCATTTGGATTATCAAAATACTCTAGGATACAATTTCTGAGGCTTCCCAGAGCAGGAAACAGTACAATTCAGGATAAGGTATGGGTGTGTGAAATCTCTACTGTCAGCAAGCTGTACAATTTCACTGCACTTTTTTTTTGTGCACATCACCTGCATTTTGTTACTAAACCTAGTAGGATCTAATTTATTGTATTCAAATCACATTTAAATTAAGCATCACTGTATCTGAAAATATATTGTCCACAGCATATGGAAAGGATAATGCTTATAATTGATGTGGTAAGCCTAAATTTATTGCAATTATTCACCTGTTTGATCAATATCCACCCACATACTGTCACTTCTTGTTGGAAGTTTTACCCATATATACTTTAAGAAAAACATTTAAACCCACAAAATAGTGATAGGTTTTATCCCAGTGCAAAAGCTCTTTTCTTCTGCATTACTGCAGCAATGTATAGAAAAAATTAAAATTGCTCTTGGGTTGTTAAAATCACTCAGACATACGCTTCCAAAGACCATCAGAAACATAAACAAACATATCACAACGTATTCACCAACACCAAAACACTGGCTGCTGAGATTTATGAATAACTCTGTGGCAACAGGTGAAAATTGATAACCAAAAGTGAAACAATGATAAGTACTTTCCATTGATATATGGACCCTTAAGAATTCTTTTGGATTCCCTGAGAACAGAGATTATGGAAACTCCAGGGGAAGTTCATCTTTCTTGTGCACTACACTTACCAGAACAAGGCTGATGAGATTGCCTTTGATTAAGTTCAGAACATATATAAGTCAGTTCCAAATAATATCCAATGTATCTAGCCCCTGGTAAGACTCCATCAGAGGAAAAACTCTGGGTTAAATGACATGTTATCTAAACACCTTCCTGAATTAGAGACATCTGGGTTAGAACATGCACTACAGTAATGGCAAGTTTTTAGCTCGTTAGTTTAGGGTAAAGCTTCTGCCTGAGCACACAGTAAAGCATTGTCAGAACTGGGGTAGGAATCCTTGCAGAGCTGCCTATACGTTCTTGCAGGCTCCATACCTTCTTGGCCTTTCTTAGCAGTCACACTGATACACAGAGCCAGAAAAAACTGGGATGAAAGATCCTTCAGGATCCTTCCAAACTGGCTCAGTTCTGCACAGTGCATGTTCTGTGCAAGAGCGGACGTGACCGGCCTGCCAGCCTCACAGGCGGTATTGAAGTTTGGACATAATGAATAGGACAGGGAATAAGAAGAAATGGATTGGCACAGAATTATGTTAATCATGGCACCTGTGCATTTCATTCAAGATTGAAGGTCAGCATCTGTGTAAATTAGCTGTTGAAAATAAAAGAATGTGGTGACCAGCCTTGAATCTACTGTCCTTAAGTAGGAGACACACTATCATTTGTTAGATAATGTCATAAAAAGGTGAGAATTCAATACTTTAAAGCCCATGTATGGCATTTTAATAAAATATTCTGCCAATCACGCAGCAAAGGTTCAAGCATCCCCTTTAGATCAGACTGGATTTACTCAAGGCTAATGGTTTTTTTCCTTCACCAAAAAAATTATGTAATACATATATATATTAATTTATGTATTTATGTGCCTTGAGAATTGAGTTCCTGGGTCATCAGATTAATTATCTGCACCCAAATCACTCAACTCCTTAATGTGCACACTGTCCCTAAAATCAGAAATATTTTTCCCCTCCCCGCCTTATTCCAACTGTTGGTTTGTTCCAGGAGTTGACAGCTCAGGTTTAGGCTGGGCCTGTTCATACCTGACAGAGAGCAGTGTTAGAGGTAGATCAGCTTTAGAATACACAAAGTTATGTCACTGGAAACTGGGGCCCACCAGGTAAGACAGCCCAAGAGTGAAAATGGTGTAAATCCTTCTCTTGCTACCATCTCTCACAGTATTCTTGTGAAGGACACAGGACAGAGGAGATGCAGTGTCCAGTTTTCCATTACCACAGTGGGGCATAGTTTGCCAAAGTCTCCCAGGGATCCCTGACTTCATTTCCCAGGAGCAATCAGCAGCATGTTCTGGGAAAATCTTATCTGCTCTTAGCTATATAGCATCCAGCTGAGGAACAGATGGTATGATCCTTTAGGAAAATGGACATAGATGGGCTGAAGGCAAATTAGACCATTCGGATCTATTTATCTGATGAGAAATGAAGCCCTGAGCTGGCGTCAGCCTTTCCTGAGGTGGCACAGGCAGGAGCATATGTGAAGATGAGTTACTGAGATGATGAGATCAAAAGGCACCAAGTCCTGGATTGCACATCTCCATTACAGTAAGCTTGTATGACGCTGGCCAGCTGTCTAGCTGAAATTAACACCTTCTTCAGGTTTAGCTGTCAAAGCTGGAAGCTAGGTAAGACTGGGTGATGCTGGCAAAAAACAAAGAAATCAGCTATTAGAGTACCTTTCCAGGGATTATCCACTAACAGGGTTTTGTTAATCTTTTTTGGAATCTTGCCTGTAGCCACAGCAACACTGTTTTTTCCTGTGACCAGGGAAAAAGCTGTTCACTCTTTGTTAGTGGGGGTCTCTGCAACAGCTTTTATGATTTGATTATTTCAGTTCCTACTGTTGAGCAATCCCTGGAAAAGCTCCAGTGAATAAGGAAGTAACGTCCTTGCTGAGATGTTCCTAAAATTACCTTCACCCTCTGAAGTGCCTGGTCAAGGAGTCTTCAAATACCCTTGCAGAACTGGTCCCTAGCACTGGCTGTAGGTGCTTGTTATAGAGAGAGGCTCTTCAGGTGGTTCCCCTTTCTTCATGCTGGTGAGGCAGAGTGATACATGGGGGTACAGGATCAGACCTTGGAGGCTGTATGACAGCTCTTTCAGAATGGAATATCTGTGTAGGGCATCGCCTTAGCAATGCTCCTGCCTATCCGTGAACCAATGTGTGCATCTGGGCTTGGGACTACAGCTTTGTCATAAGCACCTTGCTTTTCCATTCATATGGATTTAGCTGTGCCCATGAGAAAGGTGGCTGGGGTGGAACACTGAAGCAGGCCCTGAACCCTTTGTTCAGAACCTTCATTTTTCTGCCTGCCCAGTGGAGTAAATGGAAAATGGCAAATGCAAGGGCAGAGACAGGTTTCTCCCAAGCAGTCTCATACCCCTCTCCACTTCTCTGGGAAACTAAAACAATTAAAAAAAAAAAAAGAAAAAAAAAAAGAGAGAGAGAAGAAAAAAGGGGAAAAAAAGAGAAAAAGAAAGCAGTTGTCTTCTCCCCACAGCAGGAATCACAGTGTGAACAGCCACTGAGTGACAAAGTGAGAGTAGGAGGTTGGGCTTCACTGTCTTTATTCCTCAGTGCATGGGGCTCACAACAAAGGCCATATGCCCTGAACCTAGACATCTTTAGTCTTTTAAGCAGTCTTCAGCGTGCAAGTAGCTCTATTAAGCAGTATTAATTATTACAGCATATGGCTGTAAAGATAAAAATGAGAAATATCTTCTCAGGCCTTTAATTAAAATATCTATACAGCTAACATCTTATTCAATGTTTGCAGACAGTAAAAAAAAAGATAAATTAATAGTCTTTTTGGTGGGTGAGTAATTTGAAAGACACTCCTGATTTCTGTACAAGCACTCATTCTTCATAGAGATTGAAACAAGAAAGAAGATTTAGAATAATACCTGTCAAACTATGAGGTTATCTGTGAACTATTCATTTTGACCATTCACTATCAATGACATGCAATTTGTCCCATTAAATATTTTCTACTACCTCAATGGATGAGATAGTTTTATACAAGAAAAACAGCTGAAGAAGGCTAGGACAGGTTTGTGAATGCCACCAAGTGAACTGCTATTCAACAAAAGAAATGAGACAGATTCTGCTCCTATTACTCTTGTATTTCTAAGGGACTATTCAATGCAAGATTGATCAAGTTGTCAGTTACAAATGACATCAAACAAAAACCTGTGTGGCTTATTGATGAGTTTATTTGGAGTGCTGTGTTTTCTTTTTCAGCTCTTGCTGAAAACCAAAGCATATTGAATTGCTTGATATAATGAAACTGATTCTTTATCTGCCATATTTTGGTACTGAGCAGTTTTATATACTCATTTACAAATGAAGCTTTAAAGTATAGCTCATTTCTCATTTTTCCACCTTGAAAGTGGTAGAGCTTTATATACTTCTTAGAACTCAGTTATACCACTAAGCAACAGAAGCGTGTGATGAGATCTCTTAAATTTTTATTAAAAAATTGGCTCAAGAAACGAACCCTTGATGTAGGAAAGCAATTTTACTCCATGTATACATTTTGGCACAGGCACTTCAGTTGAAAACCAGTTGTTTAAAATATTATTCTCATTAGTAAAAAAATAAAGGAAACTATCACTTCTTACCCTTACACTTTAAGAAAAATGCTCACTTCGATACAAGCAGACAGAGACCTGAGCATTTCAGTAGAAGCAAATGATAAAAAACTCGATCCGTATTTTGAAATGTGCCTCAAATTTTGGAAAGAAAATACAGCTGGGCCCTCTTCAGTCTAGTCTGTTAACTAACCTTATCAGGTTGAAATCCAGCCCTTTCCTATAAGCACCAGGCTTTTGTAGTGTTTTCTCGAGGCGCAGTCAGCCGCCCAGCTCACTAAGTGCTTGCATATGCATAAACAGAACAAGGCATCCTTCCCCCGCCTGCCCCCTGAAAGCCTCAATGCTGAAGTAAAGGGGAACCTTTTAAGCAGGGTTTTAATTAGCACCCATTGTTCCCTGGCTGGCAGGACAGGCAGAATGGCCCAGCGGTTTGAAAACGGCTATCACAGTGGGAATCTAACTTTGCAATTGAATCAATCTGCAAACTCCACAGGACTTGTACACTGAAAATAAAAAAAGAAAAAGAGGGAGTAGACTAGGGCGTTAATTATAGTGGTGTATTCATAGTGCTGCATTTAAGGGCCTGTGAGCATTTCTCTCATATATTTTTAAAAGGAAAATAGATTCATATAAATCCACTAGAGAATGAGACCTGGTCATACAAGTCTAAACATAAAAGTGAAATTCAGCATTAAGTCTACCACTTGATCTTTAACTTCTAGCATCTGCACTACAGATGGTTATTTCTGTAGATGTCTGAAATGTCTAACTGGGAAAAAGGGATTTGGGGAGGAAGATATTCTTTGGCTTTAGTAGGCTTGGTATATAATAAGCAGGGGTTTAGGTTTAACAGAAATTCCTCCGTTTTCAGTAGAGAGGTGCATGTGTGATGATGCATGACATGATGCAGCTGTTTTAAGAGACCAGACTGCAATCACTGACTTGAATACCCCAGACAAGAACTTATACAGGAGGCTTTCTTTTCAAAATTGAACAGGTAAAACCTGACAGACTTTTCTGTTGTTCTGCACCAGCCCGGGCAGGGCTCAGTTCCAGTCATGCTGGCTGTCTTGTGGTGGATAATTCACCTCACCAAATCAGCTAGCTATTCCCTCAGAGGGCTTCTCCCTACTTTTTCAGGGACCAAACAAAAGTGTATCTTTCTCTCTTACTTAAAAAAAAAAAAAAAAGATGGAAAACGAACAAGACCAGTGACAGCAAACTATACCCAAGCTCATTTATCAGTACCATCTTTTTGACAGATATACAGAGACTGCAAATATTTCTGTCTAAATAGAATGTAGAAAGAAATGACATTAAATAAAATCTCACCTTGTTGTAGTTATGTTTTTGAAAGATTCTGTGTATTTGTTTCACTTTTTGATATCCTTTAGGAACAATAGGTCCTCTATTCACGAGTTTGCACCATAAATGGTACTGTTTTCAGGACAATAGTCACAGTAACTCAGGGACAAGAGGACACTCCAAGCAAAAACCTGTTGGTTAAACTTTGGACTGAATAAATTGATTTTAAAAACAAAAATTAAAAATCACTGTGAATAAACCATGGTTCTTAAAAAATATGATTTACATTGATTTCTGCAGTCAGTTCTATGAGGAATTGTGCCTACTTTCAGTGCCAAAAAATACAATAAGGTTTTCTTATTAGCACAAGTTTTCTTACTGAAGTCAGCTGAGGTTCCTTGACATGAAGATGAGGGAGTACTCAAAAGGCCTGCTCTGAAGAACAGATATATTTATGGACCCTTTTCAGCTGCCTGGAATCTGATCTGTATCAAAACATGGATGTAGCCAGGAGCAATTTGGGAGCTACATGCAAAGCAAACCTCCTGGTGATTTGAAGAGCAATCTTTTAACTGCATGTTAAATATATCCTAAAAGTTCACAAGAGATGGCAAGGAAAGCCTTCAGAAGTTGAGAAGTATCAAAAGTAAAATTTTCTGAGTAAAGGCAAATAGAAAAGGTAAATCAGGTCTTTTTTTCATTCCTCTCTTTTCATTCAATGCACAGGATTGGCAGAGTTCAAATAATGAGCAGCTCCACAATATTTGTGCCCAGAGGCCTTATTTACTATACACAATTCATATCCTGCTCTGAAGACAGAGTTATTAAATTCCCCATGAACATTTTCATGGCTCTACTCACAATATTGTATCTAAGGGTTTTGTGAACAAAATGAATTTATTTTTACAGCATGTTTCTGAGGACAGGGGCACTTTGCAACAGGAAAGTGTTATCAACCTTTCATTAGGGAGGAACTTTACGTCAAAAGGCCAAAACGATTTTGGCCATATCATTTAAAGAAGCAGGACCTACTCTTTTTGTAAGTCCTTCACATTAAGAGCTTTATCATTTGAAGAATGAGTTATTTTCTTTACTGCATCTCCAAGAGAGAGTATTTTTTCTCTATAATTCTGTCCACATCCCTCCAGATAGGCATGACAAAGATAAGTGACCATCTGAAAATTTTTGTCTTCATTAAATGGTCACGAATCTTAGAGCAACCCAAAATTTAACAAGCAGGTTCATTTCCCCTTCTTGCCCTTAGCAAACTGAGAAGTCCCACAAACAACAAAATTAAATAATTTTGATTATATCTCAGAAGAGAAGTAGGTTCTCTGTATAGTGCAGATGATGTCGTGTGGGATAACAGTAGAATCAAGACCATCTGGATGCCTTTACACTTAGGCAGCTATCCTACAAGCTCCTGCATAGTCAAGGAAAAGAGGCAAGTTGCTTCCAAAAGGAAATTCTGAACACCTCTGTGGGGTGGGAGTCTAGTCTCAGTCAATGTGACTCCCCCTGGATGCCCCTATGAGCCCAGTGAATTGGGAAAGGATGGGGTTGTGTACCCAAAGTGCCAGTTGGTGGTTCTTGAGAAAAAGACAATTTGCTGGCAAGTCGCCTTCTGGCATCGTTCTTTTCTTAGCTTTACAACATTATAGTTTTCCAGGCTGGTATTTAAAATAGAAAACACTTTGGGAATTTACTTCCCTTCTGTTCTCCTATCAAAAGCAGTGCTGGATGTCCCTGAGCTGGAAGGCTTAGTGCCATCACAGTAAGTACTGATACTTGGGGTGTGGAAAACTGCTTGCAGCTAAGGGATTTGCACCAGCCAGAGCTTATCCAGCATGGGCAGCTCTGCTGTGGTGTGCAAGAGCTGTGTCCTGTCAGCAGACAAGCGGGGCTCAGAAGCACTGTGATCTTTTCTTGTCCCCCAGAGAAAGGTGTGATGAGGTGTGCACAGATTTCCGTCTATTCCCTCATTTTATCTACCCCACATCCCATGTAGGCCCAAATTTCCTGCCCACCCCAACTCCCCTTGCAGTATTATTCTTCCAATCAATTTCTTTCCCTCTTTAATTCCTATTGCAATTTCATTCTAGCATTTCCATTGCTGCTGAGCTGTACAAGCCTTTTTTTTTTTTTTTTTTTTTTTTTTTTTTTTTTTTTTTTTTTTTTTTTTTTTTCTCTTTCACTCAAATACAACACCTTCTTTTTCCATGTTGCTGGGACCTGGCAAGAAATCCTTAAGGACATGGTTAAATGGATTTGATAGCCTAAACAGTCCCAAACAGTCTATTTCAATTACATACCCAACTCAAGTGAAAAAATATTCTTTGGAAACAGAGTTACCAAAGCTTAAAAAGTTTCAACTGACAGTTTTCAGACTACATTTTTAAAAGGCTTAAAACTTGGCTGGATTTGGGCACCAGAATAGCAGAGCCCTCTTTAGACACAAGGCTGGCCTGAGTCACTGCACTTTGTGTCAGAAAAGTGCATTGTTTTGTATTATACCAGATGGGATCCTTTCATATGGGCAACTGAAAAGTGTTTACCTCAGGATACCCTATATGAGAACATCGTTGTTTTAGCAATCTAGAGAACTTTTAGCTGAAGAGCATCCCATCTCTAATGTTTGATGGCTGAGACATTGTTTGAGAATATGAGACATATATGTTTAAATCCTCTGATGGATTAGAAAATTGATCTCAGCTTTCCAGTTCTGGAAGAAAGATCTAACTGGTAGGCTCTCTGAAAAAAAAAAATAAAAATGGAAGTTACCAACCTTGCTTAACTTGGTTAAAATTCCCCATAATTGGCTTTCCCCAATTAAATGATGGTTAGGAAAAAATATTTTTGGGGGGTTACCTGCTGTTCAAATCCCAAATATGTTTTCTATCCTTTTTGCTCTCTTCAAGGACAATCTGAATGTTGAGGATACCTATGATTTCCCACAGGAGGTGACATCTAGATGCCAACCTGGTTCATATAGGACAAAAATGTCTTTGACAGCAGTTCCAGTGAACCTAATTTGGAAAATTAGGATTCTAGCTCAGTACTTGAGAACCTTAAGAAAGAAGGAGTGGAGAAAGTTTTATTAGAAGCAAATATTCAAGTCACAAAATGATTTATTGAAAACCTATTTTCCATAGGAAAACAGAATCAATGGAAAATGTTTGACCAATCCCTAGTAAATAGCTACCCTAGTAAAATATGCCTTAACACTGAATTTGAGTTTTCCTGCCTTAAGCACAGAAGCACCACTTTTCTTTCTGTCTTATATTTAAAATTTTTCTATCACATTGTCTGAAAGTAAAGAAAAAAATAATCAAATAATACCCCTATCTTTCCTTTGGGAGAAAAAATGCTAAGGAATTTTTTTCATTTTTAGCTCTCTTTTACTACAGATGGCAACACATGGCTTTAAAAATCAAGGTCACGTTTAGCTAGTTGTCATGGTGAATGAAAACACATGGGAAATTGGGCATATAGCATTTAGTTTGACTTTCTGGGAGAAGTCACATACAAGAAACCCTGTCACGAAGAGTCTGTGTTCAGCAAAACCCTGGTAGCTTTAACAGTCATCTTTTTGGCACTCATGTTTAAACACAGTAATGAACCTTTTCCTCTCCTCATCTGTAAATCAATACCACCAATGTGTCCCTTAAGAAAATCATTAACAAATTTTATAAATGCCTGACCAGTCCATAGAAAGATTTCCATTTCAATTGGCCGTGGAAAGAAGCAAAACTCTTTTTGCAAAGTATTCAGAACAAGTTGTGATTGTGCAATGCAACTGTTTCAAGATACATGTTTAATTTAAAGACATAACTGACTCAGTGTTAAATGGGTTTTTTGGGAAAAATAATAGTAATTTATGTGTTTGAGAGTTCATAATGACTGTTTTCTCCAAAGAAGAAGTTGAAATTAGCTAAAAATAAAATAGGGAAAATACAATTTCCAGACAAATCTTTCGTCTTTTTACATACCTTGAAAGGATACCTGAGAAAAATTTTCTTAGCAAAGCATCTGAACTACTGCAGATGAGGTTCCCCTAGAGGAACTCTTCTGGCAACTGTCTGCTCTAGGTATTAAATTAAAAAGCTGGCCTGGAGAGCACAGGGGTAGCATTATGAGGAAAGGGCAGTGATAGGCATCAGCTGAGGAAAGACCAATATACAGTTGCTGTTTGAGTATCATCTAGAGGCTAAAAACCATTGGAAGACATCGTAAATTGGAAAGCAAGACAGTTTGAATTTTCACTGGTAAAGCTGAGAAAAAGAACACTTGCTAAAAAAACGACAGCAGAGTGCAATTTTTACAGAGCGGTACAGTGGTTCACAATAAAATCCTTTTCCTTGAGGGACCAGGGCAGGCTTGAGATGGTCCCATGGGAACCTCATGAAGTTTAACAAGGCCAACTGAAAGGTGCTGCTTATGAGTTGGGGCACTCCTCAGCACCAACACAGGGAAGATGGAGAATGGATTGAGTTCAGTCCAAAGGAGAAAGGATAGGGCATCCACAACTTCCCTGGGCAACCTCTTCCAGTGCTTTACCACCCTCACAGGAAGGATTTTCTTCCTGATATCCAATCTAAACCTGCCCCCTTCAGCTAAAACCATTCCCCCTTGTACTATTGCTACATGCCCTTGTGAAAAGTCCATCTCTAGCCTACTTGTAGGATCCCTTTAGGTACAGAAAGGTGCTCTAGGGTCTCTCTGGCTTTCCAGGGTCTAATGTCTTTCAGTTTTTCTTCAAACTGAGCAACCTCATATCTCTCTCAGTCTGTCAATTCTCTCATTTTGTCCCCTGCCCACATAAAGGGGAAGGTTCCAGGTCTGTGACACATTTTGTCCCCTGCCCACAGAAAGGGGAAGGTTCCAGCTCTGTGACAACAGCTCCTTCCAACTTTGCAGTTTGGTTTGTCCTCTTCTTCTTAAAAAACAATTCAAGAGGTTATCTGGCACTATATTTATGCAGGTCCATGGTAGGGATAAAGGGACCCTGATTACTAGGAGTACTTCTTAAAACAATAGAACTCAGTATGCCTCAATGGAGTAAGTCAGGGATTGAAAAGAAAAAGTGGGATGCAAAAACAAACACCAAGTTGTAGCTTATGATGAGACTGATTGAGAAAATACTATTTTCTAATGCAGGCTCACAATTCTTTTATCGAGCTCAGTATTTTAATACAGAAGTGATGAACCCTGCATTTTTCCTGGTTGCAAGGAGTGCCACAGCTGACCCATGGTTGTGCAAGAGAAGTAACAAAGCTGGCGTTCATGTGAATTCCCTAAGCATGCAGAGAGACAGAGCAGAGAATGAGAAGGTATAAATGATAACATCTAGTGACCCCAGAGCACCCTAAGTCGGCAAAAGAAAAATAACAAAAGAGTGAGAACAAGGATTTCTAACAGCAGTGGCAAATTCCTTATTAATGTGTGCAGACAGCTTCACGTGTAGTACTGACTCAGCTTGTGCCAGAGCCATTTTGTAATGTTAAAAGGCTGATTAGTCAAGAGGAGGGAGAAGGGAGCCAAGCAGACTATTGTAATAATTCAAATTAGTCTTGTAATACTTTCTATCATGTACTTTTCATAAACAACAAAGAAAGAAAATTTGTCACATTGTCCTATGCTATATAATCACTCAGAGAGAAACTCTTATCAGATGTGTAAGCACCAAGCAGGGTCCTATGGCTGCTGCTGGAAACAACTGAAAATGCCTTTTGGTTTGGGCATACTGAATATAGCAAGGGTGAGTTTCATGATATCTCTGACTAATACAGGTATAGTATAGATAGATAGCTTTTTCTGTAGTACTGAAAGTGTAGAAAATTCTTTACACAAAGGCAAAAATAACAGTTAATTTCTTCTAAACCCTAGAAGTCCTGTCTCCTTCAGTATTTTTAATATCCTTAAACAATGACAGAGCAGTGACAGAAATCATTACAGCTCTGCCCATGTGGTGTTCAGGCAAGGGCTGAGATTATCCAAGGACAATGTGCTTCAGGTGTTTTAAGTGTGACAAGAGGACATAACCCTGATATTAATTGCCCCTCCAAAGTGACTACTTCCAGCATCTGCAAAAGAAGATAGTTAAGCTTCATTAGCTAAATCCCAGCTCCACTTTGGATGCTAATAAAGGATGTGGTGTAGCTGTCAGACAGTAATTTTTCCTCCTTGGAATCAATACAGCATAAATTTCCCAAATACTGGGGCTCTGGTCTGAAGGGAAAGTCTTCATAGGTGAAGCATGAGATCAGTGCACAACTTTCCATCTTTCATCTCAGAAATATTATTCCTACATGGTACTTTAAACCATGTAAATCATAGGCAAAGAAAAGCATCTCCATCAAGAGAGAAAAGATAACCATTTTAAGAGAAAAAAAAGTAAGAGAAGTTTCATTGAAAATGGATATATGATGAGGAGTTTGTGCATCAGACAAGAACCTGAGGATAACATGAGCAATGAATCAGAGCATGGACTAGGGAACACATCTCATGGAGGCACAAGACCTGCTGGAGACCAGGATGCAGATGTAGGAGCAGTTGCATTGGCATTAAATATGCATGGGTAAAGAAATCAAAACATGTAACTTTCTTGTTCCCAAAACCTATTAATAAAAAATGGACAAGTTTCTGGTCATGTTAGCATGAAACCTAAATCCAATTACTGTTTCAATCAATAACTTGCAAATACAAAGTATTTCAGACAAAATCTGCACATAACACCAACATTAGGATATATTAATGAAGACAGAGCACCTGTACACCAAGGTGTCAATTGTTGGATAAGACAATCCTTTCAAAAGGCAAAATTGCTGTGAGTTTTGGCTACTGCAGACTTATAAAGCTAGGGCATATGTTAAAATGGCATTCTGAAATCAAGTTAGAGTAGTATCCCTAAAAGCAATCTTTCTGAAATAATTTAGTGTCAAAGTAGATAAGCAATGAAAGTGCTCACTACGAGGCTGTGACAAAAGGGCTAATATAATCCATGGATGTATAAATGTAGGAAAAATGGGTGACATCTTCATTTTTCTCTATGGAAAAGATGAATTCATTAGAATGAAGATATATTGGAAAAAAATTGAACTTTTAAAAGCAGAGTCACAGATTTATTCAAAAGTCATAGAAAATACCCTACTGGGAGAGACTTAAATACTTCAACAGATTTAGTCCATTAAAAATAAAACTGAGAGACACTTGACTACAGTACAGTTATAAGAAGAAAATAGAGGGCCCTTCAGCAGTCAAGAAGGTATAATAAAGGGTAAATGCTACAGCTGGACATATTTATATAAGAAATGCACTTTGGCTTTTCACACAAAAGGAGTGATCAGCCTTCAAGAGAACAGAAATTTTGAAACTTTTGCTGTGTGAAATCCTCATGTTTTCCAGAGGGATATGATTTTCCTCTGTGTGTGTTATGGACTAAGTCTAGAACAAAGAAAAGAGGAATGCCGTTTTCACAGGTAAATTAACACACAGTACGTACATTTAGTCAAAGCTGAAAAACTGTGGAAAGCAGCAATTAATTTTCAGAGGTTTTCTCTATTTTTAAAATTTAATGAAGGTAGATTTGACCCAAAGCTATAAGGCTTCAATCAAGCTGAATTGCATCTTTTGTTTCATGTACTGCTTTACCAACATGTTTTGTCTAGCTCTATTCAGCTCAGAGGTAATACTGTGAGATTTAGTGTCTTTGATTTACAGGTCTGATGAGACAATCAAATGATCTCGCCAAATTTAAAGTCTATAAATCTATCAATATATTCTTATTAACAAAGGAACTTCCCAAGCTGATGTTTATCTACTGAGGTTTAATAACTTCTTTTTCTAATAATCAATGAATACACTCTGTCATATATTTCACTTCATTTAAAAACCATTCTCTTTATCTGCTTATCTGAACTGCTGGAAAAGCACATCCATTCATGCATAAACTATTCAATGAATTTGAAAATAAAGCCTTATGTTTAAATTAGCATCCCACACTCTGATTCTTATGATTCCCTGTCTTCCCCATAAGTGATATGAATTGTAATACTGGGTAGTATGGACTAGTCTTTTAATGACACCACATCCTTTGGAGCAAAAATAGTTTGACAAAAGTGTCATCAGACCTGTGGGTACCCCTGCAGCAGATACTGATGCTTCTCATGAGAAATTTTCTTGCAAACCTGAAAAGCAACAGGAAGAATTTGAAAGCTGGGAAATTCAACACTAAGTGCTTGGCAAAGTTCTCTTTTTATACTTAAATTCTGCTCTTCAAGATACCCCTCTGTGAGACAATGCAGGTGTCAGACTTCACTGTCTGTTATTGGAAAACTGGGTTGCCTAATCTGTATAGGCAGAAGGCATAGCAGAATTGAGGAGTTTCTATGGAGATGGGAATTGGTGAGGAAGTGCATTTGGTCCTGATTCATCCTGTCTTCCTGATTTTATAAGGGGCCATTATAGCCATTTATCTCTCTCAGAAAAAAAAAAAAAAAAAATTATGAAGTCTTTGGAAGCAATAGTGGTTCAAGATTCAAGTTTCAGCTCAGATGAAGATGTCTGGTTTATTTTCACCAGGTCCAGCATTTCAAAATATAGTTCACAACAGGAGTGGGTTCTTGGACGTGACAGTGTCTGCTAAATATACATATAAGCTTGTAGGCTGGTTTTGATACTCAGCAAGAGGCAATAGAAAATAAGATGCATTTTTCAAGTTCCAGTAATCTCATTAACACTAACCACGCTATCAAACAATTGTACCCTACTCAAACTCCCTGGAGAGCAAGGCTGTTGAACACAACTTATTTGTTATAAGTAGGTGTAGATGCCAAAAATGTCTGAGTTACTAACTAGGGCACACAAGCATGCAAATTAGAGGTTCTTTGAATCTGTATACCTGAGGGATGGCTGGAAAGTTTGAGCTGGATTTCTCCAGTGTCAGAATACGTAGGATTACCCAAACTCTTATTTCCCTGTCTCCTCTGCCTCTCCCAGGGAAGTTTATTTAGGAACTGAAATTTATAACTAGAAAAGGAAATTGTTTGCAGGAAGAGAGATCTACAAAGCTGGATTTTTCTTTTGAAAGCCATTTGTTTGGCTGCTGTTACTGTGCATGGATTTGAGGCTGTTCCCTTATCTACACATGTATCTTTTAAGAGACCAAAGAACTGGGGAGAGGAGTTAAAACATACCTTGATGGAGTAATCAAAGATAAATATATGTCTGGCTTCAATTTAGCTCTGTTTGGGGACATAATACATGTGGTGGACATAATATATGTGGTGGGTGACACTCATTTTCAAGGGTTTGTAAAGAAATATGTTTCCCAATTTGTATTCTTATGTAAAAGTCTTTCCTTTCAAATCTGTAAAGACCAGATGTTTTTTCAGGCTTTGTAGCACAAGCCGAAGAGGCTGAAGGGAGCCCTTTGCCTTCCCCTTCCCGCTGTCCCTCAGCAGCAGTGGTGCAGCAGCGTGGGATGTGCAGCTGATCCTGTGCTCCTCCTGGAGAGCACCAGCGCTGCCCCGCACCCCCGCGGGCTCCTTTATTATCCCGCCCAGCTCCACCAGCACGTTCGATACGAGCTTGTGAATCTAAGCTTGATTTATTTAATAAAATAGGCTTTCTAGGAGAAAAATGTGAAAGTCCCAGTGGGAAGGAGGGAGGTGAAGGGAGGAAGCCCACAGAATTGCAGATTCTGGTCCACCTCTCTGAAAACTCACACCAGAGCTCAGGGAAGGTAAAGGGCCGCCATATAAAACACGTTCCGCAAAAACTGAAAGGAGCAAGGGTTAAGAATTTCCATAAAGCCGTGTAAATCTTTAGGACAGGAATACATAGGTGTATATATAGATACATATCTCACAATGACAGATAACCTGATCACAGTAGTTTTTTCTGAGTTTATTCTTAACATGCCCATCCCCTTTATTTTTTAAATTCTGCAGTGTCATTTCATTTCCAATAGAAGTAGGATTGTAAAATAAGTTTAGCTAATACAAAATAATCTGCATATATTTAGAGGACTAGAATTTCATAGCTTACTTCTGTTTGCAGAAACAAGAAAATTGTGGGACATTCAGCTCACATTAATAGTAGCTAATACTTCATTACTGTTTCCAGTAAAACAGATCCTTTTTTAATATAAAGAAATTATTTTATACTGAGACATTTTCAAAAGCAGAAAGGAAACAAAGATTATGATCAATTATCTTGTTACTCATTCACAGACTCAGAAGATACTATTTGCATTGTAATATTCTACATGTTTTTTAACAAACATAAATCACTTGTTATTTACTTATGAAAACATTTTTCTTTTGGCTCTATTTACTTCAGATTTTTACAATCACACAAAAAGATTTTGAAGCTTTTCTAAATTAGATTGCTGCCTTCCCCTTCTTTGGATTTTCTTTGTAATAAATCAAAGATACTTAAACTGTGGTAGACATAAAATGGCCTTTTTGCCAGATCCCTTGTCTCTTCTTCCCCTCTCTTCCCAAGCCAATTCCTCAGCTTTCTTGCCAGGACAATTCAGGACCCACATTCTCCTTTGGCAAAGTGTATCACCTCAGCATTTTGTGGTTATACACATTTTACAGACTAAAAGGTGCCAGGTAAGCCACCACTATTTGTTTGTTTGTTTGTTTGTTTCTTGTAAACAGGGATAGCAGGCCTAAACTCATTAAAAGTTACACAAAAATCAGGAGTGGAAGAAAAAGTATGCAGGAAAATCTGGCTTCTAGTAGATACAGACTACAGCATTTTAATCTTTTCCAACACAGATATTCCCAGTAATATCACAGGACCTTTAAAGAAAACAAGGTGGCACTATGTAGTTCAAACATTGCTTTTGCAACCTGCACACCACCCATTGATAGAAGCTCTAGTTTCCTACAGCTGCGGGGCAGCACACTCCCCATTCAGAGACAGAGGATGGGGGCAGAAGGTAAGGGAGGGGAAATCCAAAACAGGGCAAAAGATGGATATTGCAGATGACAGAACAGTATGATGGTGCCTAGTAATCTTGATATTAGATAATATCATGCCATTTTAGAATCACTTTACTTATGATCATAGGTTTCATCATACGGATGCATACACATTGCTGTCTTATGGTTTTCATATGAAATTATGAAAAAAAAAGTCTAATAATGGATCTTGATGCAGCAGACAAAACATATGTCACTAATCCAAATTTATAATCAAATTGAAGGAGCTAGAAGGCGTAAAATTAATTGTTTCTTCCTATAATTTGTTCAGGACGTGACACCAGAAAAGCCAAAGCAATAACAGTTCTTTTAGTCTACATGCAAGAATCACCAATGGAAAAAAATTAAACCAGTCCATGCTCCAGTCTGATTAAAGATGTAAGACATGTGAAAATATACTGCAAATAAGGCAAACTCTGCTATGCATGAGTGAGAGCAGTAAAACTGACACATCTCAACTATACATGTAATTATTTGTAACAAGAACTAAATGTCATCAGGTTCTGCTTTTCTGATAAGGTGTCAGTTTTAGAAGACAGAGTGGCTCATCCTTTTGTGATGAGCAAACTCTTGAGGCAGCTGCTGTCCTTTATGCCTTATTCATCTCTGCCAGACTAAAGAAGTGTTTGTAAGAACAGCAAACACCAGCAAGAAGCGTAGGTAAAAAAAGGAAATACAGCTCTAGATGTGGCAGAGGTGGGTTTCTGAGTCTCAGTGAGATATTTCTGCTCCCTGTGAACAAGAGGATTTTTCTCCCTAGAAGATACTGGGGGAAACCCAGCTAGGGAGATGCATAGCACAACAACTTCCTGGAGTTATGCCCAGGCTTTCCAGTTCCCCTTGTCTCTTTCTTCTGTCTCTTCTTTCTCAGTTAGGTATTTTAACAGCTTCTCCATCCACATTTATTTGTTTGTTTATTTCTCCTTGCTTTTCTGTGTCCTCACCCTCCCTCACCTTTCCATTGTGTATTCTCCTCACAATTTTTCTTTCCTTCACTGCCTCTCCAAACATACCATCTTTTCCCTTCACTTTTCCATTAAACCTCTACTCTGACACATCTCTTGTCCGTGTAGTTGGCAAGCTCTTCAAGAGAAAACCACTGGGTCTTCTGAGACCATGTTGCTGTGAAAGGTAACATCTTAGATCTGTGATCAGTGAGGTTTTGACCCAGAGGAGGTCACACGACTGAGCTTTGGGAGCACCTGATCTGGGGTTTATGCTGACTCTGCCAGTGCTGAGAGAACAGGCTGCGGTTGGTTTGGTACCACAATGGATGGCTGGGGAAAGCATTATTTCATAAAGCATCAGCATTTTGGCTCCTGTGGCTCTGGTGCTTTTGATCCAGTGGTGGGAAGCCTGAAGCAGGATTTATTGTGTTCTTGAATGACAGCCCAAAATTGTGGGGCACCTAGCAAGATGCAGTTTACCTCAGCTTGCTCCTTAGGCACTTTTGGAAGAAGCATTATTTTATTACTAATGGTAAGAGTAGTAATAATATTAATAATTACTCTGTTCTTTAAGCCAACAGCCATTCAGCTGGTGCATAAACTGTTGAAAATAACCTGGAAAACTAACCAACACAAACCACACTCTCTGCTTCCTGGAGGGAAAGGCTTCTACCTCCAGCATGGTGCTAGAGAGGGTGAAGAAGTTCCTGTGCCTGAGCTACTTTTATATACAAAGCCGTCTTGATACAGGGCCATTCTCTCACATGGAAATCAGCCAGGCCACATATTTGTCCCAACATGCTTGGAAATTGCCAGGAAAATAAAGGTGGAAGATTGCTCCCTGTGTCTGGAACTGCTTGACTACCCTGAAATCTGTTGATCAAAATTTTACCATCATTTCCCTGCAATAAATAACAAAAGCCTATAAAAGGCTACAAACATTGTGTAACAGGGGAAAAAAAAATTGAACCAAGAGGTCTGCAAGATTAGCTGGACTGACGTTGTGCTTGAAAAGGAAGTCCTGACTAGGTGGCAGAGCATCCTGTGGTTTCAGCCTGCTGGGATTCAATACTTGTTTGAACACAGAGCAGACCACATAGCTTACTGCTTTCAGCACATCTCCTTTAGACTCCCATACCTCTGCCCAGGCTCACCCAACAGAGCTGTACCAGCTGTGCACTGTGAGGTCTGCAGTGTGTCTGTGAGTGCCAAGCACATGGTCCTAGCAACCTGCAGCTGGCCTGTGATAAGCAAGGATATTAGTTAGGAGACCCTGACAAGGAGACAGTGTGTCCTTTTCCATTCAGACAACAGTTCTGCGGGGGGGAGAAAAAAGAAAACAACCAAAAAATAAAAGTAAACATAATAATAATAATAATAATAATAATAATAATGATGACCATGATGATGATGATGATGATGATGAAACAAAAAGGGGTAGCCCTAATTCTCTGAGTTTAATCTGCTGCAGTGTCAAAGATATCACATGGTGTTGAAGGCAAATGAACTTAACTGTGCTCAGCACATAAAAATCAGACCTTTCCTATGACTGAGATATGAGTTGCTTAACCACAAACCCCAGAATCTGTGACAGTTCAAGCACAGTCAGTTTTTATATGTCTGAGTTCTTGGACAGCTGGATCTTGGCTAGGCTGCACTGTGGTTAAAATTAATTGCAGTCCTTTGTCATATTACCTTTGCTGAGGGTTAACACCCTCCTCTGAGGCTGAAACAGATGACCTGAGAGAACAAGCTGTGGCATAGCTCAGAGCCATAACAAATTCTAATTTACCATGAGCTTTTTCTAGCATATACCTGCATCTGGATTATACAAAGTACAATGAGATTTAATAACTGCCATTAAATTGGCAGACAGCCCTTCTCCTAGAGAGGGTCCATATATTTAAAAACTATGCAAATTATGCAGTATGCATGTGACCAAATTCTTTGTAGAGGAAAATCCCTGGGACTGTGTTAAATTAAATAGGATTATGGCTTTCACTAATCTGTATCCAGTGTGACCATACAAGGGTATTAGTTTGATAATATTTAAGGACTTAGCTCTACAGCAGCAGCAATCATCTGTCTAAGCTCAGAGACTCTGTTGTCAGTGAAAATCTCAGCTATTAAAGAGATTGTTATTTACATTGCCCAAATTAAACATGTGACACTCACCAGCTGGCAAATTAAGTGCAAGGAAGTTATGCATAGGTCAAGCCATTTTTTCCTTTTGGAATAAGTAGAAAGAGCAAATGGTGTGATGTGACTCCTGTGAACAGCACTGCTGAGCCCTGCTCTTCTGAAGCTGTGGGCAGTGCTCCCATCAGCTCGGTGGGAGTGGAGACAAGCCAGTGTGATGCTACCAAAAACCTCACCCTTTCACTCCAAGTCTTTTCCCCGAGTGGCACAGATAGATTTTTAGATTATTTAGCAATATAACATCGTTTCTAACCTGGAAGCTGTCCTGTCAACTTGGTATTTATTTACCAGGAGTTACAATGCTCATCTGTCTCCAGTCACTGAAATCAGAGGTCATTGTGGTATACCTTGACAAACACTGTCATTGTAATGGCTCTCTCCAAAAAAAGCAGACAGATAACTCTCTTCAAGCCCATTCGTGCACAACCACACACACATGTGTATAAATATATATATGTACATGTATATGTATGTATACATGCTCAAATGGAAAATATTAAGAGGCCTATGAAATGTAAATCCTAGTAATGAAATTTGAAAAACCGGCAGAGAAGGAAAAAGAATTAAGCCACAGCTTGGTCAAAAAAGCCATTGAAATTTTCCCACTGATTTCAGTGAAACAAAGATTTTAATTACTTGTATTTAAAGTAATATTATTTCAGTAAATGAATGACATAATCAGACTAATTTTCTATCTTTTACCATATTTTATTGTGCTAAAGCTATAAAATGTCTAAGATTACAGCTTCGATTATCTTGTATGTATAGAGCTTTTACCAAAAATAAAATAAAACTAATAATCTGCTTGTTTGAAATGACTCTGAGTCCAAGAATGGCTCACATGAAAACAACACCTTTTCCATTAGGATTGTCCTCTTAAAGTATTCAAATCTGCATGTTATTAACAGGAGAGAAAAACTTTTTAATGTTTCCATTACTTCTACAGCCAGGACAGCTAAAATAAAACAATACATTTAGCATCTTCTCACATGTCTTTTGTTGTTACTCTACCTGAAGGTCACATTTTTAGAAGAGACATCTATATAAATCCTACTGAGGATAACTCTGAGATTATAGTGTGGGCTGTAGAATGATCACTCATAAAAATACAGAGCATAAGATGTAGTGGGTTGATGCTTTACTCCCAGATAAGGTTTGCAGGACTGCCAGGACAAAATATCCTTTGCATTTAAATGGAACAGCCATGCAGCAAAGGTCAGTCAGAGACACAAGCATAAAAGAAGCCCAGAGCATCCTTCCATTCCCTCCAGTAGGGTCCATCCTTTGCACAGCCCCATCAAGACAGATCTAATCTGTCCCATCATACCAAAATCCTATGTCATATTAACAGGAAAGATACAATGCCCAAAGTAGCCTTACTGGGCACCACAGGTGACTTCTTCAAGTCGAAAGTTCCCTGCAATGTAGGGTGCTGTTTGATCATCTCACATCCAACTGCACATACAGTTCCTACAGCAAATACAGCTATGGTCCATCCAGTTATTCTGCACATGCTTCATAAGTTTACAGTGAGCTCCCTGTGATTAAAATCCAATTTCTTCATTTTGTTATTTAACACACTTTTATTCTTACCTTATGATGAGTTGATAGATTTGCTGTAGGGTTGAGTGACCCAGACGAACTAGCAAGGAAAAGTCTGAATCTGCCCCAGTTAATTTTTATTCTGGCTTTATCAACTAGGCAGGCTTTTAAGCCAAAGGGGTTAAAGAAATGCAAAAGTGAGTTGGAGTCTTACCAAATTTCCTTAGACAGTTTTTCCTAAAATCATTAGGAACACTGCTTATGCTTCCTTAAGCTTCCAGTATGCTTTCCAGATGGAAGTTTTGGGATCCCAGCTCTATAAGCAAAACCATCCAGCTGCAATAAATGTGTGTCTGGACAGGTTCTTCATCGTACCCTGGAGCCACCTGAACTTATGGCAACTCCCAAGGATTCATACAGCTATGCCAATGCTAGGGGCTCTTCTCCAGAAGTCACACAAGCTATGTCTGCTCCTGTTTCATTTTTCATGTTAAAACTTAGAGAAAATCTAGCCTAGACAGCACAGATTTAAGATAGAAATATTTTATTATCACATTGACAACAACGTCAAATGGCTAAATGCTAAATTACATTTATTTAAAATAATACTCAACAAGCTATTTTGAAAACTTTTTAAAGTTCATATCACTACATTTCTTAAACACAATGAGGCATTTCATAAAGGCCTCATCCTGACTTGAACCACAAAAGTATTTGACTTACAAGTAAATTACTATACCATTGAAATGGCACAACAGTAATATTGGTAAGGGCAGTTTCCAGAGCTGTGTATGGTAGGTGTGGAAAAGGGCTTTGGGCAGGATCATCTCTCCTGGTGAGGAGGGATTCCTAGATACTGGAAAGTCTTCATGTTGGTGTTACCTCAGTGGTGCCAAGGGTGACAGTGGATGTCAACTCAACCAAATACCACAGAGACAGAATATTCTCTCGTGTCAATATTTATTAAATTCTCTGAAGAGAAGAAACTTTGGATAACTCCAACTGGTGTTGTGCATTGATGTGTTTGCTCTAGTAATTACTTTACTGGGAAAAGACAGCATTCGTTTATCTAAGACAAGTAAAAAATCCTCTGCCTCCATGCCTGAGAAGCTAAACAGAAACAGAACAGCTTATTTACACTAGAAAAATATTACCTATCAATTAGTTTGCATCACTGTCCCTTACTTGAACAGGAGCAGGGCCAAGGTTATGACTCTATTCCTCTTTGTAATTGTTTTTATACATCAAGCATGTTGCAAGAAACACCTATGTTTTAGCTTAATGTTTTTTTCTTTAGGAGTTTTTTCAAATACCAAGAGAACAAACAAAAAAAATGTTTCAAACCTATCTGTGATGTCGCATCCAGTGTGTCAAAGCAAATCCTAGAGATGTGGTAGTAACTCATAACTGATTTTTGACATGGAAAAATTCACATTCAATAGTATGCATATACACAGTTAAACTGCAAGAATATTCTCTGCAGTGATTTTAGTCTGGGCCAGCTTGAATTCTCCTGGCAGTTTTTGGGCAGGGTCTGGGAGCTGGCACAGTACAAAGACAGGCAGTTTGCAGGTGGTCACTGTTCAGAAAATAATGTAATTGGGTAGATGTTAAATGCTCCATGCCAGGCTCTTCAATGCCAGTGAGCATTTGCTGGCACTTTAAAATTTACTAGAGTAAGTATAAGCCATGTGCTCCATTTTCTCATTGTCAAAAGAATAGGATGAGGAAAATTAAAAACAACTGCCAATATAACAATCTACACTGAATTTTAAGGTGCAAGGGAAAAATAGGCTGCTAATCATATTGTTATAGACGTAGCTTAAAGGCCAAATTCATCCTTGTTCTAAATTCACTGACCTTTATTTTTATTTCAGATCAATAATAATAAAATATTGGCAAGCAACATAAAATAAGTTCCTCACAACCTTTGAGCAATGCTTTGTCATCCAAAAAGTTGGGCTAGAATTGAAGTGGTTTGATAAGAATGAATCCGCTTAAGATGAATAGGTATGTCAGGGTCCAGCTTCCACAGTGTAATATAGTTGTTTACTTCATCTGTAAAAAGGCTACCATAATTTTTCCTGCTGAAAATTAATTCTCAAGACATTAAAAAAATCAATTACCTAGCACAAAGCTTTCTTCCTAATCATGTTACGTACAGAAAATTCAATCTGGATCTTGAAATTATGGTCAGGGCTTCTTAGATTTATCTGTGTACCACTTAAGCGTTTTGCAGGTAACCATTTGCTCAATCCCACTGAAAATGATGGTACAAAAGAGACTCTGCCCCTGTAAGCACCAACTGGGTGTGAAAAGGAAAACAGAGCCCAATTTTCAATCATATTCCTTCCCCACTGCCACATCTATCATTTACATTACCAGCTATACCTCCACAGAACAGTAATAACCTCTCTTTTAAAAAGACATCTATAAATCACCATTTTTTCTGATTTAAACAACATTTTTTGCATAAGATTCTTATTCTAGTTCTGAATTCCCAGCTGTTTGAAGACAGCTTTATGCCCAAGTTGAATGTCATGTATTACTTATACAATTTTTAAAATATGCATAAGATCAAAACTGACTAGCACTGATTTATGGGTACAATATTTCTCATGCAAAATTACACAAAGAAACCACAGAATATCACATGTTATTTAAACTTAATTCATTTGCAATGTGACTTTGGCTTTGTGGATGTGTACATACAAAGCAATTCTTCACAGGAATTCCATCAGAGTGTAAAGTAAAAGGACTTCAAACATTGTCAATTGCAAGCCATTGTTACTCATTTTACCTTAAGCATGAAAGTTGATTTCACTGAGCTGTCTCCATTGGTAGGACCTCTCTAAACCACAGTACTGGCCTCTCCCCTGGTGAAACTAAATAAAATACTCCATGTTCCAGTGTGAACATGACTCAAGCAGTCATCTGGACCTAAGGACACACTATCAAACCAACACAACAGGAAATGTGGAAAATTATCAGAGATCATAGCAAACAGTGGTATTTGTGAAACAATAAATTCTTCTTTGACAGTGTTTATAAACATACATTGTTGATCTGAATACTTCAACAGTGACTTAACATTTACAGAACAGAGGTATAAATACTAACTCATCTTAATGCCACAAAGCACATCTTTTACCTGTTGATTTACTAAGATTAACCTCTTGGCACTCCTGCGCTCTCAAAAGACTAAAAATTTAGAAGGATGTGGGATAATAATGATGAGTGATTAAACACTGAAGTAAAAGATGGGATTTTTACATAAACTAGGTAGGAATTTAGAAATTTAGGGGGAAAAAAGGGTAGATTTAACTAAAAACAAAATCGCTGCCTGAAACCCAGAGCAATTATTACAATCACACTAAATCTTTGTACCAGAAGATTGCAATAATACTACAAAAAAGTCAACTTAAATCCACTATAAAAGGAGCCTTAGTTGAGACTAAGAGGAATAAAAATGTAGCACCATTACATTATCAAATTCTATTAGAATAGTTAATTGCTCACATTTACAATGATTTCATAATCTCCCATTATGGCAGCTGCAGGGAGGAGACCGAGCAGAGGGACATGTGAAGTCTTGGCATTGAAATCACAGACTCTGTGTTAAAGGCTTATTAAGACTATTTAATCCCTTTCCCTGCTGATTATGGATTGTCCTCCATTGTACACTTCCTAGTGTTTTGTCTAACCTAGTTTTAAATATCTCAAGCAATGGGAATGTCTTCAGTTCCCTTAGGAGATTACTTCAAGGCTAATGGATTTCACTGGCAGAGATGCCTTTTGATCTCCTGCCTACATTTGCCCTTACTTTATTCCTTTTGATTAAGAAAGTTTCTTTCCTTCTCTCTCTCTCTTTTTTTTTTTTTTTTTTTTTTTTTTTTTTTTTTTTTTTTTTTTAGTGTGATAGATACGAGATACCCCATGAATATTAGAAATTCTAGTCCTTTCCCCATTTTTACAGTGATAGGCATTTTTTGAGTGAGGGATCTAGACGATTTCTATCCAGATAAAGCCAGTAGCAAGCTGCCGGTAGTGCTAACAGTCAGTATAGTCATACTTCTTTGGCTGCTGCTGTGCCACTAGAACTGGTTTCCACATGCAGCCCTTAGCCAGCTACTTGTCACCACCCTCTTCCTAGAGGTGATGCACACCCTCCCACTCCTGATTTTCTGGCTGAACTATTGCTAGAATTGCTGCTTAAAATGAGCCAACTCACTTGAAGCCCATTTAAACAGTGAATTATTGCTTGCCCATCTCTTTCTGGCTGACATGGGCCAGACAATCCTCCCAGCTCCATCTCATCTAGCCCAGGGGAGAGATGGTAACCCTCAGCAAGGCAGTGGTGACCTTTGATGCAGCAGAAAGGGAAATGCCAACACAAGCATCCACATTTGCCTCCCTGCTCCTGGTGTTCTGTGGAAACTGGGAACAACTAGTGATGAGACAATTAAAGATTGCAAGGAGACAGCTGCATTTTTTCCAGACTGAAGGTGCCTACCTGAGCTTTACACAAAAGTCACTCTGGTTTGCGTTGCATAAACAACTTGCTTCTTCACCTACTTTGATAAGATTACTTACAGTAAAATGACTTTCTTTTGAAAAAAATATTCACTTTTTTTCACTAGAGATGCTGCCCATAACTCTGGAAAGGAGGACGCACATGGAGTTGGGTGGTGCAGTGCCAGGTACCACAGTTGTGCATGCTGTACTTCCAGCTTAGCCTGAGTGAGGATGGGTGATTCAGACTCCAGCCAAAGGAAGATTCAGTCTGTCACTGGAAGTGTTACGTTTCTGTAGAACACTCAAACTGTATTGAGTTATTTTCATATCTTATAAATACTCTAGGTGCCATCATGAGACACCTCAGTGATAGAAATCACTAAGAATTAGGAAGCAGTGCATTTTTAATAAATGTAACAACACACTGTCCCTCTCACTGAAATAAGTATTTCTGTCTGCAAAGTATAACCATTAAGAGAAATTCAAGTATTTAGGATTCTTTAATGCTTTTCAAATGGCTGAGGATGGGGTGATAAATGCATTTTTTTTCCCCGGGTCTGTTCCAAATTATAATGTTTTGCCAACATAGCTATGTCAGTTGCCGGTGTGAAAAATTCACGTCCCCAGCAGATATTGCTATGTTTGCAGAACTCCTGGTGTGGATGTAACTTTGCCAGAAGGAGAGAGCTTATATTGGCTCAACTTACATCACTTAGGGAGGTGGCGTAACTATGCCAGAAAAACTCCTTCTGTCAGTTTGAACAGTATGTGCTGCGGGGTGCTCTGCCAGCGACAGCAATGGCAGAGCTGTGGGGCAGACAAGACCGCGATCGTTGTCGCTCCATACATTCACTTTTAATTAGCAGATTAATCAACATGCCACATTTGAGAAAAGCATCTCATCAAAGACTGCTGCATTTATTGACATCCTCAGTCTGCCTGTCTGCTAATATATCAGAACTGCTACTTTGATGCCTGTCTTGAAACAAGAAACCATGTGCTACTCAAATGTATACTCTTGGAAACCAGACAGCTTAAGTTATGACCTCCCCAGGTGTGTTGGCACCTTCTTTGCAGCCATATAATTTTATGTTTTCTTGTTTCCTTTCTTGGCATCTACTGGCCTCCAGACCTGTACTTTGGAAGTCTAGTTTATCCATCCAATCCATCCAATCACTCCTGACTCTGTCAAAGATATTTTTTTGATTTATTTTGATGAAAGCTTAATTGAAAAATCTTTTTAAAATAAAAGAGAAAAGAATTATTACATTAAATTCTATGAAGTGTCTTTAGCATGTCCTTGGTGTACTTTTGTCCAAAATATCACATCATCTTTTTCACATGACTCTGAATGCTAGTCATACCTGAAATGTATATAGATAGATACTGACTGCAGCAGTTGGTTTCAGTATCAGCTGGTTCCTTCCTCTAGCTAGAGCGTGCCTGGCGGCTCTTTCCGGTGCTGTGTGACCTCTGTGTTTATGTCTCATATCCTGTCTCCATTTACCAGAGAGCTGAAATATCGTGCACACTTGGTAGCATTTATGAAATGTATACAAGCAATAAAAGTATTGCTTAGGGAAGCAATAGAAAGGAAAAAATTGCCATGGGAGTGTTCATTTGTACCAGGTTTACCTTCTATACTTGGTTTGGCTTTACTTTTCATAACTGGGGCAGAATGACTTACAACAATTCAATCTGAGGAGAAATACATATCTGGCTTAAAAAATGGAGTGGTACCCGATCTTTAGGAAAATAGAGAAGACATCTATTATTGTCACTATTATTACTGTCCAGTATGTTTCTTCATGCCACCTTAAAAGTAGGAGAGCTAATACTTGCAATGGCATCTAGAACCAGCACCTGGAAAATTCCCAAAAGTCCATTGCTCTTTAGATAATATCACACAAGTGGTTTTGAGCCAGCAGCTCTCCCACTCCCTTTGCTCGTCTCTTTTTATCTGCAGTGTCATCTGTGCTATGCCACTGATTGTGTTTGTTGAAGAAAATATAAAGGAGGACATCACAACCTCAAAGCATCACTGAATTTCATTGTGTCTTATCAATGTGCATACCAACAGGTTAGGAATTAGAACAAGTGGAAGAGAATTTAGTTGGAGGAAGGAAAACATGATGATGTATGGCCCTCACAGTTCTGACACATTTGCCTGGAAAGCAAAGAAAAAAAGCAGTACCACATTGAATACATATGGCATGTTTAAATATGCTACAGTAGCAGAGGATGCACTCAGAACAAACAAAAATATTATATTTGTGATCAGCTATCTGGAAAAGTTTTAGATTAAGGCCTTTTTTTCCATTTTCTAAAACACTCTGAATAGTACCCTTAAACCAGTATGATCATATGTTTTAAATAATAACTAATTTCAAAATAAATTGCACAAATACTATGATAAATTAATGAAGAAAGCAATTGTAGGCTATAATTATTGCCAAAAAAGACCCACACTGAAAGTAAACTGGAAGAAAATTTCCAGTTGCACTCTGTGTGGATGTCAGTGAAAGGAGACTATAGTTTCTTTAAATCATGTAAAGAAGCAAGATGACTATCATGCTATTTTTTTACCGTGATTTCGTTTCCTGAGAGCACAGATTACTTTAAAAGTTTGCTAATAACTTAATTAACTAACAAGCTTAGACTCTGAGGCGCTTACTCCTGCCAGTCTCTGCTTTACACAGATATGGCTGTATTAAATTGGCTTTGTCACAGAGAACTGCTCTCTCTTCCTGCATCCCCTTGCTGTGACACAATCTTAGTTTACAGGCAAACTTGAATAGGTCCTTTAAAACTTGATGGGATGCCTCTCTATGCCTTAATTATGCAAAAAGCTATGAAAGGAGTTTAAGCAAGACAAAATCTTTTAACCTAAATAAAGGCTTCTAATACAGAAAATGAAGCAAAAAATAAAACTCTTTTACACACAGAAGATGTGGCACTGCAGGCAGGCCACCATCTTTCTGATTTACTGAGCAGGCCAGTTACATTTCAGAGCACAAGGATATTTGTAAAGAACAGCTGGGATCAGCCAATTTGTTAGTTTCTCTGCTAATACAGCAGGCTGTGGTGGTGTTTGTAATGTGGGCACCTGTTCAAAAAAGAGCGGAACAGAGGCAACTCCCTTTACACAAACTTTTCCATTTTGTGAACCACATCTTAAATGAGACCACATCCCTCCCATACAGACTGAGGGCCACCTCCCATCCCAACACTAACCAGCTAATATTTCTCTAACAGCTACAATAACTGAGTTTATAAACTCAGCAGGGAAGTAAAAAGAAAAATAATAATAGTAAAATATAAACAGACCTAAATGGAAGGTTCTAATTTCTTTTCATTCCACTTGCTGTCCAGAAATGAGACAGCTACAGCTCTCTCCAGCTGACAGGTGTCCTCTCTTTGACATCTGTCAGACTGGGAGATACTTTGTGCGCCATCAATAACCACTCTCTGCGGAAGACAAGGACATGCTGTGATGACAGCTGAGCTAGATGTCACCTGAGTGAGGACATCTAACTGCAGCATCTGTGTTAGGGTGCTGGTTCCCTGCATTACCATCAGAGAGGGCAAACCACCTCCAGAATGAGATCTGGAGGGAGAGTCTCACTATTTCCACCCACCTCCAAGGAACTCAGCCCTGAACCTTAGTTTTTCTCACCTCCTTCATTTGGCACAAGTCAGGGGCCTAAAATGTGGCCAGCTTTACCTATCAGCCAGTGCTGAGATCTATGTGCCATAGGGAAAATAGAATGAACCATAAAAAGTGCCTTGCAAAAGCCAAAGATGCTCTGGGAACTGTCCCAAGGCGAACTTGCTGTGGGGACTGAACTTGCTGCAGCTCCAGGGATTCCTGCTCCAACACGCAAACATGTGATTTACTGTATCTGTTGCAGTTCTAAGTTTAAAATGTTTACTGCACTCCTGATGCTTTATCCACTCTGAAACAAAAATATTTTCCAAAAGAGTGATGAGCTGTGGCTAACTTTATAAAATGTCTGTTGGTGACTTACTGGGAAATGAACAAATAAACAAACCGAAAAAAACCCAACCCCAAACCATCACAACACAAAAAGACAAAAACAACAAACCACCAGAAACATTTAATTTCCTCCACAATGAAGATAAATTCCTCCGACTCTTTAAAAGTCCCTCAGCGCTCACTGTCCTTCCCAAACCCTCTCTCGTCTCCATAACCTGTCATTTGAAGCTCATTTTCAATTGGGCAACTAATAAAGCCGAGATAACGTAATGGGGGTGGGGGTGGGGGGGGTGAG